>JAKWJD010001766.1:10947166-11035689 GCA_027705065.1 Solanum peruvianum | reverse complement strand
GCCTAAATATTTTTAAAGCAATTTGAGTATCAATTTTCTTATCTTGATGTCTACATCACTAATTTGTTAGTGTTGCATCATTTTGAGGTTGCTCGAAAGGTGAAACCTCCCAAATAGTAATTTGAATGTTATTTCTGTAACGACCTGTTTAGTCGTTTTGAGCAGCAGATTTTATTTCTGGAAAAACTGGCTGAGATGACGGTCACCACGACGGACCGTCGTGGGAACGATGGACCGTCGAGGGTGTCTCTTTCCAGAACACTTAGAATTCTGAAATTTGGGTATTAAAATCGACTCTCTGTAATCTGTGACGGACCTGCAGGACGGACCGTCACAGCTACGACGAACCGTCGTGAGCTTCCGTTGCAAAACACTTCAACTCTTGAGAATTTGGTACGGGAAACGAGTCTCCGAACGTCATGACGGAAGTGCAGGACGGACCGTCACAGGTGTGACGGACCGTCACAGTGTACTTAGTGAAAAATGGAATTCTAGGATGTTGCGACGACCTGCGTGACGGACCGTCGCAGGCACGACGGGCCGTCACAGGTTAGGTAATCCCAGACAGAATCGGATTTCTTTACACGTTTTAAGGGACGTTTTGGACTATTCTTTCCTTAATTATAAAGTTAGAGGGTTAATATTAATAAGTCTAATTACTTGGGGGTTAAAACAGATAACCTTAAGTTAATTAGTGGGTTATTATTGTCATCCTTTACACTTAATTATATGTTAACTAGGGTAAAAGGAAGAGGGTTTGAGTAAAAGAAAACAGAAAGAACAAAGAGAAAGAGAGATTGAATGAGAGAGGAGAAACGAAGAGGAATATCAAAGCTTGAGGAGTTTGCTTGTTTGAATTCAATTCTTCGGTGGAGGTAGGTTATGGTTTTTATGATATTCGTAGTGAACTCTTAATAGCGAATGATATGTATTGATAGTATTGTAAACCCTGCTATGTGTTTAATTGTATGCTTGCATGATTGTGATTATGAAATTGTGATAAACTAAGCATGATGAAGTTATTGAATCCTCAATCTTGAAAGGAAACCCTAATTCACTTGTTAATGATGATGCCTTAGTGTAAAAGAAGGCTTGATATATTATATAATGAGATTGATGATGCCTTAGTGTAAAAGAAGGCTTGATATATTATATAATGAGATTAATGATGCCTTAGTATAAAAGAAGGCTTGATGAATTAGGGGATTGGGTGCCACGTTCCGGTACAAGGATAGAAATAGAGGATCGGGTGCCACGTTCCGGTACCAGGATAGAATGAGGATCGGAGTGTCACGTTCCGACACCAGGATAGTATATGGATCGGGTGCCACGTTCCGGTACCAGGATAGAATGAGGATCGGAGTGTCACGTTCCGACACCAGGATAGTATATGGATCGGGTGCCACGTTCCGGTACCAGGATAGTATATGAGGATCGGAGTGCCACGTTCCGGCACCAGGATAGTATATGGATCGGAGTGTCACGTACCGACACAAGAGGAAGAAAGATAATGAATCTTGAAAGATGTAAATATACTTAATCTAATGAACCCCAAATTCCCAAATGAGTATGATATTGAGGCTTGAGTCTTCATGGGTGAACTTAACGGTAATTGTTAATGATATAGTACTTGTTGTTGCTATATGTTAAGCATCATAGTTGATTTTATGATATTACTTGATATATATTATCTTTTATTTTGAGTTGGCCGATGATATCTACTCAGTACTTGTGGTTGTACTGACCCCCTACTTTTATGTTTTCTTCTTTGTTATTTGTGGAATGCAGCAAACGTTCCATCGTCTTCAACTCAACAGTAAATCTAGCCAGTCTTCACTACATCGGAAATTCAGGGTGAGCTAACGCGTCTAGCTTGGACTGGATCTTCTTCTTCAAGTCTTGATGCCTTGAACTTCCGGCATGGACTAGCTAGTATTTGTTTTAGCTTCTTAGACAGTTTTAGTTTAGTAATTTGAGGATAGATGTTCTTGTGATGATGACTTCCAGATTTTGGGGATAATAATAATAGTTTTGAATTGTTTTAATTAATGAGTTTAAGTCTTACGCATTAATTTCTGTTGATATACATTGAAATGTTAAGGTTTAGATTGGTTGGTTCGCTCACATAGGAGGGTGAATGTGGGTGCCAGTCGCGGCCCCGTTTTGGGTCGTGACAAACTTGGTATCAAAGCATTAGGTTCGTTGGTCTCATCACACAAGAACGAGTCTAGTAGAGTCTTAAGGAACGGCAGGGGGACGCCTTTACTTTTCTTTGAGAAGCTATAAGACTTTAGGAAAATTCCATTCTTTCATTCTTTCTTTCGTGCTACTACTTGAGTCCAATTGGTATCTAGGTGATACAAATTGGTATCTGACCATCTTCACTCTATTTTGCAGATGGTTAGAACTAGAGCAACGACCGCACCAGCAGCCACAACGGCAAGACAAGAAACGACTGAGCCAGCCACTGGGGCTGTGGCTCGAGGAAGAACAGCGGCAAGAGGCCGTGGAAGAGGTCGTGAGAGGATGTCCTCTAGAGGAAGAGGACGAGCCCCTAGCCCATCTGATACTAGGGCGGTGACTCCTCCACCGACCGAGGATGTGATAAGAGAGGGTGAGGAAGGGGAGAATGAACAAGTGCAAAATGAGGAATTGCCACCCCAACCTACCCCAGAGATGATCAACCAGGTACTTGCTTATCTTAGCGGGTTATCCGATCAGGGTCAGGCACCTCCAGTGGTTTCTGCACCAACACCTCCAGTTTCAGAGATACGACATGCGACTACTATGGCTCCCCGCATGGATGCATCATTGGAGATAGGCACATTTCCACGTCTGACTACTGGGCCTATAATGACAAACGATCAGCATGAACTTTTCAGTAAGTTCTTGAAATTGAAACATCCAGTCTTTAAGGGTGCAGAATCAGAGGATGCCTACGATTTTCTAGTTGATTGTCATGAGCTACTACACAAGATGGGTATCGTAGAACGGTTTGGCGTTGAGTTCGTGAGTTATCAGTTTCAAGGAAATGCCAAAATGTGGTGGCGGTCACATGTCCAGTGTCAACCAACAGAGGCACCACCTATGACTTGGGCATCATTCTCTAGCTTGTTTATGGGGAAGTATATCCCAAGGACTTTGAGAGATAGAAAAAGGGATGAGTTCTTGAGTCTAGAGCAAGGTAGAATGACGGTTAATGCATATGAGGCTAAATTTCGCGCACTATCCAGATATGCCACCCACTTTGTTTCAGTCCACAAGAACGGATTCGCCGTTTTGTGAAGGGGTTGAGGTCAGAGTTGCGGATTTCAGCCTTACAGGTAGCGGCTACGGCGAAATCCTTCCAAGAGGTGGTAGACTTTGTGATAGAGGTGGAAGGAGTGAAGCCAGATGACTTCCCCACAACATCGACATCAAAGAGGTTTCGAAAGGGAGGTGAGTTCAACGGTTCGTATACTAGAGGACAGAGTTCTGGAGGCTACTCAGTTCGACCAATTCAGTCTTCACTACAGACTGTAGTTGGGGGTCCACCTCAGACCGGTCAACACTTCTCTGAGAGGCCGATGCTTGAACCCAGAGAATGTTATGGATGTGGGGAGATTGGACACATTAAGAGGTATTGTCCAAAACAGAGTTACAGAACCCCACTAGCTAGAGGTAGAGGTGGTCATGGTAGATGCCGTTTTTCTGGAGGACGTGGTGGTCGAGGTAATGGCGGTCACCAAAACGGCCGAGGTGATGGGCAAACTGGAGCCACTACTACGCAACATGGTAGGGGCAACAGACAGATAAATAATGGGGCCCATTGCTACGCTTTCCCTGGGAGATCTGAAGCGGAGGCATCAGATGCTGTCATCACAGGTAACCTTTTGATTTGTGATTTCATGGCTTCCGTATTGTTTGATCCTGGATCCACGTTTTCATATGTATCTTCATCATTTGCTAATGGTCTAAATTTACATTGTGAATTACTTGACACGCCTATTCGTGTTTCTACTTCGGTGGGTGAGTCTGTTATAGTTGAAAAGGTATATAGGTCTTGTTTGGTGAATTTTGTAGGGAGCAACACTTATGTAGATTTGGTTATTTTAGAAATGGGTGACTTTGATGTAATTATGGGTATGACTTGGCTTTCTCCGAATTTTGCGATTTTGGATTGTAATGCTAAAACGGTGACGTTAGCCAAGCCTGGGACAAATCCGTTAGTGTGCGAGGGTGACTACACTTCCAATCTGGTGCGTATCATCTCCTTCCTTCGTGCTAAGAAAATGGTGAGTAAAGGGTGTTTAGCTTTCTTTGCACATCTCAAGGATGACACTACCCAAGTACCCTCAATTGAGTCGGTTTCGGTAGTCCGTGAATTTTTGGATGTGTTCCCTGCAGATCTTCCTGGTATGCCACCGGATAGGGATATTGACTTCTGTATTGATCTTAAACCGGGTACTCGCCCCATTTCTATACCCCCTTATAGAATGGCTCCCGCGGAGTTAAGAGAGTTAAAGGCACAACTTCAAGAGTTGTTGAGCAAAGGCTTCATTAGACCAAGTGCATCTCCTTGGGGTGCTCCGGTTTTGTTTGTGAAGAAGAAGGATGGGAGCTTTCGGATGTGCATAGACTACAGACAACTGAACAAGGTAACTATTAAGAACAAGTACCCCATTCCTCGCATTGATGACTTGTTCGATCAGTTACAAGGTGCTCGTGTCTTCTCTAAAATTGACTTGAGATCCGGTTATCACCAATTGAAAATACGAGCAACGGATGTGCCAAAGACTGCTTTTCGAACTAGGTATGGGCATTATGAATTTGTGGTAATGTCTTTTGGTCTTACGAATGCCCCTGCTGCTTTCATGAGCTTGATGAATGGGATTTTCAAGCCATATTTGGACCTCTTTGTGATTGTGTTTATTGATGATATACTGATATACTCCAAGAGTAAGAAGGATCATGAGGAGCATTTGAGAATGGTGTTAGAGTTGTTGAGAAATAAAAAGCTTTATGCGAAATTCTCCAAGTGTGAGTTTTGGCTAGATTCAGTGTCCTTCTTGGGGCACGTGGTTTCTAAGGATGGAGTGATGGTGGATCCATCAAAGATTGAGACAGTGAAGAATTGGGTGAGACCTACAAACGTGTCAGAAATAAGGAGCTTCGTGGGGTTAGCTAGCTACTACCGCCAATTTGTCAAAGGGTTCTCTTCCATTGCTTCCTAATTGACGAATTTGACTAAGCAGAATGTTCCATTTGTATGGTCAGATGAATGTGAGGAAAGCTTTCAGAAACTCAAGACTTTGTTGACTACCGCACCTATCCTTACCTTGCCAGTAGAGGGTAAGAACTTCATTGTTTATTATGATGCATCCTATTCTGGGTTGGGTGCAGTGCTAATGAAAGAGAAGAATGTGATTGCTTATGCTTCGAGGCAATTAAAGGTGCATGAACGTAACTATCCGACCCATGATTTGGAGTTGGCCGCGGTAGTATTTGCACTAAAGCAATGGAGACATTATTTGTATGGGGTTAAGTGTGAGGTCTATACGGACCATCGTAGCCTACAGTATGTCTTCACTCAGAAAGATTTGAACTTGAGATAGAGGAGATGGATGGAACTACTTAAGGACTACGATATCACTATCTTATACCATCCGGGAAAAGCTAATGTTGTGGCAGATGCTTTGAGTAGAAAGGCGGGAAGCATGGGAAGTCTAGCTCATTTGCAAGTCTCTAGGCGTTCGTTGGCTAGGGAAATTCAAATTTTGGCTAATGATTTTATGAGGCTAGAAGTAAATGAGAAGGGAGGATTTTTAGCTTGTGTGGAGGCGAAATCTTCTTTTCTTGACAAGATCAAGGGAAAACAGTTTGATGATGAGAAGCTAAGTCGAATCCGAGATAAAGTGTTACAAGGAGAGGCTAAAGAAGCAACAATCGATGAGGAAGGTGTTTTGAGGATTAAGGGAAGGGTATGTGTACCCCGCATCGATGATTTGATCACCACTATTCTGATAGAGGCTCATAGTTCCGGATATTCTATACATCCTGGTGCAACCAAGATGTACCGTGACCTAAAATAACACTTTTGGTGGAGTAGAATGAAGCGAGATATTGTCGAGTTTGTTGCCAAATGTCCAAATTGTCAACAAGTAAAGTATGAACACCAGAGGCCCGGAGGAACACTTCAGAGAATGCCCATTCCTGAATGGAAGTGGGAGAGAATCGCGATGGACTTCGTGGTTGGACTTCCTAAGACATTAGGTAAGTTTGATTCCATTTGGGTGATTGTTGATAGGTTAACTAAGTCTGCTCACTTCATTCCGGTCAAGGTGACCTACAATGCAGAGAAGTTAGCCAAAATCTACATCTCAGAAATCGTTCGATTACATGGGGTTCCACTCTCCATTATATCAGATAGAGGTACGGAGTTTAATTCTAAGTTTCGGAGAACATTGCATGCGGAATTAGGTACTAGGTTGGACCTTAGTACTGCGTTTCACCCTCAGAGTGATGGTCAGTCTGAGCGAACGATTCAAGTGTTGGAGGATATGCTTCGTGCATGTGTGATAGAGTTTGGGGGCCATTGGGATAGCTTCTTACCTTTGGCAGAGTTTTCATACAATAATAGCTATCACTCCAGTATTGATATGGCTCCATTTGAAGCATTGTATGGGAGGAGGTGTAGATCTCCCATTGGGTGGTTCGATGCATTTGAGGTTAGACCTTGGGGTACTGACCTCTTGAGGGATTCGTTAGATAAGGTGAAGTGCATTCAAGGAAAGCTTCTAGCGGCGCAAAGTAGACAAAAGGAGTATGCAGACCGAAAGGTTAGAGACTTGGAGTTCATGGAGGGTGAACAAGTCTTGTTGAAGGTTTCACCCATGAAAGGGGTGATGCGGTTTGGAAAAAGGGGTAAGCTAAGCCCAAGGTATATTGGACCATTTGAAGTGCTTAAGCGAATAGGGGAGGTGGCTTATGAGTTGGCCTTGCCTCCAGGGCTGTCCGGAGTGCATCCGGTATTTCATGTGTCCATGTTGAAAAGATACCATGGAGATGGAAACTACATTATCCGTTGGGATTCAGTTTTGCTTGATGAAAATTTGACTTATGAGGAGGAACCGGTTACTATATTAGATAGAGAAGTTCGCAAGTTGAGGTCGAGAGAGATTGCATCCATCAAAGTTCAATGGAAGAATCGACCGGTTGAAGAGGCTACTTGGGAGAAGGAGGCAGATATGCAAGAAAAATACCCACATCTGTTTACAGATTCAGGTACTCCTTTTTCGCCATTGTTTTTCTTCTTTTGATCGTTCGGGGACGAACGATGGGTAAATTGGTATCTATTGTATCGACCTGTTTAGTCGTTTTGAGCAGCAGATTTTATTTCTGGAAAAACTGGCTGAGACGACGGTCACCACGACGGACCGTCGTGGGCATGACGGACCGTCGAGGGTGTCTCGTTCCAGAACACTTAGAATTCTAAAATTTGGGTATTAAAATCGACTCTCTGTAATCTGTGACGGACCTGCAGGACGGACCAACACAGCTACGACGAACCGTCGTGAGCTTCCGTTGCGAAACACTTCAACTCTTGAGAATTTGGTACGGGAAACGAGTCTCTGAACGTCATGACGGAAGTGCAGGACGGACCGTCACAGGTGTGACGGACCGTCACAGTGTACTTAGTGAAAAATGGAATTCTAGGATGTTGCGACGACCTGCGTGACGGACCGTCGCAGGCACGACGGGCCGTCACAGGTTGCGTAATCCCAGACAGAATCGGATTTCTTTACACGTTTTAAGGGACGTTTTGGACTATTCTTTCCTTAATTATAAAGTTAGAGGGTTAATATTAATTAGTCTAATTACTTGGGGGTTAAAAGAGGTAACCTTAAGTTAATTAGTGGGTTATTATTGTCATCCTTTACACTTAATTATATGTTAATTAGGGTAAAAGGAAGAGGATTTGAATAAAAGAAAACAGAAAGAACAAAGAGAAAGAGAGATTGAACGAGAGAGGAGAAACGGAGAGGAATATCAAAGCTTGAGGAGTTTGCTTGTTTGAATTCAATTCTTCGGTAGAGGTAGGTTATGGTTTT
Organism: Solanum peruvianum; assembly: GCA_027705065.1. NCBI lineage: Eukaryota > Viridiplantae > Streptophyta > Magnoliopsida > Solanales > Solanaceae > Solanum > Solanum peruvianum. The sequence continues at coordinate 11,027,599 of JAKWJD010001766.1, read as the reverse complement.
TACGATATTCGTAGTGAACTCTTAATAGAAAATGATATGTATTGATAGTATTGTAAACCCTGCTATGTGTTTAATTGTATGCTTGCATGATTGTGATTATGAAATTGTGATAAACTAAGCATGATGAAGTTATTGAATCCTAAATCTTGAAAGGAAACCCTAATTCACTTGTTAATGATGATGCCTTAGTGTAAAAGAAGGCTTGATATATTATATAATGAGATTGATGACGCCTTAGTGTAAAAGAAGGCTTGATATATTATATAATGAGATTAATGATGCCTTTGTATAAAAGAAGGCTCGATGAATTAGGGGATCGGGTGCCACGTTCCGGTACCAGGATAGAAATAGAGGATCGGGTGCCACGTTCCGGTACCAGGATAGAATGAGGATCGGAGTGTCACGTTCCGACACCAGGATAGTATATGGATCGGGTGCCACGTTCCGGTACCAGGATAGAATGAGGATCGGAGTGTCACGTTCCGACACCAGGATAGTATATTGATCGGGTGCCACGTTCCGGTACCAGGATAGTATATGAGGATCGGAGTGCCACGTTCCGGCACCAGGATAGTATACTGATCGCAGTGTCATGTACCGACACAAGAGGAAGAAAGATAATGAATCTTGAAAGATGTAAATATACTCAATCTAATGAACCCCAAATTCCCAAATGAGTATGATATTGAGGCTTGAGTCTTCATGGGTGAACTTAACGGTAATTGTTAATGATATAGTACTTGTTGTTGCTACATGTTAAGCATCATAGTTGATTTTATGATATTACTTGATATATATTATCTTCTATTTTGAGTTGGCCGATGATATCTACTCAGTACTTGTGGTTGTACTGACCCCCTACTTTTATGTTTTCTTCTTTGTTATTTGTGGAATGCAGCAAACATTCCGTCGTCTTCAACTCAACAGTAAATCTAGCCAGTCTTCACTACATTGGAAATTCAGGGTGAGCTAATGCGTCTAGCTTGGACTGGATCTTCTTCTTCAAGTCTTGATGCCTTGAACTTCCGGCATGGACTAGCTAGTATTTGTTTTAGCTTCTTAGACAGTTTTAGTTTAGTAATTTGAGGATAGATGTTCTTGTGATGATGACTTCCAGATTTTGGGGATAATAATAATAGTTTTGAATTGTTTTAATTAATGAGTTTAAGTCTTCCGCATTAATTTCTGTTGATATACATTGAAATGTTAAGGTTTAGATTGGTTGGTTCGCTCACATAGGAGGGTGAATGTGGGTGCAGTCGCGGCCCCGTTTTGGGTCGTGACAATTTCGACCTTGAGATAGGTTACTATTTTTTTCTTTAGACTCGGCTTTGTTAGATTCTATATAAAATAAGTTGTATGATCGTTAAAAAGGTTATAGAATTTGAAAGTGAAATGCTACAAACCCATCTAATCATTCTGGTAAAGTCAACATAGGAGCGAAGGGAAGTGTATAATTCAATTCTTGGAAACACTTCTCACATGCTTCATCCCATAAAAACTTAACTTTCTCTTGGGTCAATGACATCAATGGAGAGGAAATAAAAAAAATCCTTCAACGAACTTCTATAGTAACAAGCCAAACCTTAGAAAATTTGAATATCCAAAGGAGGAGGTCTAGGTCAATTCTTACCTGCATCCGTTTTCTTAGGATCTACCTCAATACCCTTAACGAAAAGAATGCTGACAAACAAAAGCCACAAATCTTAACCAAAATTCACATTTAATAAACTTTGTAGAGAGTTTTTGGTCCTCAAGGGCATGCAACACAATCCTCAAATGATGGGCATGCTCATCTTCGCTCCTTGAGTAAATCAAGATTTCATTGATAAACACAATCACAAACATGTCAAGGTATCGTCAAAACACCTTATTTATCGAATTCATAAATGTGATCAGAGCCTTAGTAAAGTAAAGCGACATAATCAAATATTCATAATGACCATACTGAATTTAAAAATTCATCTTTGGATTATCATCATTGTTCACCCTCAATTTGTCATAACTCGACTGCAGGTCGATCTTAGAAAATTAACTTGCTCCTTGTAGTAGATCAAACAAACCACCAATTCTTGTAAGAGGATAATTTTTCTTAATGGTAACCCTTTTCCACTGCCAGTAGTCAATACACATAGGAAGTTAACCATCTTTCTTTCGAAGAAACAAAATTGATATTCTGAAAAGTCGTCTTCGGAATATCATATTTCTTCACCCTTAATTGGTGATAACCCGACTAGAGGTCGATCTTAGAAAATTAACTTGCTCGTTGTAGTTAATTAAAAAAATTACCAATCCTTGGAATATGATATTTTTTCTTAATGGTAACTCTTTTCAACCGCCGGTAGTCAATACACATACGAAGTGAACCATTTTTCTTCCTAAGAAACAAAACTAAAGCACCCCATGTAAATACTCGATTGGATGAAACCCTTTTATAATAGATATTTCTATTTCTCTTTTAAATCCTTAAGTTCTACCGGAGCTATAAGATAGGGAGGTATAAATATAGGTTACATATTTTGTAAGAGGTTATACATATTTACCTTTTGGGAGGAGCACTGGTAAATTATCGGAAAATACATATGGAAACGCATTAACAAGAGGGACCAACTCAATAGTAGGGATTTCAGTATCTGTATCCTAACCTAAACAAGATGATATATGCAACCCTTAGAATTTTTTTTAGCTTTAAAAAAGACAAGAAATAAACTGACCCTTAGGAATATAATCCCCCGTTTTCACTCTAGGACATACTCATTAGGGAATTAAAACTTGACCACTCAGGTCCTAAAATCAACAGAAGCTTAACAAAATTAGAGTCAGTCCATGCTAATTAAGAATAACATCGAAATTAACATATCAAACTCTACAAGATCAACATGAGTGACTGTATGGGGGTAAAGATGATCTAGGCTAGAAATTGGGAAGTTACAATAAGGCTAAGATAATCCAACCAAATAATATCAATGTTCCCTTTGATCCAAATGTTTGAGCCTTAAATAAACCATTTCTTTTGATTCACCCAACTCACCTTCCATTAAATAATTGTCTTGGTCCCGGTCCCTTCTTGGACATGCGCACCTTGACTTAGGCCAACTGTCTAAGTTGAGGGTGGCTAAGTCAAAAGTTTCCCTGATGTTGCCTTGGTCCGATATCGGATACACCTCAACTAATGCAAAATCCATAAGTAGGGGGTTACTATGAAAGAAACAAATGTATGAAAAGTTCTGTGTTGAAAAAATAAAAAGAAAAGATAGAAGAGGATGTGACTTTGTGCAAAAGAAGTAAAATGATCATAAATAAAAATGCTGAATGAAATAAAGAAAAATAAAGTGAAAGAAAAGAAGAAACTGAAAAATAAGAGCCACAAAGTAAAAGTCACATCCATATTGAAAAGAATCAAGGGAAATAAAGTAAAATAAAAGGATGACAAAACTAGGTTGAGAAAAGAGGTAAAAAACCAATATAATGTCAATGAGGTTAGAAAGTAACTAAAAAATACCAAATGTACCACACTTGACTCTGAGCCTACATTACAATCTAAGAAAGTCCTATAATGATCTTAACAACTATTTTGGAGTCTATGAAGTGAAAATAAGGGCAAACCTATGGTATTGAGCACTAAGGGGCTGTTTGGTTACTGATTAGAGTTATGCAGGGTTTCGTTATGCAAGTATTAGTTATGAAAGCTTCAGTTATATAGGGTTTAGTTAGAGTTTTTGGCTAAAAACATCCTTCAATTATACCCCAAACCTTAATGACATCCTTAAAGTATCATTTTTAGTAGCAAACATCCTTTAAATATACCCAAATTTAAACTACATCCTTAAAGTATCATTTTAAGCAGAAAACATCCTTTAAGTATTTGTAAGTGAACAACTTTCATCCCTTTGTTAGATATTGTCAAAAAAGTAAGGGATCTTATGAAAACATGAGCAGTTAACGTGACTATCAACAAACGTTATTATGTTTTCTACAAGAAGTTCTTGAAAAATATAAAAAAATCTTAGATACTAAACTAAAAATGATTGGAAGGTGTGAGCGTACATGATTTGCCTTTTTCGTAACAGAAAGAAGTTGGAGATTAATTATTTTTATCTTTTTCATAAGCAATTAAATTAATATACTTTTGGGTCAACCATATATCGAAGTGACCAAAATATTGATTCTGTCTCATATTTGAGTTTCATTCTACATTATTAGAAGGGGAAGTCTCCAACAAATGTAACTTCTAGCATATTCAATTGAGAAGAAACATATTTAAACTAGTAATATTTTAAATTAAAATTATATGAAAAAAGAATAAAAAATGGTCAAATTAAAAGATTTTGCATAATTTTTAACTCAATTACGAAAAAGTTCACTAATATTCTTGGCATATCTAAGAATAATAATTAGGAAGGGACGACTTATTTTTTGTGGGATATATCGATTAGTGTTCTGATAAATTCAAGTAGAAGGGTGAAAATTGTTTACTTTAAAATACTTAGAAGTATGTTTTATAATAAGGATGATACTTTAAGGATGTAGTTTGAATTAGAGATATAATTTAAGGATGATTTTTGTCAAAATCTGAAAATAATCAATCTCCAACTTCTTTCCGTTACGAAAAAGGAAAATCATGTATGCTCACACCTTCCAATAGTTTTTAGTTTTCATAAGAAACAATGTCTAAGATTTTTTATATTGTTCAAGAACTTTTGGTAGAAATAAATGAAATTATGCATAATAACTATTGTTGTTTCGTAAGATTCCTTAGTTTTTTTGACAATATCTAACAAAAGGATGCAAGTTGTTCACTTACAAATACTTAAAGGATGTTTTCTACTACAAATGATACTTTAAGGATGTAGTTTATGTTTGGGGAATAGTTGAAGGTTGTTTTCTACTAAAAATGATACTTTAAGGATGTTGTTTAAGTTTGGGGTATAGTTGAAGGATGTTTTTAGCCAAAAACTCGTTTAGTTATGAAGATATTAGTTATGGAGGATTTAGTTATGTTGGGTTTAGTTATGCGGGGTTTAGTTATGTAGGTATTAGTTATGGAGGTTTTAGTTATGCAGGGTTTAGTTATGCAAGATTTAGTAATGAAGAGTTTAGTTTTGCAATACATGAATACTTAGTTATTGAATATTACACTTGTTGTAAATTATTAATATATATATATTTACAAAATAATAATACATGCTAATTAAATATGGAATATATTGAATAATTATAATGCTAATATTAGATTTGCATATTGATATACTGTGGTTTCACGGTATTATTAATACTTTTTCCTTAAGTTTAGTGTGTCCAAAAGCCTTTTTGTGCTAAATTTTATATAAATTTCTCTTTATTTTACAGGAAATCTTTCCAAAGATGAATGCGGAGATTTTGAGCGAAGAAATGCAGAAGAGACCACCTACGGAGCTTCTGACGGTCCGTCATGCTTGTGACGTTCCGTAGGTGGCAGCATAGTGCAGCTGCTGAAGGAAGATGGGGAAGTCTGACCAAGTGTGGGGTTACGAAGCTTGTGACGGTCCGTCGTGTCTATGACAGTCCATCCTGCAGGTTCGTCATGAAGTTCAGAGAAGTAATCCCAGTACCCATATTCCAAGAGTTGAAGTGTTTTGGAACGAAGACCCTCGATGGACCGTTGTGTCTATGACGGTCCGTCATACTTGCCGTCGAGGGTAATGAAGAGAGCAGCAGAAGAAATTGCACAAGTATGGGACGACGGAGTCCATGACGGTCCGTCGTGACCATGACGATCCGTCGCGAGGTCCGTCAACCCAGTCGCGTTTGGGCAGATTTCCAGCAAATAGAGTCCTTGTTTAATTAGGTTTTTATTTTCTATAAATAGTTCGAAAAACCTCATTTTTGAGGTTAGACTCTGGATCATTGTGAGACCTTTTTATTAGTGTTAGATTCTTGATTATCATTAGACTTTTTGTGAGATTATTGATTACTTTTGAGATTCTTGCAAGTGATTATTTGTGATTAATCAAGCAAACTTTCGGATTTTACTCTTTCTCATTAAAGTAAGTACATGAATTCTTATTTAATATATTTGAATATTGTGATTATGACTATGAGTAACTAAACTCCATCACTAGGGTTGTGGGAACATAGGCAAATAATGACATAAAACCTAACTAAAATAACAATTCTAGAATAGTTTCTTGCATGTATTAATAATTCTTTCGCTTAGAAGTCTTTTTAACAGATGGCCAACGTTAGAACTCGCCTTAATGCTACTTGCCGGACCAAGGAGGTAGATAATAGGAAAAGAATTATCAACATAGATTTAGTGTATACTATCTAATATGCTAGTATTGATTGGTACGAGGTAATAACTTAGTCAAATATCAAATATGATGCTTAATATGAGGTAAAGATAAGGGTTAGGATAGCAACACACGTAGCCGGACCAAGGTGCGGAGTGAGATTTTCTAGATGAGGACCAAGGATTTAGAAATACATAACTTATCAGTTTGCATGCAAGATACTAGGAAAGAATTGTTATAATTAGAATTATCAAGTTATGAACCTGTGGGGAACACGTAAACCCTAGTTACTTTGATTAATTGTTTAAAATCCAACATTCAAAGCTGTTAAGTGTCTCTTACAATTTAGGTAGTTATTTTCATTCATTTAGAAATTGAATCCCCCCTTTTACTGTTTTTACTTTCCAAGGAAGTAATTAACTAAAAAATAGTGATAATAGATTAAAGTTAAGTCTAGACTATTTTCCTTGTGGGAACGATCCCAACCTCAAAGTTGGGTTATTTACTTGACACGACCGCTTTACTTCTTATTTGAGAAGTAAGTTTGAGCGTATCAAATTTTGGTGCCGCTGCCGGGGATTATAACTTTTAGATTAACTTGAACTTTTTACTATAGTTTAGTTGATATTTTCTTGATTTTACTTTGTTTTATTGTTTTTGATTTTTTTCAAAACTATACTCCTTGTATGCCAAATACACGGAGAGAAAGAGAACCCTTGTTTCCCTACGATCACGAATTAGAGCGTACACTGCGCAATATGAATCGAAACTTGGGAATTAATGATGATGATCCAAACTAGAACATCCCAGCTCCGGTTTATATTCATGGTCAGTTGTTACCCGATGCTCCGGGTGAACACCAACAGAGGGGACAAAATCCCGCTCCACGGCCCCAAGCATACTACAGAGGCTATGATAACATAGCAGACTCCGATGGGCCACTGGTATTGCCTCCTCTACCCACAGGCCATACTTTTGTAGTAACTAGTAGCATGATGCAAATGCTCACTGCCAGAGGTTTGTTTTCAGGGCTACCTTTTGAGGATCCACATGCCCATATAGCTAAGGTAAAGGCAGTGTGTAATAGCTGTGTAGGGAGGCCTGATTTGGATTTAGATGTAATAGGGCTTAGAGTGTTTCCTCTCTTACTGACGGGAGAGGTTGCTATATGGTTCACTGAGCTCCCATACAACTCAATCTTCACTTGGAACCAACTAAGGGATGTTTTCTTAGCACGCTACTATCCGGTCTCCAAGAAACTAAACCACAAAGACAGAGTGAACAACTTTGTGGCACTACGAGGAGAGTAAGTTAATAGTTCTTGGGATAGATTCACCTCATTCTTGGGAAGTGTTCCAAATCACCGTATATATGATGAGTCACTGAAGGAATACTTCTATCGGGGACAGGATGATAATAATAAAGCTGTGTCGGACACTATAGAAGGGTGGATCCTATGGGGAATTCCCTTATGCTGAGATTGCTGAAAAATTAGAGAAAATCTCCCGGAATAATAAAGCTTGGAGTACTAGGAAGTCTAATACAAGGAAAAACACCTTCGCAGTGCAGTCCACTCATAACCTAGCCACATATGAGATTCGCGAAAAGATAAATGCAGTCAACTACTTGTCGAAACCACCGCCACAAAACGATGAGTGCTATTATGAGGAGGATTCCTATGTAGTAAATGAATAGACGGGGGGTTTCCGACCAAGTGCCCAAGGCTCCAATCAGGAGAATTGGCGCCAAGGTCAAGGGAACCAAGGTCGGAACTATGGTAACGACAATCATGAGGGTTATTATGTCCGAGATTGAATCTACAATCGCGACAACAACTCCAACATGGGTAACTACGGTAATAGAAACGACAGGAATGTACCCTATGTTCCTCCTCAAAATCGTGAAGTTACTCCTAGGGATGGTGGAGGTAGTATGTCGCGAGCTGAGGATATGTTTCATAAAATGATGAGGAGGTTCGATGCTAGTGATGAGCACAATAAAGAGTTGAGGAATGATTTAGCGGGTATTAGGAAAAAAGTCGATACGCATGCAATATCGATTAAGCAACTTGAGTTGCAATTGAACCAATTATCTGCGACTGTGAACACACGGAAACCGGGCAATATTCCTAGAACCACTGTCCAAAATCAAAAAAATGATGGACATTGTATGGCAATTACAACTCGCGGTGGCAAGCAACCATTGACCCACCTTTGCCGTCTAATGAGAAAAGGTGACAAAAGATACTGATAAAGTGGCAGATGTTGATGGTGAATTAGAGGATAACACTGTAAAAGATGCCGAAGTTCCTAAAAAGGTAACTCCCATGCCTAGGCCACCACCCCCACTTCCTCAAAGAATAGTGAAAAAGACCGAGGATGGTAAATATCGGCGTTTTATAACAATGTCGAAGAAACTTTCTATCAATGTCCCTTTGGTAGAAGATTTAGAACAAATTCCCGGTTACGCCAAGTTTATGAAAGATCTGGTCACAAAGAAAAGATCGGTCATTTTTGAGGATGATGATAGAATGCAGCATTGTAGTGCTATTGCTACAAGATCTCTGGTCCAAAAGAAAGAAGATCCGGGTGCATTCACTATTCCTTGTACAATCGGGCTATCACATTTTGCGAAAGCATTATGTGATCTGGGGGCAAGCATAAATCTCATGCCCCTCTCGATTTACAAGAAGTTGGGTTTGGGTGATCCAAAGATCACTGCGATGCAGCTACTGATGGCTGATCGAACAGTAAAAAAGCCTATAGGTATACTCCATGATGTGCTATTAAAAGTGGAGTCGTTCATATTTCTGGCAGATTTTGTTATTCTTGATTGTGAAGTCGATTTTGAAGTGCCCATTATTCTTGGGAGGCCATTCCTTGCTACGGGAAGAGCCTTAGTAGACATGGAAAAGGGGCAGATGAAATATCGGTTGAACAATGAGGAAGTGACCTTTAACATTTGTAGGTCCATGAGGCAGAGTGGTGAGCTCCAATCGGTATCTGCTATATCCTACAACATGGGTTAGACATCTGAGACACAAATAGAAGAACGTCTAGGTGTAGAAGCATTAGCGGCAGTGATAATGAATTTTGATAGCGATTGCATTGAAGAGTATGAGTCATTAGTTGCGGCTCTTGACCGAGGTGATGTTCGGTTTAAACAGAAGAAATATGAGCTAGATATAAAGAATCGTGAGTCCCCACCCGCGAAACCATCTTTAGAGGAGGCTCCAAAATTAGAACTAAAAGCTCTCCCACCTCATCTCAGGTATAAATTCTTAGGAAATGGTGACACTTTGCCGGTAATCATTGCATCAGAATTGAATGAACAACAAGTTCAGAGTTTGGTGAAGGTATTAAAAAGGTTCAAAAGAGCTATTGGGTGGACTATTGCGGACATTATTGGGATTCCTCCTGGTATTTGATCTCATAAAATCCAACTAATGCATGATCATAAACCAAGTATTGAGCACCACAGACGCTTAAATCCTCCTATGCAAGAGGTCGTGAAGAAGGAAATCATTAAGTGGTTGGATGCCGGAGTAATCTATCCAATCGGCGATAGTAGTTGGGTATGCCCGGTTCAGTGTGCACCTAAGAAAGGGGGAATGACTGTGGTCCCCAACGAAAAAAATGAACTTGTTCCAATGAGACCGCTTACTGGATGGAGGGTGTGTATGGATTACCGCAAACTAAATTCATGGACTGTTTTCTTGATGGATATTCGGGGTATAATCAGATTTCTATTGCACCAGAAGATCAAGACAAAACCACTTTTACTTGTCCATATGGGAACTTTGCATTTAGAAGAATGCCGTTTGGGTTGTGCAATGCACCCGCCACATTTCAGAGATGTATGATGTTGATATTTTCTGACATGGTAGAGGATACTATAGAAGTCTTTATGGATGATTTTTCTGTGGTTGGTGATTCATTCGAGCGGTGTTTGACCAATTTATCTGAGGTCCTTAAGAGATGTGAAAACTGCAATTTAGTACTAAATTTGGAAAAGTGTCATTTCATGGTGAAAGAGGGTATTGTTTTGGGTCATTGCATTTCAAAAAAGGTCATAGAGGTTGATCGAGCTAAAGTCGAGGTAATAGAGAGACTTCCCCCACCGATCTCTGTGAAAGGTGTGAGAAGCTTTCTTGGGCATGCAGGTTTTTACCGGAGATTCTTCAAAGACTTTTCAAAGATTGAACATCCATTGTGCAAGCTGCTGGAGAAAGATTGTAAATATTGTTTTGATGAATCCTGTCTTAAAGAATTCAGTGAGCTAAAAGAAAAATTGGTGTCTGCGCCTATCATTATTTCTCTGGATTGGAACAGTCCATTTGAGGTGATGCGCGATGCTAGTGGGGTGGCTCTTGGTGTAGTATTGGGACAAAGAAAAAACAAAATTCTTCACCCCATTTACTATGCTAGTAAAGCCCTAAATGAAGCTCAGAAGAACTAAACAGTAACCGAGTCAGAACTCCTTGCAGTAGTCTTTGATTTTGAGAAATTTCGCTCCTATTTTCTAGGTACTAGAGTTATTGTGCATACTGACCACTCAGCATTGAGATATTTGATGGCAAAGAAGGATGCGAAACCTAGGCTGATTCGTTGGGTATTACTGCTACAAGAATTTGACTTTGAAGTGATGGATAGAAAAGGAACTGAAAATCAAGTCGCTGATCACTTGTCTCGTCTAGAGGATGAAGCTATGAGAGAGTTAGGGTATAAGACTGACATTGATGATACTTTCGCCGATGAGCATGTATTGGCTGCTTCACAAATCTTGATCCCATGGTTCGCAGATTTTGCGAACTATCTGGCTAGTGATATTGTTCCATTGAACTTGTCCTTTCATCAAAGAAAAAATTTCATGTACGATGTGAAGAAGTTCTTTTGGGATGAACCATACTTGTATAGGAGTTGTGCCAACAGGCTTATTCGGCGTTGTTTGCCAGAATGTGAGATATTGAGTGTGTTGGAGGCATGCCATTCCTCACCCGTTGGTGGGCATCACAACGGTATCCGAACCGCTCATAAGATATTACAATGTGGTTACTATTGGCCAACTCTTCATCAAGATGCTCATGAGTTTGCTAAAGCATGTGACAGATGCCAACGAGATGGCGACATTTCAAGAAAGCAAGAGCTCCCTCTAAACTCCATTCTTGTGATTGAGTTATTTGATGTTTGGGGTATTGACTTTATGGGCCCATTTGTGAGTTCTCATGGAATGAGTACATTCTAGTAGCAGTTGATTATGTATTTAAATGGGTCGAAGCAATCGCCCTCGCAAACAATGAAAGGAAGAGTGTCACTGCATTCTTGAAAAAGAATATATTCTCTCGTTTTGGCATCCCAAGGGCAATTATTAGTGATGGGGGCTCCACTTCTGCAACAGATTTTTCAAGGGGTTATTGGAGAAATATGGGGTTCTCCATAATGTGGCCACTCCTTACCACCCTCAAACTAGTGGGCAAGTTGAAGTGCCGAATCAGGAGATCAAACAGATATTGTCAAAAATAGTGAACGCTAGTAGAACGGATTGGTCAAGGAGGCTTGATGATGCTCTTTGGGCCTATCGGACAGCATATAAGACTCCCATAGGTATGTCTCCATACCAATTTGTATATGGGAAAGCTTGTCATCTTCTGGTTGAGTTAGAGCATAAAGCCATGTGGGCTATGAAGAAGATGAAAATGGATTGGAGCGAAGCTGCAGAACAACGGATAAATGGGTTGAATGAACTCGATGAATTTCGCCTGAAAGCCGATGAAAGATCAGCCCTATACAAAGGAAATATGAAGAAGTACCATGATAACAAAATTAAAAAACGAGAGTTTATGGTCGGGGATTGGGTGCTTTTATTCAATTGCAGGTTGCGCTTGTTTCCGCGCAAGCTCAAGTCGAAATGGACTGGTCCCTACTTGGTTACCCAACTATTCCGTCATGGAGCAGTTGAGTTGGAAACTAAGGAGGGTGTGGTGTTCAAGGTGAATGGATAACGCATAAAAATCTATTTCGGGCATGCTGAATCAGCGAATGAAGTGATAGAGGCATACCATCTTGATGAAGTCTGAGTAATCAAGTGTCCCCAGTCGTGCCGCGACATTAAATCAGGCGCTTGTTGGGAGGCAACCCAATACTTATAGTCTTTTTAGTAATGGTAGCATTTTACTACTAATGGGTTTTTAAAATTTGCAGGCACATCACCAGGAAATTCTGCAGAAAATTACTCTGCACCAGTCACTGACGGATACAGCGACGGACCGTTGCGCCTGCGACGGACCGTCGTATTCCTCCGTCGTAGCAGGTACGTCTTTCTATTATTTCCAAACTAGGGTACACACGACGGAACCAATGACGGGTCGTCACAACTGCAACGGACCGTCGTCGGGGAATCGTCGCGTGATTAATGAGGTGTACCCGACACGACCTGGTTGGAGTTTATTATAAAATTTCCCATTTAAACTCCCCAACCCCTCATTTCACCCCATTCCTTCATTATTCCTTCCATTTCACTCTCGTTTCAACTTCCACAATCTCTCCCTCTATCAACCGATCATTGTCCCCCCTAAATCCTCCAAAGCCCTACAAGTTATAACCTACTAGTCGGAGTTGCTGCTGTGGGTGTCTCCCTGGTCACCAAGTACTTGACCATCTTGTTTTTCTCCAATTCTAAGGTATGTGTCTCTAATTTCTACTCATTTACCTTGCATTTTTTGATTAATTAGTATTAGCTTAGTTGTTCCATTTGATACGTTCATTTCTTTTATATAAGATTCTGTCTAATCTAGTTTAAAAATGTTCGAAATTACCGTATTTACAACCCTAGACATAGGTGCTTTTGCATTGCTAGTTTCCTAGGTAGTTGGGTTAGATAAACGTAGGTCCAAAACACTAAAAGTTTGATTTGGGTTCATCGGGGATGAATGGGGTACCCTAGTTCTGTCACTGATCTACAGAATGAGACCCCGATGATGGACCGTCATACCCACGACGGACCGTCGTAGGGTCCGTTCCACAAGCCCTAACACCCTACTGCCTATTTTTTCTAAGTGTCCCCCAACGGACACATGTGACGGACCGTCGTCTTCAGGACAGTCCGTCCTGCACAACTAATCTGGTTGTTAGAGACCCTGTTTCTAAGGGTCTCTCTCCATTTTTCTAAGTGTCCTTCAACGGGCACATGTGACGGACCCTCGTCTTGCATGAGCGTTATGACGATCAGAGACCCCTCTCCTAAGGGTCTCCATATTTTTTTCAAAGTGTCCTCTGACGGACATCTACGACGGACCGTTGTACCTGTGACAGTCCGTCCCGCATGACCGTTATGACGGTCAGGGACCCCTCTCCTAAGGGTCTCCATATTTTTTCCAAGTGTCCTCTGACGGACACCTACGACGGACCGTCGTACCTGTGATGGTCCGTCCTGCACATAGCGTCATACTAGTCAGAGAATCTCTTTCAGGTTTCTCCATATATATATAGTCTAAGTAAGACACGACGGACCCCATGACAGTCTGTCATAGTCATGACGGGACATCACCTGGCCCATCGTGTGTAACTGTTTCTATTGAAATGACAGACTATTTTAAATTTTTTTGTGTGTTTTTTCTTGTCTTGTTTGCCACTACTCGTACTAATATTGATCCTTTACAGGTACTATCTACTATGGCACACAAGCAAGATCAAATCTATGCTCGCGGGCGATCGAAGTCTGTCGCCCCGTCTGCCCGCATGGTCATTGGCTTTGATGATGAGCGTGACCCCGAGTATGTGCCCCCAGGCACTTCCACCCCTTCCCGTGCTGCACGTGCTTCCAGAGCCACACCCAAAAAGGTGGCGTCCGACGTAGTCAGTGCCTCCCAGTTTGATGAGGAGCGCACACTGACCGGCACACCCTCTGGATCAACCACAAATGAAGAAGTAGCGTTTGGATCCTTAGGAGTATCGTGGTCAGAGGAAGCCTCCGGCTCTGCTGAGGTTCCCGTACCCTCCACCGGTGCAGCGTCGGCCTCGTCTGATGAGGCTGATAGTTTGGAATCCACATCAGGTTCACCAGCTCAGGCCCCCACCCCAGCCACTGACCAGCCTAATCGGTGGTGTGTCAACGACCAATTTCAAGTCTACTCCGACACCAAGTTCCTGACAAACAAAGGAGTTATGACTCAAACACTCACCTTGGAGCGGCGGGTCCTTATAGGGAGTCTCCCGACGATGCATGAGATCCACAGTCTCTTCACACGACATCGCCTGGAGTGGACAGCACGTCCATTGAGACGTTACAGTGAATAAATGGTCCGAGATTTCTACGCATCCTGCGTAGCGACTCTCCAATCACAGATAGATAGGCGTGCTGCCCCCGCCAAATAGGCCCCACTGGAGCAGGTCCGAGTACGGGGCGTGCAGGTTTACATTTCCCTGCCTGCCATCCGCCGGTTTCTATAAGGCGAGGGTGTTGATGCTACTCGGACCCCTCTCACTGCCGAGTTTGACAATCGATGGCAGATTGTTAAAGATGGCCAGTTTCTGCACGAGCCATCGCTGAGAGAGACCACCAAGAGGTGGATGACCCTGCACCTGTCAGTTGATGGAGAGGGCGCCGACTGGGTGACCGAGCCAAAGGGGGCCATCAAGAAGGCCAACCTCACTTTCACGGCGAAGTTCTTGTGGCTGATTGTCCACAACTGCCTTCCCCCACAGCTGCTGATAATATCGTTACATGGGATCGAGCAGTGTTGATGGCGGCGATGATAGCCGGGTTCAAGGTGGATTTCGCGTGGCTTCTATAAGGATTCATGCACGAGAGGGCCTTCAAGGTCACTACTACTTACCTTTTCCCGTGCATGATCTTTTCTCTCTGCAGGTCCGCTGGTGTGCCTATATGGCACGTAGATCAGCTCAAGACCCCACAGGGCACTGTTGACATCGGCCTCATCAGAGATGAGGCCAATGAATTGGCTCCACGCAGAGGGCCCCGTCCAGAGCTGCCCCCACTTGCTGATGATCTTACGGATACGGTAGCTCAAGCCCGCACAGCTACACAGGCGGCGTCCACTGACACTACCCCGGTCGAGTCTATCCCGGGTAGTATCACTGCCCCGAGCTCCTCTCGCACAGCCCCTATACCAGCGCTGGTCCCGCTTGCTAGGGTCCAAAAATTAGAGGCGCAAATGGCTACACTTCTGCATCATATCCATCCATGGATGCAGAAGTCTATTACTGAGTCAGAAGAGAGCCTACATCGGAAAATGGTCCAGTATACAGAGCGGAAGATCGCTGAGGTTCACTAGCGCTTGGACGCCTTTGATTTGCGGGTGCTAGCCCGACCAACTCCTCCAGTGGATGTGTCGACTCTTCAGGCTGCGGTCGACAGCCTTCGCGCAGATATTGACACGATCTTAGAGGATAGGGTGCCTGAGTTTGAGGCCTCTTCTGTCGAGCCTGCTGAAGACACAGTGTTGGCAGCCCTATTCGCCACTTCAGAGATTCCACCACCTCCCCCTCGAGATCATGCCAAGAGGCGTAGGGGTCGAGTAGAGGACGAGGAGCGAGCACGGAAGAAGGAGCGCTGAGAGATGGAGGCTGCAAGGAGAGCCTCACTTGTTGAGGCGGAGGCGCACCAGATGAGAGCATCAAAGTTAGCGGCTGGGGCATCTAGCTCCCGAACTGTGGAAATAGCAGGAGGCACTACAGATAGTGCGGCTGTTGCTGAGGACACCACTGAGGATGTACAGATTGCAGAGGGCGTGGGTTTCGAGGAACCGGACCCATCAGCTTGCTGATCGACGGCGCTTTGCGCCACGGATTTGCTTCACCTACCACTCTAGTATTTAAATTTTTATGCATTGGGGACAATTGCATGTTTTTTGGTTGGGGGTGGGGTAAATGGAAAGTGAGTGTTAGGGTGAAGTCAGATAGCCCAATTCACTATCCTCTTTGGGGTTTTCTTGCCTGTGTTCTTTTTTCCCAAAAGACTGATTATTTTTTCTGTTGAACCAGCATGTCTATATCTTTTGTACGTAGTTTAATTCTGGAGCATGATGGCTAAAATGATATCCTGATAAAACTGGAAAATGATGCATGACTAGGCATAGTAACTGATAATTGTGTGGCCCTAAGCATGACATAGAGGTACACCATTGCATTACCCTAAGTCTAAAATTCGAACTAGGTGTCTGATAATCTGGTATAGTGATGAGATGTCAAGTGAGTGTGAGGAAAATTCGAATAAGTCCACTATTGGTACTGAGCTAGAACTTGCCTGGTTAGTCCTGCTAAAAGTAAGCTGTAATAGACAATTAGGAAAGGATCATAGGCCTTTATTCAATATAGCCCACTTTTAGCCTAAATAAAAGAAAACCAAATGAAATTTATCCTTCTTTGATCCAAATGATCTCAGCTTAAATTAGACCTTTCTTTTTCACCCCAACTGATCTTTTCTGGGAACAATGTGTTGGCCCTGGTCCCTCCTTGGACATGTGCACCTCAACTTATGCCAAAAGCATAAGTTGAGGGTGGCTAATGCAGTAAACAACCTTCGTTATGGCCCTGAACCAACTTTGGGTACTGTGTACCTTGACTCATGGCAAAGCCATGAGTTGAGGGTGGCTATTATGAGGAATGCTCTGGAAAGTGGGGTGAAAGAACAAAGAGAGAGAAAGATCAAAAGTAAAGTGACTCAAGAATTAGTTGAAAGAAAATTAAAAAAAAGAAAAAATATACAAGAAATACAAGCAAGAAAAGAAGAGAGTCACTTACACAAATGAAAAAAGAAGGGAAAATAGCAAGGTGAAAGAATATGAGAAACTGGGCAAGATAAAATGATAGAAAGTGGAAGGTTTAGCCTATATGTCAAGGAGGGAAAAAAGTCACTAAAGTATACCTAAATATACCCTACCTGACCCTGAGCCTATGTTACTAGCTAAGAAAGTCCTATCGTGATCCTAAGGGTTGTATAGCGAACTTAAGGCAGTGAAAATAAGGGCAAACTTATGGCAATAGGTATGAATGAGTGTGACTTTGTTCTGAGAGCGAGTGTTGAAAAGTAATCCTTATACTCAAACTGAAATTATTGTGTTAAAAATGAGGATTTTGTTTTAAGGTGAGGACACTAGTTGCAATACCGGAATTGTTATCACCTCGGTGACAAATTGAAGAGGATAGGTATTAGTGCGTGGTGAGTCTGTGTCATGTTCTGGTCCCACATAATTCAAGCCTAATAGTGATATCATGCATATATTTGATGAGATTAATCGGGATTGATAGCCAAATGATTGCAAAGGATGAAACATGGATACTATTGTACAAAGATTTTGTATTGAGTCATAGTGCGTCGCTTGAGGAAAAACAACGAATTTAAGTTGAGGGTGTTGATATACCGTGGTTTCACGTTATTATTAATACTTTTTCCTTAAGTTTAGTGTGTCCAAAAGCCTTTTTGTGCTAATTTTTATATAAGTTTCTCTTTATTTTGCAGGAAATCTGTCCAAAGATGAATGCGGAGATTTTGAGCGAAGAAATGCAGAAGAGACAACCTACGAAGATTATGACGGTCTGTCATGCTTGTGACGGTCCGTAGGTGGCAGCGTAGTGCAGTTGTTGAAGGAAGATGGGGAAGTCTGACCAAGTGTGGGTTTACGAAGCTTGTGACGGTCCGTCGTGTCTATGACGGTCCGTCCTGCAGGTTCGTCATGAAGTTCAGAGAAGTAATCCCAGTACCCATATTCCAAGAGTTGAAGTGTTTTGGAACGAAGACCCTCGACAGACCGTTGTGTCTATGACGGTCCGTCATACTTGCCGTCGAGGGTAATGAAGAGAGCAGCAGAAGAAATTGCACAAGTATGGGACGACGGAGTCCATGACGGTCCGTCGTGACCACGATGATCCGTCGCGAGGTCCGTCGACCCAGCCGCGTTTTGGCAGATTTCCAACAAATAGAGTCCTTGTTTAATTAGGTTTTTATTTTCTATAAATAGTTAGAAAAACCTCATTTTTGAGGTTAGACTCTGGATCATTGTGAGACCTTTGTATTAGTGTTAGATTCTTGATTATCATTAGACTTTTTGTAGATTATTGATTACTTTTGAGATTCTTTCAAGTGATTATTGGTGATTAATCAAGCAAACTTTCGAATTTTACTATTTCTCATTGAAGTAAGTACATGAATTCTTATTTAATATATTTGAATATTGTGATTATGACTATGAGTAACTAAACTCCATAACTAGGGTTGTGGGAACAATACGCAAATAATGAGATAAAACCTAACTAAAATAACAATTCTAGAATAGTGTCTTGCATGTATTAATAATTCTTTCGCTTAGAAGTCTTTTTAACGGATGGCCAACGTTAGAACTCGCCATAATGCTACTTGCCGGACCAAGGAGGTAGATAATAGGAAAAGAATTATCAACATAGATTTAGTGTATACTATCTAATTGGCTAGTATTGATTGGTACGAGGTAATAACTTAGTCAAATATCAAATATGATGCTTAATATGAGGTAAAGATAAGGGTTAGGATAGCAACACACGTAGCCGGACTAAGGTGCGGAGTGAGATTTTCTAGATGCCGGACCAAGGATTTAGAAATACATAACTTATCAGTTTGAATGCAAGATACTAGGAAAGAATTGTTATAGTTAGAATTATCAAGTTATGAACCTGTGGGGAACACGTAAACCCTAGTTACTTTGATTAATTGGTTTAAATCCAACATTCAAAGCTGTTAAGTGTCTCTTTCAATTTAGGAAGTTATTTTCATTCATTTAGAAATAGAATCCCCCCTTTTATTGTTTTTACTTTCCAATGAAGTAATTAACTAAACAATAGTGATAATAGATTGAAGTTAAGTCTAGACTATTTTCCTCGTGGGAACGATCCCAACCTCACTAGTTGGGTTATTTACTTGACACGACCGCTTTACTTCTTATTTGAGAAGTAAGTTTGAGCGTATCACATATGTACCATCAAAAATATACAATCAAATTTCTAGTATTTGAAAAATATTTATATTTGCATTAATAAATAAAAAACTTTAAGTATATAAAAAAATTGAAAATGGTCTATATATAAAAATAAATAAATACAAATAATGTAGATAGGAAAACAGTAAAATTTTCATTTAAAAAAATAAAATAAATTAAAAGAAATGAAAGTGGTCTATATATATTAAAAAAAACTATGAGAAACAATAAAGTTTTCAATTAAAAAAATTATTTGGGTAAATATGTAATCAATCATTTTAATACATGTATAACTAATACCCACATAACTTATTCCACCTTCCACCCTGCATAACTCTATACATAAATTCCCTCATAAGTTATGTTAATATTAACTATGTACGACTACAAAAAATGCAACCATACACCATATAAATTAATACATGTATACTTTATACAACATTTAAATTTTTACCAACCAAACATGGTATAAGTTATGTTGACTTTTATACCTAATACAAAACTTCTACCAAACATAGTAAAGCTAATGCAACTCTTTATACATGAATAAGATGTCTCTTATAAAGTAATTAAATGACCCCTAATTGTACTTGAAATCACTTCTGAGCATGAGTGTGGAATGAATCGAAAAACTCAAAATTCATATCTTCTATGTGAAAAGAATTTTGTTTGAAGTGAAGGTACTAGTTACATTGTCGGAAATTTGGTACCTTGGTGATTATGAAAAAGTGTATGTTGTGGTGTCTATTGGTCGTTCTTTGTCATATCTTGATCCACATGATTTAGCTTGTTGAATCAAATAAAAATGTTTTTCTCTAAGAAGATGGAATGAGTTGAAATGGCCATGTGATTGCTGAGTTTGTGTATCTACTTTTACACAAGTGTCGTTTAGAGTATCAGTGTGTCGCTTGAGGAAAAACAACATGTTTAAGTTGAGGATGTTGATATATCGTGAGTTTACGATATTTTTGATACATTTAACTTAATATTTGTGTGTCTCTAGGGTCATTTTGTATTGGAAATAATGTTTTTGTGTCATCTTTTCAGGAAATAGGCTTGGACGTGATTGAGTGAAATGAAAACTGAAAATTTTTCTGAAATGGCCACCTATGAAGGGACCTACAGAACGTAGGTCCTATGATGGTCCGCTGATGGGTAGGCGCAATTGGAGCATCAGGGAAGTCTGACCATGTGTCGAACTACAAAGCGATCTACGGTCCATCCTACACATCCGTAAGGTTTTCAAAGAGTTGAAGTTCCAGTACCTGATGAAATTCATAAATGTGGAGCCACATAAGAGGACAGATGGACCGTAGGAACTGCATGTCCATTGATTCTAATTAGAGAATGATGGTTCCAGGCCTCTGAAGAAAAAAGTCTAAGTGTTGACCAATGGAGGGGACCTACGAATTGTAGGTCAACCCACGATTTGTAGGTCGAGTAGTCGATCAAAGTCGTGTCCCAGAAGTTTATTTCCTTATTTTGTTTTCTTTTTGTTTAGGACATGTTTTTCTATAAATAGGGTATCTAAACCCCCTTTTTGGAGGTTAGCCATTATTGTCAACTTTTAGTACTTTCTTGGGAATTAACTTGCAACTTTAGCAATTTGAATTCTGGATTTCCGTTTATTGGATTTTGGTTTTGAAATTCAATTAAGATTTCAGGTTTCTTCTACTGTAATCATAAGTTCATGTATTCTGTTTATCAAAATAAGAATTGTGTTCTTTCAATCATGAGTAACTAAATTTACAACTAGGGTTGTGGGAACCATGAACAATTAACAATGTATGGATAATAATTAAGTAATTCTTGACTAGTGTTGATGCATATATTGGTAATTCTTTCGCATAAATGTCTTTTTAACGAGTGCACATGTTATAACTTGCCTTGTTGCTACTTTCCGAACCAAAGAGGTAGTTAATGAGAAAATAATTATCCACAAAGATTTAGTGTGATTATGTCTAATAGTCTAATACCAAGGTGTAGAGTGGAATTCCCTACTTGGAGGACCAATCACCTTGGGATACTTAACTTATCAACTTTGCATGTGATACACTAGGAAAGGATTACTATAATTAGGATTATCACATTAAGAGCTTATGGGGAAAACACACTAGTTTCTCTCTCTCATTGATAAATCAAAGTTTCAATCTTGCTCAGTATTTACTTAAACAACAACCAGTTATTTGCATACACAAATTCCCCCTCTTTTGACTACTTGTTTCAGAAATAGTTTGACGTAACAAATATAATTGTGAGATAAGTTTAAGTATGAACTGTATTCCTCGTGGGATCGATCCAAACCTACAAGTTGGGTTCTTTATTGTACAATGACCACTAATAGTTCTTTAGGGAGGTCTAGTTTGAGCATATGAGAACTCAAGACTCAATAATGTTGCACATCTCTAGACTGCTCGACTCATATGGTTCATGTGGAATTATGAGCATGAAAAATTCAACTCAAGGGCTTCATGGGAACGTGTAATAATCCTATGATTAGGAATATAATCTCAAAATGGTTAGGAACTAATACCCAAGATTTAGAACTTAAAGATGCTACTCATCTCAGAGATACTCAAATTATGGAGTTCATACGGAATATATGGGCATGAATGGCTCGAATCAAGGGTATACATAACAATATGGAACTCATGTATATGAATTTCTCTTTCTCATACTTTCTTCCTCAAAACTCAGCTCAAATTGACAGCTGATCTCAAAGGATTCACAATTAAATTCAAACTTTCTTGAACTCTACTTTTAACTCTTTGTTGAATTTGAATTGCAAATTCAAGAGGTGATTCATGATGTAAAGGATCTCAGTAAAAATATAGAAATTCTATAATCAGGAATATAAATTTAAAAAGAAACATACACTCAATAACTCAAAATCAACTTAGCTAAAAACTACTCAAATTAGGGATAGAATCCTAGATTTTTGTTTTATTAATTTTAAACTAAATGTAGGGTGTGAGGATAAACTAGTTTACCACTATGAATGACTAACATACTTGACAAAAAGAAGGTTCTTGAAGAATCTTGAATAGTCTTGACGAATCTTGAAGAAGTATTTGATTAGAAGTCTTGAAACCCTAACTTAAAGGTAAACAATCAAGAAAACCTTTCTTGAGATTCTTGAGTTATTTTCTAAGTAAAATATTCATTATTTGCATTAGTTATTCATAATTTATGAATGAATTTGAGTTATAAAGAATGAAATTCTTTGATAAAAACTTCCCTTGAAAAATAATCTTGAAAAAACGATTGAAAGAATCTTGAATGGAGTCTTCTACTTTGATTTTTCCCTAGAGTTTGAAAGAGAAGATAATGATGGACTAAAATATGAAACTTTGATTGTTTTGAACCTTTTATTAGTCAAAAAATTTATTTAGGGTTTTCTTGGAGGTAAAACAACAAAAACAACCCTTTTTAATGTTCCGTCGACTAAATTTGTAACAACATTGGATAGGTTACTAAAATAGTCTTAGCTTTTTACTAAAAAATTAGATTGAAGCAAAATTTGTGGCCTTATAAAGTAGATTCAAATAATTTTAATTTCATATCTTATGGATCGTGTAACTCTTTATATTCTAAGAGATATGACCGTTTGAAGTTGACCCATGTAGAATCTTACATCAAAACTAATTCGATGAGGAAACTTCAAGAACACTTATCAAGAACTCATCAAGAAATTAAATTTCTCAATATTTATGTATAGATTCACAAAAAAAACTCATGATTGGTGTGTCAGTGAACGAACCAAACACCACGGAAGCTTACATATCCCAAAGAACTAGGTTCTTGACAAAATCTTGAATTTCTTGAACGAACTCTTGAAACTTTGAACTTTTTCTCTTCTTGAATCTTCTATCTATAACCCTAAACTCTTTTGGAAATAAATGAAACTAATTCTAATCATCTTAGAATCTTTAAACTCTATTAAAAACGTGTAAATCCGATTATGTAAGGAAAATACCAAAATGCCCCTCACTATTTTTTGGTAACTTTCCTTATTTGGACAGTCTGACTTGTAAAGGGTATATCTCACTCATCCGGACTTGAAACTTAGAAAACTAGGTGGAATTCGAAATATAATTCAAATAACTTTCATTATATATATTTTAGTCCACCAAACTCATCATGTACTGAGAGTTATGATCGTTTGAAGATGATCTATAACTCAAAATTTAAGCTTAACTTACAAAATTTCAAATTTTGCTATTTCCAATTTAGTTCTTTTTGGAAATCAAGTTGCTATATCTAGTTACCTGACCTTAATACTTAGGAATTTTTTAATTCTTTAGTAAAATATATCTCTCTACGAAGAATGGTTTGAGTCTTAGTTCAATTTTTTTTCTGGGGTGTTAGATAGAGACCATTAAATCTTGAACCCCAATGGCAGGACCCCACATATAGACCATGGGTTCCACCAATGGACAGTGGACCACGGTCGTATGTATCATATCCATTGGACACGAGGTGTTACAGAAGTTATAAACATGGATTTCATCATGGGTGCACCTCGTACTTGCAAACAACATGAATCAATTTGGGTGATGGTGGATAGAGTCAATTAGTAAATTCACTTCTTGGCAGTCAAGACTACAACTTTAGGAGAGTATTTTTCCATAATCTACAGTAGCGAGATAGTCAGGTTGCATGGATTTTCCTTGTCTGTCATCTCAGATAGTGGTCCCTAGTTTACATGTCATTTCTGAAAGTCATTTCACAAAGGTCATGATACTTAGGTAAATATTAGTATATCATTTCACCCATCGATGGATGATTATGCAAAGTGTACCATGCAGACCTTAGTGGACATGTTTGAGCGCTTGAGTTATCAAATTCAAGGGTGTCATGCCTCGAGCCTACACCCCGAGTGGGACTGGCACTCAAAGATCATTGATGGACTATAGATAATCCTTTACATGACTTACTTAACTCAACATAATTATTAAATATTAATAACACTTAACTGATTGAATACTAAAATAACTCAGAATGCTTAAAGGTCAAACATTCAACTTGGCCAAAAGTGACAACCCAAGTCTTAACAATAAGAAATGGTAATGAAAAGACTCAAAGTACTATCATGACTGTATTTGAAGCCTTTAAAAAAAACTGAGATGGATGTCGAGACAAACCACACAACATCCTAATGAACTAATAAAATAACTGAAAAAAATAAAATGGAGTCCTCCGGAATGCAAGGAGGCTCACCTACTAATTCTAGAGTGCTCACTAGTGAACGATGCGCTGCTTGCTGATCCTGGTTACCTGCGGTTGCTTCATAATACGATATATGCCAACTGATATCAGTACATTGAAAGTGTGGGTATGCGATTTGAAATTTTAAAACAACATAGGCTTGAAAGAGATTTTGAAAAAACTACTTACCTTATCTCTTCTAAACTTCTGAATACTTAACTGAACTAATTTCAAGATAAAGTAGTTTAAAACAAGTGCAATACAATGAAAAGCTATTTATAAAGATGATGAAAACTCTGTGTATATATCAAGGATACAACATAACTTTGAACTGTATGTGAAAAAAATAAACTGATGTATATAAAAATACAATAACTTCTTTGAGAGTTTCTCTAACCGACAAGAATAACATAGAAGTTATTGTGATGATACAACGATCTTCCTCACAGTGCCACTGCATCCTATATCCGGCCAAAGTTATAGGACCTTAATTACTAAGTTTATCCACTGTCAATGTGAAAATGATTCATCTAAAAAGTATGACCCTTTTCTTCCATTGATGGATACATGGTTTTTGGGGGCTGATAGTTGTTTAAAATCTTCCCCATTGTCTTTATGTATTAAAACATAATTCTTCTGAGATTTGAGATTAATGCTCAAAAACCTAGCTCAAAGACTATTTTGGAAATATCAGTTCCTCTCTTGCTTCATTTAGAAAGAGATTACTCTTTCAGAAAATTGACCTATAAGCTCTTTGAAAATCTCAGTTTCTGTTCTTATTTATATGTGAAAACATTTTAAATCTCTTTGGGAATACGTAGTCCCATATACTTCTTTGAAGAAAAGAACTTCAACTTTACTCTTTATTGAACTTTAAACTTAAGTCTAAAAACAAAGTTAAAACATTTGTGAAAGACTTTTGAAAAACTTGAAAAAATTATGATAACTTGACTCTTGACTTCTCTTGACTTTGATTCTTAACTACTCTTGACTTGACTCTTAACTGATACTTGGATTGAATTATGGATTAAAGGATTATGATATGTGATTGGAAAGATTCATGATGTTTAGGAATGATTCTAGATAGCTAGAAATCAAAAAAGACCAAAAAATAAATATTTGAAGGTGGGTCCGCGATGCAGAGAAGCTTTTAAAGTTTGTTTTTGAAACGACTTTTGAGGCAGAACACCTTGGGGTCAGCTCTGATACGTAAAGCAGAAATTTTCAAATTTGGGAGGTGGGAGTGCGACATGCCACTGATGTCAAATATCGTCCGACGAAATTTCTTCTTCGTTTTTTAGTTCTAAACCCTCTAAACTCCATGAGTTCTTTCCCCTAACACTTAGAATCGATTAAATGTTAAAAGCACATCAGATTATACTCAAGATCAACCTAATTTCATGGATTTGATTCAAATAACACCTCAACGATTTCAACAAATCAAGGAACTAATATAACTTCATCAAACTCATTAAGAACCAATTTCTACGCTTTAAAGAACTTAAATTCATTGAAATAAATCATGATTGGTTCATTGGCGAATTAAAAAAATTCTATGTCATCTCACATACCTTGTAGGTATCCTCCAACGAAATCCACAAACTAAACTCGACGATCTTTCCGAATCTTGCTTCTATTCTCCTTTCTCCTCTTCTTCTCTCTCTTCTCCAAGTGCTAGCTTATTTTGGTAAAAACGTAAACTGATCTAATTTTGATTAAACCCTAACTTAATCACCGAAAACGAAATAAATTTTTGGGTAAGGAAAAGACCAAACTACCTTTTCAAATTCTGGATTGGACTTTCCTTTTTCCAACAGCCCAACATCCAAAGGAAATAACTCACTCATATGAACTAAAAATCATGAAAACTCGGCGACGTTGGAATGATTATTCTGAGAGATATTGAATTATATCTGGAAGTACACCTAACTCATCTTGAGCTTGAAGTTATGATCGTTTGAAATTGATCAAAAACTCATTTTCCTAACTTAAACAATTTTCGAGATTTTCATTCTTTCAAAAACTGACTATTTTCAGTTCCTAGCTTCTTCTTAAATATTTGAAATTGCGAGATGTTGAAATGTCTCCCCTTTGGGAATTTCTTCCTCGAATAGGATTACACTTACTAGTCTAAGGGTGTAATATCAATTTCAAACACCCCACAAGCAAATTCAACCAAACATGCCAATTTGTAAGTAAATACTTAGAAAGGACTAGTACCTAAATCTGGAATTGGTCAAGATTCGAAGAGATGTGGATATCTCTTCAACTTCCTAAGTAGCTTCTTCAACAAATTGGTTCCTTCAAAGGACCTTGACCGAATATGAACATGAATCTGCTCATAAGACCAGATATCCTTTATTCAAATATTTTCTGTTGGAATGATCAATGAAGGATTGACCATGCACTTTTTCAACATGGAGATAAGAAACACCGGATGAACCGCTGCTAATTCCTGTGGTAGCTCCACCTTATACGCTACATTTTCAATCCTCTTGATAAGGTCCAATATATCAGGGAATAAGATTCCGATTCTTTCCAAACCTCATAACACCCTTCATGGATGAAACTTTCAAATATACCTAATCGTCTACTTCGAACTGAAATGCCCTTCTCCTAACATTAGTGTTTGAATTTTTATGACTCTGTACCATTTTCAACCTTTCTTAAATCACTTTCACCTTCTCCATAGCTTTGTGAACTAAATCTTTTCATATCAACCCTGCTTCACTAACTTCACACCATCCAATAGAACATTTGCATCTTCTCCCATAAAGAGCTTCATAAGAAGTCATTTGGATGCTAGAATGATAACTGCTGTTGTAAGCAAACTCAATAAGAGGTAGGTGAGTATCCCATGTCCCTTTGAAATCAAACACACAAGCCCTCAACATATCTTTTAATATGTGAATAGTATGCTCTTCTTGCCCATCAGTCTGAGGATGAAAGGCAATACTTAAATTCACCTTTGAACCCAAGCCTTTCTGAAAGGATTTCTAGAACTGTGCAGAAAATTGTGCACCTCTGTCCGAAATAATGGAGACCGACACTCTATGAATTCTTACGACCTATTTAATATATAACTTGGCATAATCTTCTGCTGAATGGGTAGTCTTTACAGGCAGAATATGGGTTGATTATGTCATTCTGTCAACAATCACCTAAATAAAATCATGTTGCCTGTGAGACCTTAGTAAACCTGTGATGAAATCCATATTTATCATCTATCACTTTCATTCTAGAAGTTCTATATATCACACCAAACCACCGGGCCTTTGGTGCTCAAGTTTAAGGTGCTTGAAATTTGGACACTTAACAACAAATTCTGCACTACCTTTCTTCATGTTATTCCACCAATACACTTCTCTCAAATTGCGATACATCTTTGTGGAACCTGGATGAATGGAATATATAGAGTTATGAGCTTCCTTTATGATCCTCTCTTGGAGTCCATCCACCATAGGTACATAGAATTTACCTTGATATCTCAATACACCATCTCCCCCTTGTTCACAAGATAATACTTTTTGCTTTTGAACATTTGCCTTCAACTCAAGCAAAATAGGATCTTGGTCTTGTTTTGCTTTAACTTTTGACATTAGTGATGATTCATCCCCATTCGTGACCACTATTCCTCCTTTTGTGGAATCCATAAGTCGGACTCCTAAGAGTGCAAGCCTAAGCACATCTTTTGCTAACTCTCTATTTTCTTCCTTAACATGGGCGGTACTACCCATAGACAACCTGCTGAAGGCATCAACAACAACATTAGACTTACCTGGGTGGTAAAGAATACTCATTTCATAATCCTTAAGTAATTCTAGCCATTTCCTTTGTCTGAGATTAATCTTGAACACATACTTAAGACTCTAATTATTAGTGAATATATCAACATGAACACCATACAAATAATGACACCATATCTTCAAAACAAATGCTACAACAACCAATTCTAAGTCATGGGTTGGGTAGTTCTTCTCATAAACTTTCAACTGTCTGGAGGCATAAGCTATAACTTTGTAATTCTTCATTAAAACACAGCCCAAGACAAATCTAGATGCATCATAATACACCACAAAACCTTGAGAGTACCTTCCGGTTAGGTTAGAACTGGGGCAGTAGTCAACCTCTTTTTCAATTCCTGAAAGCTTTTCTCATAAGCTTCAGACTATTGAAACTTCAATGTTTTTTGAGTCAACTTAGTCAAAAGGGATTAAATTGATGAGAAACCCTCTACAAAACTTCTATAATAGCCAGCAAAACCCAAGAAACTCCTAATATCAATTGGAAAGGTGGGTCTAGGCCAATTTTGCACTGCTTAATTTTTTTTTAGAATAAATTCTAATTCTATCACCGGAAATTATGTGGCCCAAGAATGCCACAGAATCAAGACAAAACTCACATTCGGAGAACTTGACATATTTATATCTTTATCTTTCAAAGTCTGAAGAACTATTCTGAGTTGACTTGTATGATCTTCTTCATTCCTTGAGTAGATTAGTCTGTAATCAATGAGTACAATAACAAACAAATGTATATAAGGTTTGAAGAATCTATTCATAAGGTACATTAATGCTGCTGATGCATTAGTCAAATCAAAAGACATGACCAAAAACTCATAATGACCATAATTTGTCCTAAATGTTGTCCTTGGAATATCACATTCCATTACTCTCAACTGATGGTAACTTGATCTAAGGTCAATTTTTGAGAAACATGTGGCACCCTGAAGTTGATCCAAAAGATCATCAATTCTTGGAAGAGGATATTTGTTCTTGATGGTAACCTTGTTCAACTGGCTGTAATCCATACATATTATAAGGAAAACATCTTTATTTCTCACAAATAAAACCGGAGTTCCCAAAGGTGAGACACTTGGTCGAAGAAAGTCTTTTTCTAGAAGATCTTTCAGTTGCTCCTTAAGTTGTTTCAACTCTGCTGATGACATTCTATATGGTGGAATATATATATGACGAGTATCTGGGACTCCAGGTAGAACATTAGGGAAGGCTTCTAGAAACTCTCTTACTATAGGAACTCATTGAGTGGGAGGTATCTCAACACTAGATTCATTAACTCGGACTAAGCGATAGACACACCCCTTGGAAACTAACTTCCTTGTCTTAAGGTATGAAATGAAACGACCCTTAGGCACTGCTGAACTGCTTTTTAACTCTAAGACTGGCTCATTTACACACTGAAACTTTACTACTTGAGTCTGACAATCAATTTAGGTATACCAAGAATGACATCAAAATCTACCATGTTAACTCAATTAAATCATCCATGGTACTCTTCTGATTGACGAAAATAGGACAATCATGATAGACTCTTTCAATTAGAATATAATCACGAGCAGGTGTAGAAAAGCTAAATGGTTTACTAAGTATCTTAGGAAGAACATCAATCTTATTTTGGAACATAAGGGGTTACAAAAAAATAAACTTGCCTGTGGGTCTAACAAAGCATAAACAGTGAAGTCAAAGACTTTGATCATATCAGTGACAGCAATCTGGCGAATCCTCTTGCTCTTGGTGATTATTGATAGCATATAAATGGTTTGTTCCTCCCAATACTGAAAGTAGCCCCTCTAGGTGCATCTATGTCTGGTGGATTAATTGAAGCAAACTGGGCTCTATTGCCCCCATTACCATTACCTTTCATGTTCTTTGGACACTCTCGTATGAAATGCCCATTCTGACCTCACCTGAAACAACCAGTGGAGCCCTCCCGACATGTACCTAAATGGTTTCTACCACACTTTGCACATGCAGCAGGCTTACTACCCCCTTGCGCCAAACTACCTAGAGAATAAATAGGTTTAGCTCTAGAATTCTGACCATTGTACTCACCTTTGTTCCTAGGTGCAGGTGCACTAGCAGATGATGGAGAAGATCCCTTCTACTTATACTAAATATTAAAAGTACATCAGATTCTACT
The DNA here is from genome assembly GCA_027705065.1 of Solanum peruvianum. Lineage (NCBI taxonomy): Eukaryota > Viridiplantae > Streptophyta > Magnoliopsida > Solanales > Solanaceae > Solanum > Solanum peruvianum. The sequence continues at coordinate 10,997,212 of JAKWJD010001766.1, read as the reverse complement.
CAAAATCAACCTAATTTCATGGATTAGATTCAAACAACACCTCAATGATTTCAACAAATCAAGGAATTAATATAACTTCATCAAACCCATCATGAACTCAACTTCTCTCTTTCAAGAACTTAAACACACATAGATAAATTATGATTGGTGCGTGGGTGAATTAACCCAACGCTATGTGATCTCACATACCTTGTAGGGATCCTCCCGACGAAATTCACAAGCTAAACTCGACAATCTTTGTGAATCTTTCTTCTCTTCTTCTCTCTCTTCTCCAAGTCCTAGCATATTTTGGTAAAAGTGTAAACTGATATAATTTTGATTAGACCTTAACTTAACTACAAAAAAAATAAATTAATTGGGTAAGGAAAAGACCAAAGTACCCTTTTAAAATATGAATTTGACTTTTCTTTTTCCAACAACCCAACTTCCAAAGGAAATAACTCACTCATGCTACCTTGGAATCGCCCAAACTCGGCGGCGTTGGAAAGATTATTCTATGAGATTTCCAATTATATATGGAATTACACCTAAATCATCCTGAGCTAGAAGTTATGGCCGTTTGAAGGTCATCAAAAACTCATTTTTACTAACTTAAACAATTTGCTAGATTTTCCTTGTTTCCAAAAATGACTATTTTCAGTTCATAGCTTCTTCTTTGCTATTTCAAATTGCGAGATGTTACAAAGGTTAATTGGGATGATCAACTACCTCTCATAGATTTCACTTACAATAACAATTTCTATTCCAGTACTTAGATGACCCATTTTGAGCACTCTATGGGTTTAGATGTCGGTCATCGGTTGGTTCAAAGTTGGTGAAGCAGTCTTGATTTGGCCAGAATAGGTTCACGAAGCTATGAAGAAATTTGTTTTCAACATAGATAGAATAAGGACAACTTAGAGTCGTCAATAGTCCTATGCAAATGTAACCAACAAAACTAGTATCGGTTCATCTAGTCTTTCACATTTCCTTATTGTTAAAGTAAGTGATCCAAAATCAATAGCAACTTCATAGAGTTTGGCGACGGATAGACTCACTTATAAAGAGGTTCTAACTGAGATTCTTGACCGTTAGCATCATAAGTTGAGATATAAGGAGATCTCTTTAGTAAAGGGAATTGTATTCGAATCATTCCATACAGGGAATTACTTGGGAAGTAGAAGCAACCATGTTGGCCAAGTATCCTCACCTTTTTCGTTTCGATTCAATTTCATCTTGAGGTGATATTTCCGCTCCAGTTTCTCACCTTACTCTTGCGTAATTCAGTCTTAGTATATTGTTCCCACAGTTATCTATGAATTTCAAAATGTTTTCATGTTCATGGAACTCAACTTAATTAAATATTAGTTTCTAGAAATCAATGGCAGGGATTGCTACTCTTTCCTCCAAATTGAGGTTGTTTAGTCTTAATTCAAGGATGAATTATCCCAAGGTGGAGATATTGTAACACCTCAGACTTTGAGAAATGTCTAAAAATTACAATGAGCAAGATCACAAACCCAAAATGGACCACAGACCTTTACGGCTCTCTAGATGAATAGTTTGGGGGTCCACACCTCGTTAAGGACTTTGTTAGTACCTATACAGCATTATCCTTTAGGGGTCACCTAGACGACATCCTTGACGGTCCATCTAGTGATTCATGACCGTCAAGGGAATCCTGAACCATGCTCCAGGAGCTTTCTAGGAGGGAGTCACCTAAAAGGTGCCTTTAACGACCTTTAGTGACTTGGAAGACCCATTTAAGGGTTTGTGAAAGCCACCCATGAATGAGGTTGCACCCAAGGTCATTGTGAAGCACCTAAGATGCCTAGACGGTCAGTGGAGCTTCACATGGAGAGTGAAGTCATCCGTGAAAGAGACTTGTCAAACTTTGAGTTTTGAGTCAACTATTAATGATCATATCTTTTAGCACAAAATAAATTAGGTGGCCCATAACGTATCAAATTAAACATATTTGAGTCCTTTTTCCAACGCCACCAAGTTTGCCTAATTCTACGCCTGATTAAAAATTTATGATTGTTTTAGTGAAGCCCTATTGGGCAGGAAATCATGAGACTCACTAGATGGGCCATCATGTCTTAGATGGACGATCAAGCCCCTCGTGAAGGTCACTTCGTCAACTTTAAGTTAGGTTTGTATTGGTATTTTTCACAATGTTTTTGGTACTTAAACTACATCATTTGGTACTTAAAATACGTCATATTACTTAGTCAAAGCCTGAGTAACTAGTCAGAAACAATTTAAAATCATCATTCTCCTAAAATCATCTACCTTTGAAAGGAAAGAATTTAAAATGGCGACAACTTGTTCCAAGAACAAGCAGAGGTCTGCATTAAGTTCTGACAAAAAATACAAAGGATTTCTTAGTAGGTTTTTAACTAGGTATGTGAATTTTCACTAGTGATTCCTTTCATCGATTAGATCCCGAGAATTTAGTCAATTCTTCAGTTTCTCCATAAACTGTTCAGAAATAGGGTTCTTTAATCTTTCCATTGTAATTAAACTGCTATAGTCTCTATAATGACAATTACATGTTTCTTGAAGAACTAGTGTAGTCCTATGAATAAAACTCAAAACCCTATCTTGTGTTAATTATAAGTATTTCATGAATTATACTTGCTAGGAAGATTGGTTATACAATCATGCTTCAGACTTTGAATGTCATATATTTTAGTATACATTTGTTATATACTTAACCGATTATCAGTATTTTGAGCTACTCAATATTTCAGTTGCATTTCAGCTTTACATTCATGTGGGAGTAGACTTAGTACTGAGTTAGACTACGGTTCAATGTACCTTCAAGTCCCAGACCAACCTTCCCTCATAGGTCAATAAGTCCCCTCTATTGGGCATCAGTTTCAGTGATCACTCTACAATCATGTCCTTATACCCCAGCAAGGTATATTGAATCCTCTCGATGGGGCATATACATCGGACTCAACTTTTGACTCATGTGGTTTATAGCGGTTAATAGTATCTCCTACACCCAGAGTCATGTTGCATTGACCATGTATTCATTATTTACTTAAGTATTTATTTCAACATATTATCTTCATGTTTATGTCACGACCCAAAATGAGCCGCGAGTGGCACCCACACTTATCCTCCTATGTGAGCGAACCAACAAATCTAAACCCCAACGTTTACCAATATTTCAACCATAACGAACAAAATACAATGAGGAAGACTTAAAACTCATTAATATAACCAATAAATGACTTCTAAAAATTAATACTTATTATTCCCAAAATCTGGAAGTCATCACCACAAGAACATCTATCCTCAAATTTATAAATCTAAGAGTATCTAAGAAGCTAAAACAAGTAAACAGATGGTCTATGTCCGAACTTCAAGGACATCAAGACATGAATGAGAGAGAATCCAGTACGAGCTAGAAGTAATAGCTCACCCTGAAATCTAATATGCTGAAGTCTGGCTAGAGTTGCGGACGAGTCGAAGTCGATGGCACGTTTGCTGCACTCCACAAATAACAAAGGAAAAAATACAAGTAGGGTTCAGTACAAGGAACACGTACTGAGTAGGTATCATTGGCCAACTCAAAATAGAAAGCAATATATATGGAATAATAATATAAAATCGACTACCATACTCAACAGGTGACAACAACAAGTACAATAACCATTGGCCACAACACCAAGCACACCTATGAGGACTCAAGCCTCCACACCATACTCATTTGGGAAATAGGTTCTTTAAATTGAGTATATTAACATAATTCAAGATTCGTTCTCTTTATTCTTCTTGTGTCGGTACGTGACACTCCGCTCCCCTACTACTACGTGTCAGAATGTGACACTCCGATCCCCTAATTCTACGTGTCGGTTTGTGACACCCAATCCCCTAATTCTACGTGTTGGTTCGTGACACCCGATCCCCTAATTCTACGTGTCGATTCGTGACACCTGATCCTCTATCACTATGTGTCAAAACGTGACACTCTGATCCACTATTACTATGTGTCGGAACGTGACACTCCGATCCCCTACTACTACGTGTTGGAACGTGACACTCCGATCCCCTAATTCTACGTGTCAGTTCGTGACACCCGATCCCCTAAGTCTACGTGTCGGTTCGTGACACCCGATCCCCTAATTCTACGTGTCGGTTCGTGACACCCGATCCCCTATCACTATGTGTCGGAACGTGACACTCCGATCCACTATTACTATGTGTTGGAACGTGACACTCCGATCCACTAATCTCCTTATCTCAGTGCATCAAGTCCTCTTTATGCTAGGCATTATCTTAATAGAGAGAATTTAAGTTTTAAGATACAACAACCTCATCATTCTAATCCGTCATATTTCATAATCACATCATGCAACACACAATCAAGCATATAGAAGATTTTACAGAACCACCAAATACATATCAATCGCTATTTAGAGTTTGCTATGAAATAGCATAAACCATAACCTACCTCCACCGAAGAATCGTGATCAAGCAAGCCACTTCTCAATGCCTTTGCTTTCCTCTTCGCTTCTCCCTTTTCTCGCTCGTTCTCCCTCTCTCTGTTCTTTCTATCCAATTTTCTCTTCCCCAGATTCTCTTTGTTTTACCCTAATTACCATATAATTCATTATGATAAAAATACCCCATTATTTATTTCCATATTATCTTCTTTAATCCCCAACTAATAAATTATTAATATTAACCCACTAACTTTATAACTATAATCATGAATAGTCCAAAACACTCCTTTTAAAATTCTAGCGGAAATCTGACCCAGGTGGACTTACGCAGCCTGTGACGGTCCGTCATGACTGTGACGGTCCGTCACAAAGTTCAGAGAGTTAATTTCTGTGGAAAGGTTTGTGACGGTCCGTCGTGCAGTTCCGTCGTGAAGTTCAGAGAGTCGATCTCAGTATTCAATTTTCAGAATTGAAGTGTTTTGGAACGAAACCCCCTCGACGGTCCGTCGCGCCCATGACGGTCCGTCGTGGGATCCGTCGATCCAGTCAGTTATTATCAGAAATAAACTCTACTGCTCGAATCGACTAAACAGGTCGTTACAGTTTAGTACTGGATCATTGCATCCAACTCAGTTTCCAGTTATGCTTCAATAGATTTGTTGCCATGTTTACTTGTTATATTGTTCACCTTAGATTTTATCTTGCATGATAAATATATTCAATGTACTGATGTATAATTTTTCCCTACATCCTTGTGTGATGTAGGTTTCAGGCGCTCAATATCCAAATCACGCTTAACTCGACTTGTCGTCCATACTCAACAACTTCAGTGGTGAGTCCTGATAGTTCAAGGACAATAGGCATGCTTTACTTTCCAGTCTTCACTTTTTAGTTTCAGTCTTGTTAGAGTTAGCTAGGGGCATGTCCTAACACCTTAGATCACTTAGAGGCTTTCATACATAGAGTAGATTAAGCTTGAGTTGTTAGAGTTGTTTTCGGTCATCTCTATTCGTTCATATATTTGACACATTTGGAATTGTTGGGATTTTTCCTATTTCATATATTAATTGTCTTTTTCTTCCTCACGGTGCATTATTTAACTGAAATTGTATTGATATATCAGGACATGGGTTAGCTTAGGGTCACTTGTGACACTAAGAAATGTGTCGTGACTAGGGGTAACCTCGGGCCTTACAATTGGTGTCATGAAGAATGACCCATATCATGCACGGATTTTAATTAATCGACATTCAATGAGAGTATCAACAATGAACACGGACAATAAAAAAATAAATTTTAAAATACATACAAAGATAATTCAAATATATTAACTTCCAACTTCCCATGTACCATAAGTTCTCTAGATAGGTCTGTCCATTCTATATCCTCTCCCTTAATAATACATTTCACTTCCTTTCTCAAATTTATACAAACTTCTTAAATGGTTTTGAAAATTTCACAAAAATCATTTGTAATATTAAATGATAAATTAATTTTAGAATATAGTTGATCATTTATTACTAAATAATAAATGTTCCTATTAAAGTAAATCTCATGTATTCATTAGTTTGATATGATTACACTTAAAGTTTTTTTCCTGATTTTTTTAATTTGACTTATAATTATAGTTAAAATAATTATTTTGAATATTATTTTGTTTTTTCCCCTAAACTAATTGCTAGTCAAACTTCAATTATTCTGTCCCTCTAATCCAGCCAACCTAAACCAATAAACACTTATTAAAGGAAAATACTAATTAATTCCTAACACCTAAACAACTTGATAATCAATAATGTCCTATTAACTCGGTCACTAACACCCCTCTTTCCTTATCCCCTCTATATATATCCCACTCTCCCTATAAATTGTTATATGTAAACCCATCCAAATTCTTAATTTATGATATCTCATATACTCAATTGATTTTATTAAGGAAAATAATCAAGAAAATAGGTCAAATCAATGTCGATGGAATCCTGATACGCTCAAACTTACTTCTCAAATAATAAGTAAAGCGGTCGTATATAGTAAAGAACCCAACTAATGAGGTTGGGGTCGATCCCACGTGGAAATCAGACTTAACTTTGTTCTATTATTACTATTATTTAGTAAACTCTTTCCCTAGAAAGCAAGAGATAAAGAAGGGTTTTTTTATTTCTAAATTAATGAAAATAATTAACTAAATTAAAGTAAAAAACCAACAGATTCAAATCTCGGAGCTTCATCAATTAATAAAAATAACTAGGGCTTAAGTGTTCCGCACAGGTTCCTAACTTGATAATTCTAACTATAACAATTCTTACCTAGTATCTTGCATGTAAAGTGATATGTTGTGTATCTCTTAATCATTGGTCCGACATCTAGAAAATTTCACTCCTCACCTTGGTATGACTACGTGTGTTGCTATACTAACCCTTACCTTTACATAATATTAAGCATTGTATTCAATATTTGACTAAGTTATTACCTCGTAAAAATTGACACTAGCCTATTAGATAGTGTACACTAAATCTATGTTGAGAATTCTTTTCCTATTATCTACCTCCTTAGTCCAGCAATTAGCATTAATGCGAGTTTTAACGTTGGCCATCCGTTAAAAAGACTTCTGAACGAAAGAATTATCAATACATGCAAGACACTATTCTAGAATTGCTATTTTAGTTAGATTTTACCTCATTATTCACCCATGGTTCCCACAACCCTAGTTATGGAGTTTAGTTAACCATGGTCATAATCACACTATTCATATATTTAATATTAGAATTCATGCACTTACTTTAATAAGAAAGAATAAAATCCAGAAATTCACTTGATTAATCAACACCACCAACAACCAATTTCAGAAAAAGTGTATCAATAAATGAACTAATTCTTCAATACTTGATCAAGAGATCTAAAGATTATCGAAAAGTAAAAGTCTAACTCAAAAGTCTCCTCCCAAAAACGAGATTTTTCGAACTATTTATAATAAAAACAAAAAAAGTAATAAAAGAAGGGTTCTAATTACTAAATTTTTTTTGAAACGTGTCTGAGTCGACGGACCTCGTGACGGAGCGTAGTGGACACGACGGGCCGTCATGGCCTCCGTCGTCCCATACTTCACAATTTCTTCTGTTGTTTTTTTCATTACCCTCAACGAATAGGTATGACGAACTATTCCAAGAGAGACGGTCCGTCGAGGGTCTCCGTTCCATAATAATTTAAATTCTTGGAATTTGGGTACTGGGACTACTCTCTGATTATTACGACGAACTAGCAGGACGGACTATCGTGGATATGACGGTTCGTCATGGACTTCCGTAATCCTACACTAGGTAAGACTTCGCCATCTTCCTTCAACATCTTCTCTCCTCACTACGAATCCACCTAAGGACTGTCGCAGACTCGACCGACTGTCATAAGCTCCATAGGTGGTCTCTTCTGCATTTCTCGCTCAAAAACTTCCGCTTTCATCTTTGGACAGATTTCCTGCAAATAAGGAGAAACTTACTGTCACGACCCAAAACGAGCCGCGAGTGGCACCCACATTTATCCTCCTATGTGAGCGAACCAACCAATCTATACCCCAGTCATTTACCAATATTTCAACCATAATGAACAAAATACAATGCGGAAGACTTAAAACTCATTAATATAAGCCAATAAATAACATCTAAAATTTAATACTTATTATTCCCAAAATCTGGAAGTCATCACCACAAGAACATCTATCCTCAAATTAGTAAATCTAAGAGTATTTAAGAACTAAATTAAGTAAAAGGAATGGTCCATGACCGAACTTCAAGACATCAAGACGTGAAGGAGAGAATCCAGTATGAGCTAGGAACAATAGCTCACCCTGAAATCTGATATGTTAAAGACTGGCTAGAGTTGCGGACGAGTCGAAGTTGATGACACGTTTGCTGCATTCCATAAATAACGAAGAAAAAGAATACAATTAGGGGTCAGTACAAGGAACACGTATAGAGTAGGTATCATTGGCCAACTCAAAATAGAAATCAATATATATAAAATAATAATATAAAATAAACTACATACTCAACAGGTGACGCAACAAGTACCATAACCATTGGCAACAACACCAAGCATATCTATGAGGACTCAAGCCTCCACACCATACTCATTTGGGAAACAGGTTCTTTAAATTGAGTATATTAACATAATTCAAGATTCATTCTCTTTACTATCCTGGTGTCGGAACGTGACACTCCGATCCTCTACTATCCTGGTGTCGGAACGTGACACTCCGATCCTCTACTATCCTAGTGTCGGAACGTGACACTCCGATCCTCTACTATCCTGGTGTCGGAACGTGACACTCCGATCCCCTAATACTACGTGTCGGTTCGTGACACCCGATCCCCTAATCTCATTATTTTCCAGTTCATCAACCTTCCTTTATGTCAAGACATCATCATTAATAGAGAGGTTTTAAGGTTTAAGATTCAACAGCCTCATCATGCTAATTCATCATAATTATATAATCACATCATGCAACCACACAATTAAGCATATAGAAGACTTTACAATACTACCCCATACATATCAATCGCTATTTAGAGTTTACTATGAGATAGCATAAACCATAACCTACCTCCACCAAAGAATCGTGATCAAGCAATCTACTTTCCAAAGCTGCGTTCTTTTTTTCTCTCGCTCGTTCTCTCTTTTTCTTTCTGATTTTTCCTTATTCAAACTCTTTTTCTTTTATCCTAATTATCATATAATTAAGTATAAAAGATGATAGAAGTAACCCACTATTTATTTCAAGGTTATCTCCCTTTAACCCCCAAGTAATTAAATTATTGACATTAACCCACTAACTTTATAATTACAGCAGGAATAGTCCAAAACGCCCCTTAAAAACTTTTAATAGAAATCCGACCCAGTCAGGGTTACGCAGCCTGTGACGGTCCGTCATGACTGTGACGGTCCGTCCTACAGGTCCGTCACAAAGTTAAGAGAGTTAATTTCTATGGAAGGGTTTGTGACGGTCCGTCGTGCCTACGACGGTCCGTCCTGCAGTTCCGTCACGAAGTTTAGAGAGTCGATCTCAGTACCCAAATTTCAGAATCTAAGTGTTTTGGAACGAGACCCCCTCGATGGTCCGTCGTGCCCATGACGATCCGTCGTGGGATCCATCGACCCAGAATGTTTTTACCAGAAGTAAACTCTACTGCTCAAAACGACTAAACAGGTCGTTACAATAGATACCAATTTACCCATCGTTCGTCCTCGAACGATCAAGGAAAAAAAACAAGGGCGAAAAGGAGTACCTGAATCTGCAAACAGGTGTGGGTATCTTTCTTGCATATCAGCCTCCTTTTCCCAAGTGGACTCTTCAACTGGCCGATTCTTCCATTGAACTTTGATGGATGCAATCTCCCTTGATCTCAACTTGCGGATTTATCTATCAAGAATAGCAACAGGCTCCTCCCCATAAGACAAATTCTCATCAAGAAGAACTGAATCCCAACGAATAATGTAGTTTCCGTCTCCATGATATCTATTCAGCATAGACACATGAAATACCGGGTGCACTCCTGAGAGTCCTGGAGGTAATGCCAATTCATAAGCCACCTCCCCCACGCGCTTTAGCACTTCAAATGGACCAATATATCTCGGACTAACCTTCCCTCGTTTACCAAACCGCATCACCCCTTTCATGGGTGAAACCTTCAGCAAGACTTGTTCACCCTCCATGAACTCCAAGTCTCTAACCTTTCGATCTGCATATTCCTTCTGCCTACTTTGCGCCGCTAAAAGCTTTTATTGAATGGATTTCACCTTCTCTAGTGATTCCCTCAGGAGATCAGTACCCATGGTCTCACCTCAAATGCATCAAACCAACCAATGGGAGACCTACATCTTCTCCCATACAATGCCTCGAATGGGGCCATATCAATACTTGAGTGATAGCTATTATTGTATGAAAACTCTGTTAAGGGTAAGAAGTTATCACAATAACTACCAAATTCTATCACACATGCACGAAGCATATCCTCCAAAACCTGAATCGTTCGCTCAGACTGACCATCGATTTGAGGGTGAAATGCAGTACTAAGGTCCAACCTAGTACCTAATTCAGCATGCAATGTTCTCCAAACCTTAGAAGTAGACTGCGTACCTCTGTCTGATATGATTGAAAGTGGAACCCCATGCAATCCAACAATTTCTGAGATATAGAGTTTGGCTAACTTCTCTGCGTTGTAAGTTACCTTAACCGGAATGAAGTGAGCAGACTTAGTTAACATGTCAACAATTACCCAAATAGAGTCAAACTTACCCAATGTCTTTGGAAGACCAACCACGAAATCCATTGCAATTCTTTCCCACTTCCATTCAGGAATGGGCATTCTCTGAAGTGTTCCTCCGGGTCTTTGGTGTTCATACTTTACTTGTTGACAATTCGGGCATTGGGCAACAAAATCAGCAATGTCACGCTTCATCTACTCCACCAGAAATGTTGCTTTAGGTCACGGTACATCTTGGTTGCACCATGATGTATAGAATATGCTGATTATGAGCCTCTGTAAAAATGGTGTAGATCAAATCATCAACACGGGGCACACATACCCTTCCATTAATTCTCAAAACGCCTTCATCATCAATTATTGCCTTTTTAGCCTCTCCTCGCATCACCATATCCCGAATTCGGCTTAGTTTCTCATCATCAAACTATTTTCCCTTAATCTTGTCAAGAAAAGAAGATTTTGCCTCCACACAGGCCAAAAATCCTCCTTTCTCTAGTATTTCCAGTCTCATATAGTCGTTAGCCAAGTTTTGGACCTCTCTAGCCAATGGGCGTCTAGAAACTTGTAAGTGGGCTAAACTACCCATGCTCCCTGTTTTTCTACTTAAAGCATCTGCCACCACATTTGCTTTTCCTGGGTGATACAATATAGTAACATCGTAGTCCTTCAGTAGTTCCATCCACCTCCTCTGCCTCAAATTCAAATCCTTCTGAGTAAAAACATATTGTTAACTACGATGGTCTGTATAGACTTCACACTTAACCCCATATAGATAGTGTCTCCATTGCTTTAATGCAAATACCACTGCAGCCAACTCCAAATCGTGGGTCAGATAGTTACGTTCATGCACTTTTAATTGCCATGAAGCATAAGCAATCACATTTATCTCTTGCATTAGCACTGCACCCAACCCAGAATAAGATGCATCACAATAAAAAATGAAATTCTTGCCTTCCACTGGCAAGGTAAGAATTGGTGCAGTAGTCAACAAGGTCTTGAGATTCTGGAAGCTTTCTTCACATTCATCCGACCATACAAATGGAACATTCTGCTTAGTCAAATTTGTCAGTTGGGAGGCAACAGAAGAAAATCCCTTGACAAATCGACGGTAGTAGCTAGCTAAACCAACAAAGCTCCTTACCTCTGTAACATTGGTAGGTCTTACCCAACTCTTCACTGCTTCGATCTTAGAAGGATCCACCATCCCTCCATCCTTAGAAACCACGTGCCCCAAGAAGGACACTGAATCTAGCCAAAACTCACACTTGGAAAATTTGGCATAAAGCCTTTTCTCCCTCAACACTTCCAACACAATCCTCAAATGCTCCTCATGTTCTTTCCTTCTCTTTGAGTATACCAGTATATCATCAATAAACACAATGACAAAGAGATCCAGATATGGCTTAAAAATCCCGTTCATCAGGCTCATGAACGCAGCAGGGGCATTCGTTAGTCCAAAAGACATTACTAAGAATTCATAATGCCTATACCTGGTTTGAAAAGCAGTCTTTGGCACATCTGCTGCCCGTACTTTCAATTGATGATAACCAGACCTCAAATCGATTTTTGAGAAGGTACAAGCACCTTGTAACTGATCGAACAAATCATCAATGCGAGGAAGAGGATACTTGTTCTTAACATTTACCTTATTTAGTTGCCTGTAGTCTATGCACATCCTAAAACTTCCATCCTTCTTCTTCACAAATAAAACAGGAGCACCCCAAGGGGATGCACTTGGTCTAATAAAGCCTCTCCCCAACAACTCCTGAAGTTGGGCCTTTAACTCCCTTAACTCTGCTGGAGCCATTCTATAAGGGGGTATGGAAATGGGGCGAGTACCCGGCTCCAGATCAATACAGAAATCAATGTCCCTATCCGGTGGCATACCAGGAAGGTCTGCAGGAAACACATCCAGAAACTCACGGACTATCGAAACAGACTCAATCGAAGGTACTTGGGAAGTATCATCCCTGAGATGTGCCAAGAAAGCTAAACAACCCTTACTCACCATTCTCTTAGCACGAAGGAAGGAGATGATACGAACTGGGGTGGAAGTATAGTTACCCTCCCACACTAGCGGATCTGTCCCAGGCTTGGCCAATGTCACAGTTTTAGCATTACAATTTAAGATAGCAAAATTTGGAGAAAGCCAAGTCATACCCAAAATTACATCGAAATCAACCATCTCTAGAATAATCAAGTCTACATGAGTATTGTTCCCCACAAAAGTAACAAGACAAGACTTATACACCTTCTCCACTATCACAGACTCACCCACCGGAGTAGAGACACGAATGGGCATGTCAAGTAAATCACATTGTAAATCAAGACCAATAACAAATGAGGAAGATACATATGAAAATGTGGATCAAGGATCAAATAAGACAGAAGCCATGCAATCACAAACCAAAAGATTACCTGTGATAACAGCATCAGATGTCTCCGCTTCAGACCTCCTAGGGAAAGCATAACAATGGGCCCTATCAACTGTCTGCCCGTTGCCCCTACCATGTTGCACCGCAGTAGCTCCAGTTTGCCCGCCACCCCGGTTGATTTGGTGACCTCCATTACCTTGGCCACCCCGTCCTCCAGAATAGTGGCCTCTTCCATGACCACCTCTACCTCTGACTATTGGGGGTCTGTAACTCTGTCTTGGACAATATCTTAATATGTCCAGTCTCCCCACATCCATAACACTCTCTGGGTTCAAGCATAGGTCTCTGTGAGAACGACGAAGTCTAGGGAGAACCTCCTAACTCAGCGGAATGCTGACTGGTCTGTGCTGGGCCCCCAGCTACAGCCTGCAGTGAAGACTGAATAGGCTGAGCTGTGTAACCTCCCGAACTCTGTCCTCTGGAGTAAGAACCATTAAACTCACCTCCCTTGCGGAACCTCTTAAATGTCGACGCCAGGGTGAAGTCGTCCGGCTTCACCCCTTCCACCTCTATCACAAAATCAACCACTTCTTGAAAGGATTTTGCTGCAGCCGCTACCTGTAAGGCTGGAATCTGCAAGTCTGACCTCAATCCCTTCACAAAACGGCGAATCCTCTCTTGTTGACTGAAGCAAAGTTGGGTGGCATACCTGGATAGTGCGCGAAACTTAGCCTCATAAGTAGTAACCGACATCCTGCCTTGCTCTAGGCTCATGAACTCATCTCTCCTCCTATCCCTCAAAGTACGGGGTATATACTTCTCCATAAATAAACTAGAGAATGATGCCCAAGTCATAGGTGGTGTTTGTGCTGGTTGACACTCAACATACGACCGCCACCACATTTTGGCATTTCCTTGAAACTGATAGGTCACAAACTCAACGCCAAATCGTTCTACTATGCCCATCTTATGTAGCAACTCATGACAATCAACCAGAAAATCATAGGCATCCTCAGATTCATCACCCTTGAAGACTGGAGGTTTCAACTTCAAGAATTTAGTGAAAAGTTCATGTTGATCACTAGTCATTATAGGCCCTGTAGTCAATCGAGGAAACGTGCCTATTTCCAATGAGGCATCCATGCGGGGAGCCATTGCAGCTGCATGTTGTACCCCTGGAACCTGAGGTGATGGTGCAGAAAACACTGGAAGTGTCTGGCCCTAATCAGATAACCCGCTAAGATAGGCAAGAACCTGGTTAATCATCTCTGGGGTAGGTTGGGGTGGTAACTCCTCATCTGGAACTTTTTCATTTTTCCCTTCCTCACCCTCTCTTACTACCTCATCATTAAAAGCTTTTAGCGGCGCAAAGTACTAGCTGGGCCAGGTGTTTGTCCTCTACCTCTGGAGGACGTCCTTCCGCGACCTCTACCACGACCTCTTGCCACTGCTCCTCTTCGAGCTACAGCCCCAGTGGCTAGCTCAGACGCATCCTGTCTTGCCGGTGTTGGTGTTGGCACAGTTGTTGCTCTAGTTCTAACCATCTGCGAAATAGAGTGAGGATGTCAGATACAAATTTGTATCACCTAGATACCAATTGGATCCAAGTAATAGCACGAAAGAAAGAAAGAATGGAATTTTCCTAATGTCCTATAGCCTCTGAAAGAAAAGTAAAGGCGTCCCCCTACCGTTCCTCAAGACTCTACTATACTCGTTCTTGTGTGATGAGACCAACGAACCTAATGCTCTGATACCAAGTTTGTCACGACCCAAAACGAGCCGCGAGTGGCACCCACATTTATCCTCCTATGTGAGCGAACAAACCAATCTAAACGCCAGTCATTTACCAATATTTCAACCATAATGAACAAAATACAATGCGGAAGACTTAAAACTCATTAATATAAGCCAATAAATAACTTCTAAAATTTAATACTTATTATTCCCAAAATCAGGAAGTCATCACCACAAGAACATCTATCCTCAAATTACTAAATCTAAGAGTATTTAAGAACTAAATTAAGTAAAAGGAATGGTCATTGTCCGAACTTCAAGACATCAAGATGTGAAGGAGAGAATCCAGTCTGAGCTAGGAACAATAGCTCACCCTGAAATCTGATATGCTGAAGACTGGCTAGAGTTGCGGATGAGTCGAAGTTGATGGCACGTTTGCTGCATTCCATAAATAACAAAGAAAAAGAATACAAGTAGGGGTCAGTACAAGGAACACGTACTGAGTAGGTATCATCGGCCTACTCAAAATAGAAAGCAATATATATCAAATAATAATATAAAATCAACTACATACTCAACAGGTGACGCAACAAGTACCATAACCGTTGGACACAACACCAAGCACATCTATGAGGACTCAAGCCTCCACACCATACTCATTTGGGAAACAGGTTCTTTAAATTGAGTATATTAACATAATTCAAGATTCATTCTCTTTACTATCCTGGTGTCGGAACGTGATACTCCGATCCCCTCAATATTCATTCTCTTTATTATCCTGGTGTCAGAACGTGACACTCCGATCCTCTACTATACTGGTGTCGTAACGTGACACTCCGATCCTCTACTATCCTGGTGTCGGAACGTGACACTCCGATCCTCTACTATCCTGGTGTCGGAACGTGACACTCCGATCCTCTACTATCCTGGTGTCGGAACGTGACACTCCGATCCCCTAATACTACGTGTCGGTTCGTGACTCCCAATCCTCTAATCTCATTATTTTCCAGTTCATCAACCTTCCTTTATGTCAAAACATCATCATTAATAGACAGGTTTTAATGTTTAAGATTCAACAGTCTCATCATTCTAATTCTTCACAATTATATAATCACATCATGCAACCACACAATTAAGCATATAGAAGACTTTACAATACTACCCAATACATATCAATCGCTATTTAGAGTTTACTATGAGATAGCATAAACCATAATATACCTCCACCGAAGAATCATGATCAAGCAATCTACTTTCCCAAAGCTGCGTTCTTCTCTTTCTCTCGCTCGTTCTCTCTTTTTCTTTCTGATTTTTCCTTATTCAAACTCTTTTTCTTTTACCCTAATTATCATATAATTAAGTATAAAAGATGATAGAAGTAACCCACTATTTATTTCAAGGTTATCTCCCTTTAACCCCCAAGTAATTAAATTATTGACATTAACCCACTAACTTTATAATTACAACAAGAATAGTCCAAAACGCCCCCTAAAAACTTTTAACAGAAATCCGACCCAGTCAGGGTTACGCAGCCTGTGACGGCCCGTCATGACTGTGACGGTCCGTCCTGCAGGTCCGTCACAAAGTTCAGAGAGTTAATTTTTGTGGAAGGGTTTGTGACGGTCCGTCGTGCCTACGACGGTCCGTCCTGCAGTTCCGTTACGAAGTTCAGAGAGTCGATCTCAGTACCCAAATTTCAGAATCTAAGTGTTTTGGAACGAGACCCCCTCGATGGTCCGTCGTGCCCATGACGGTCCGTCGTGGGATCCGTCGACCTAGACAGTTTTTATCAGAAATAAACTCTACTGCTCAAAACGACTAAACAAGTCATTACACTTACATAAAAATTAATACAAAAAGGCTTTGGGACACACACTAAACTTATTAAAAAAAATAAAAATACCGTGAAACCACGGTACATCAACACCCTCAACTTAAATTTATTGTTTGTCCTCAAGCGACGCACTATGACTCACTACAAAATCTTTGTACAAGAGTATCCATATTTTATCTTTGCAATCATTTGCCTATCAATCCCAATCATTCTAATCATTTTTATGAATGTTATCACTATTAGGCTTGAATTATCTGGAACCAGACCATGACAGAGGCTCACCATGAACTGACACCTATCCTCTTCAATTTCTCACCGAGGTGCTAATATTTCCGGTATTGCAACTAGTGTCCTCACTTCAAAACAACATTCTCATTTTTCACACAATGATTTAAGTTTGAGTATAAGGATTACTTTTCAACATTCACTCTCAGAACAAATTCACAACTCATTCATACATATTGCCATAAGTTTGCCCTTATTTTCACTGCTTTAAGTTCGCTATACAACTCTTAGGATGATGATAGGACTTTCTTTGCTTGTAACATAGGCTCAGGGGTAGGTAGGGTATATTAAGGTATACTTTAGTGACTTGTTTCCCTTCTCGACATATCGGCTAAACGTACCACCTTTTTATCGTTTTATTTCGCACAATTTCTCAATTTTCTTATTATCTTGCTGTTTTCCCTTTCTTATCCTTATATGTAAGTGACTTTCTACTTTTTTTAGTCACTTTTGTTTTGTTCTTTCTTTCTCTTCATTCTTTCAACCCCATTTTTCAGAGTATTCCTTATAACAACTACCCTCAACTCATGACTTTCCCATGAGTCAACGTTCACAATACCCACGGTTGGGTCAGGGACATGACAAGGTTGTTTTCTACATTAGCCACCATCAACTTATTATTTTGGCATAAACTGAGATGCACATATCCAAGGAGGGATCAAGGCAACACATTGTTCCCAGAGAAGATCAGTTGGGGTGAAAAAGAAAGATCTGTTTGTAGGATCAAATCATTTGGATAAATACGGTATTAATTTCATTTGTTTTTCTTATTTGGGCTCAAGATTGACTATTTCAAACAAAGGACTATGATCCTTTCCGAATAGTTCATTTTGGTTTACTTTTAACAAGACTAACCAAGCAAGTTCTAGCTCAGTGTCAATGGTGGATCCTTCAAATTTTCCTCACACTCACTTGACATTCATTACATTCCCATATTATAAGACACCTAGTTTGAGTCCTGGATTTAAGGTCATGTAGTATTGTATCTCTATGTCATGTTTAAAGCCACACAATTATCAATTACTATGCCTAGTCATGCATCATTTTCATATCGGGATATCATATTTGTTTTAGCCATCATGATTCAGAGTTATACTATGTACACAAGATATAACATGCCGGTTCAACAATTAAAGTAATCAGTCTTTTGGGGAAACAAGAACACATGAAAGAAAGCCCCACGTTAATTGGGCTACACAGACTTACACACATGTAAGAAAACCCCAAAAGAGGATCATGAATTGGGCTACTCAGACTTCACCCTATCACTCACTTTCCATCTATCCCACCCCCAACAAAAAGATATGCAATTGTCCCCAATGCATCCAAAAACTGAAGTATAAGAGTGGTAGGTGAAGCAAACTTGAGGTGTAAAGCGCCGGCGATCAGCAAGCTGATGGGTCCGGTTCCCCGGAACCCACTACCTCTGTAGTCTGCACACCCTCAGTAGTGTCCTCATCTGCAACAACACTATCAGGTCTCCGCATCTTTGGAGTAGTAGTGAAACACGATGGACCAGGTGACGACCCATCGCGAGTATAACACACCGTCATGGGGTCCGTCATATCTTACTTCAACAATGTTTATTTGGAGACCCTCAGAAGGGAAGTCTATGATAGTTATGACAGATAAGCAGGACGAACCATCGTGATAATGACGGTCCATCGTCGATGTCCGTCGTGTGGCACTTATAAAAAGTATGGAGACCCATAGGAAAGATGTCTCTGACCGTCATGACGGTTGTGCAGGAAAGACCGCCGTGGATGTCCGTTAGAGGAGACTTATTAAATGTTTGAGATCCTAATCAATAGGGTCTCTAACAACCATAACGGCTGTGCAGAACGGACCATCGTGAGAATGACGGTCCGTCGCATATGTCCGTTGGTGGACACTTAGAGAAAATGAATAGTGGGGTGTTGCTGGTTAATGATGCAACGAGTCCCTGACGACGGTCCGTCACAGTTGCAACGGTCCGTCATGGGTTTTGTCGCACATGCCCTAATTTTGAAAATAAATTAAAAACGTACCTAGAACAACGGATTCATGCGACGGTCCGTCGCAAGCGTGACAGTTCGTCGATGTATCCGTCAGTGAATGTTGCAGAGTGATTTTCTGTAGAATTTTCTGGTGATGTGCTACCTGAAAATTTAAAACCTATTAGTAGAAAATGCTACCATTACTATAAAGAAAACTATAGTTGGGTTAGAGGATACGTATTGGTTGCCTCCTAACCAGCGCCTGATTTAACGTCGCGGCACGACTGAAGACACTTGATTACTCTGACTTCATCAAGAAAATAGTACCAACCTTTTCCGTCAAGTCTATCCATTACATGATCCATGAAGGGCATAGGAAAATAGTCTTTTTCGGTCCATGCATTTAATATACCGTAATCCAGACACACCCTCCATCCAGTATTCGGTCTCTTTGGAACAAGTTCATTTTTCTCATTGGGAACCTCATTCATTCCCACTTTCTTAGGTGCACACTGAACAGGGCATACCTAACTACTATCGGCGATCAGATATATTACTCCGGCATCCAACCATTTTATGATTTCCTTCTTCACGACCTCTTGCATAGGTGCATTTAAGCGTCTCGGTGATCAATACTTGGCTTATGATTGGGCATGAGTTGGATTTTATGAGAACAAATACCAGGAGGGATCCTAATAATGTCTGCAATAGTCCATCCAATAGCTCTTTTGAACCTTTATAGCACTTTCACTAAACTCTCAACTCGTTGTTCATTCAGGTCTGATGCAATGATTACCGGCAAAGTCTCACCATTTCCTAAGAATTCATACCTGAGATGAGGTGGGAGAGCTTTTAGATCTAACTTTGGAGCCTCCTATATAGATGGTTTCGCGGGTGGAGACTCGCGATTCTTCATGTCTAACTTATATTTCTTTGGTTTAAACCGAACATCACCACGATCAAGAGACACTAATGCTTCTACACCTAGACGTTCTTCTATTCGTGTCTCAAATGACTTACCAACTTTGTAGGATATAGAAGATACCGATTGGAGCTCACCACTCTGCCTCATGGAACTACAAATGTTGAAGGTCAATTCTTCATTTTTCATCTAAAATTTCATCTGCCCCTTTTCCATATCAACTAAGGCTCTACGCGTAGCAAGGAATGTCCTCCCAAGAATAATAGGCACTTCAAAATTGACTTCACAATCAATAATAACAAAATCTACCGAAAATATGAATGACTCCACTTTTACTAGCACATCGTGGAGTATCCTTATAGGCATTTTTATTGTTTGATCGGCCATCAGTAGCCGCATCGCACTGGGCTTTGTATCACCCAAACCCAACTTCTTGTAAATCGAGAGGGGCATGAGATTTATGCTTACCCCCAGATCACATAGTGCTTTCGAAAAATGTAATGACCCGATTGTACAAAGAATAGTGAACGCACCCAGATTTTCTTTCTTTTATAGTAGAGATCTTGTAGCAATAGCACTACAATGCTGCATTCTATCATCATCCTTAAAAGTGACCGATCTTTTTTTCTGTAACCAAATCTTTCATAAACTTGGCATAACCAGGCATTTGTTCTAGATCTTTTACCAAATGGACATTGATAGAAAGCTGTTTCAACATTGTTATAAAACGCCGATAATTTTCATCCTCGGTATTTTTCACAAATCTTTGAGGAAAGGGGGTGGTGGTCTAGGGATGGGAGTTACCTTTTTAGGCACTTCAAATCTTTTCTTGTGTTATCTTCTACTTCACCACTAACCTCTACCTCTTTATCATTATCTTTTATCACCTTTTCTTCATTAGACGGCATAGGTGAGTCAATGGTTTGCTTACCACCCCAAATTATGATTGCCATACAGTGTCCATTATTTTTTTGATTTTGGACAGTGTTTCTAGGAAGAGTGCTCAGTTGCCGTGTGTTCACAGTCGCAAATAATTGGGCCATTTGCAACTCAAGCTGCTTAATCGATATTGCATGTGTATCAATTTTCTGCCCAATAACCGCTAAATTACTTGTTAACTCTTTAATGTGCTCATCACTAGCATCGAACCTCCTCATAATTTTGTGAAACATATCCTCAACTCGCGTCATACTACCTCCACCATCCCTAGGAGCAACTTCACGATTTGAGGAGGAACATAGGGCCCGTTCTTATCATTTATGTTACCATAGCTACCCTGTTGAAGTTTTTCTCGCGGTTGTAATTTACATCTCCGACATAATTACACTCACGGTTATAGTAACTATAGTTCCGACCTTGGTTTCCTTGACCTTCGCGCCAATTCTCCCAATTTGAGCCTTGGGCATTCGGTCGGAAACCCCCCGTCTGCTCATTTACCGCATAGGAATCCTACTCATAAAAATATTCATCAATTGGTGGTGGTGGTGGTTTAGAGAAGTAGTTCACTTCATTTATCTTTTTTGCTCCCCTAGTGATATGTTTTAATATCAACCCAAGCTTAGTTCTCATTTGAGCCATCTCTTCACGAATCTCATCTGTGGATGGGTTGTGTCTGGATTGCACTGCGAAGGTATTTCTTGCAGTACCTGACTTCCTAGTACTCCAAGCTTTATTATTCTGGGAGATTTTCTCTAACTTTTTGGCAATCTCAGCATAAGGACACTCCCCATAAGAACCACCCGCTATCCAATACCGCTTTATTATTATTATCTTGTCACCGATAAAAGTATTCCTTCAGTGACTCATCATCTATGCGGTGATTGGGGACACTTCTCAAAAATAAAGTGAATCTATCCCAAGAACTGCTAACTGACTCTCCTGGTAGTGCCACAAAGTTGTTTACTCTGTCTTTGTGATTATTTTTCTTGGAGACCGGGTAGTAATGTGCTAAGAAAACATCCCTTAGTTGGTTCCAAGTGAAAATTGAGTTATAAGGGAGATCAGTTAAACAAATAGCAGCCTCTCCCGTCATTGAGTGATGAAATACTCTTAGTACTATTACATCTAAATTAAAATGAGGCATCCCTACACAGCTTTTACATATTGCCCTTACCTTAGCTATTTGGGCATGTGGGTCCTCAGAAGGTAGCCCTTAAAACAAACCTCTAGCAGTGAGCATTTGCATCAGACTACTAGTTACCACAAAGGTGTGGCCTTGTGGAAGAGGGGGCAAGACAAGTGGAACATCAAAGTCTGCAATATTATCATAACCTCTGTAGTATTCTTGAGGACGTGGAGCGGTATTTTCTCCCATTGTTGATTTTAGAAAGGATCATCAGGTAATAACTGACCATGAGCATCAACTGGAGTTGGGATGTTCTAGTTTGGATCATCATCATCAATACCAAGTTTCGATTCATATTGCATAGTGTACGCTCTAATTCGTGGTCGTAGGGAAACAAGGGTTGTCTTCCTCTCTGTGCATTTTGCATACTAGTAACCTAATTCTGCAAGAATAAAACAATAGAAAATTAAAACTAAGAAAACATTGACTAAACTTTAGTAATAAGTTTAAGTTAATCTAAAAGCTACTTTCCCCGGCAGCGGCACCAAAATTTGATACGCTCAAACTTACTTGTCAAATAAGAAGTAAAGCGTTCGTATCAACTAAAGAACCCAACTAATAAGGTTGGGGTCGATCCCATGAGGAAAATAGTTCAGACTTTACTTTATCCTATTATTACTATTATTTAATCAACCATTTCCCTAGAAAGCAAAATACAAAAAAGGGGGGTTTTATTTCTAAATTAATGAAAATAATTAACTAAATTAAAGTAAAAAACTAACAGATTCAAATTTCTGAGCTTAATCAATTAATAAAAGTAACTAGGGCTTAAGTGTTCCCCACAGGTTCCTACCTTGATAATTCAAACTAAAACAATAATTTTCTAGTATCTTGCATGTAAAGTAATAAGTTATGTATCTCTAAATCCTTGGTCCAGCATCTAGAAAATTTCACTCCGCACCTTGGTCCGTCTATGTGTGTTGCTATACTAACCCTTACCTTTACCTCATATTAAGCATTCGATATTTGACTAAGTTATTACCTCGTACCAACCGACACTAGCCTATAAGATAGTGTACACTAAATCTATGTTGAGAATCTTTTCCTATTATCTACCTCCTTGGTCCGGCAAGTAGAATTAAGGCGAGTTCTAACGTTGGTCATCCTTAAAAAGACTTCTAAATGAAAGAAGTATCAATACATGCAAGACACTATTCTAGAATTGTTATTTTAGTTAGATTTTAACTCAATATTCACCCATGGTTCCCACAACCCTAGTTATGGAGTTTAGTTACCATGATCATAATCACACTACTCATATATTTAATATAAGAATTCATGCACATACTTTAATGAGAAAGAATAAAATCCAGAAATTCACTTTATTAATCAACAAAAGCACCAACAATCAATTCCAGAAAAAGTGTATCAATTACTGAAATTAATCCTTCAATACTTGAACAACAGAACTAAAGATTATCGAAAAGTCTAACAGTTTAACAAAAAGTCTAACCCAAAGTCTCCTCCCCCAAACGAGGTTTTTCGAACTATTTATAATAAAAACAAAAAACGTAATTAAAGAGGGATTTTAATTACTGAAAATCTGTCCAAACGCGTCAAAGTCGACGGACCTCGTGATGGACAGTAGTGGTCACGACGGGCCATCATGGCCTCCGTCGTCCCATATTCATAAATTCTTCTGCTGCTTTCTTCATTGCCCTCAATGAACAGGTATGACAGACCGTTCCAAGAAGGATGATCCGTCGAGGGTATCCGTTCCATAATACTTTAACTTCTTGGAATTTGGGTACTAGGACTACTCTCTGATCATTATGATGAACCAACAGGATGGACCGTCGCGGCTGTGACAGTCTGTCATGGACTTCCGTAATCCCACACTAGGTCATTCATTCCCATCTTCCTTTAGCAGCTTCTCTCCTCACTACGATGTCACCTACGGACCGTCACAGACTCGACGGACCATCACAAGCTTCGTAGATGGTCTCTTTTTCATATATCGCTAAAAGACTTTCGTGTTAATTTTTTTACAAATTTCCTGCAAATAAGGAGAAGCTTACATAAAAATCAATACAGAAAAGGCTTTTGGACACACACTAAACTTAAGGAAAAACCATTAAAAATACAATGAAACCACGGTACATAAAATCCTGGAGAGGATGAACGATTAAAGAAGCTAGTAGAGGAACATGGAGCAAAGAATTTGTCGTTTATCAGCCAATAATTCTTAGTCAAACTAAAAAATCATGTAGGGAGCGTTGGTGTAATCATGTTAATCCTCAATCAGATCATCATCCTTTAACTCCTAAAGAAGAAGATACTATCTTCAAAGCTCATGCTTAATTCGGTGATCAATGGGCTATGATAGTATCTTTATTGCCTGGTCAAACCAATGATTTCACAAAAAATCAATGGAATTACACCCTTAAAGGGAAACACTCTTCCATGTCAGTAGACTTGACATTTGAAAAGCCTCAACTTCCTTTGAAGAGATAATTTAGTGTGGGGATAGGAATAAATTCAAGAAACCCATCTGAATATCATTTGAAATTTTCTAGGTTTCCTAAGTTGTGTCGTTATCCGCCTACTGTTCCACCTTGTCAAGATTTACCTCTTTCAACATATTCACTGGTAATTCATGATCCATTAACATCTCTGAGTTCATATGGGTATGATTTGAGCAATTTGGGTATATCTAGGTGCCCTTCGTTGAGCCTTTATCCGCACATTCCCCCATTAGTTGAAATTTTTCCTCATTCATCAGTTTCACCAGAAATTCCTAATCCTTTAACAATTGTGAGTCCATATGGATCTGATCTAAGAAATTCAAATTTAGCTAAGTTACCTCATTTAAGTCTTAATTCATTCATTACTCAACTAGGTGAAATTATGCCTCTTTCAGTAGTTTCACCAGTATTGCATGGTCTATCAACACATTTGAGTCTCTCTTTACCTGGATCCAAATCTGGTGAGAATTTGAATCCGATAAACTAAATTGAGAAAGTAGTTGAACTGACACCTGTATCAACATCTGAACCCTATCTATCAAATTTTATGTCCCAAACTTCAAAAACTCATAATGATAATTCTGGTCTTACAAGTATGGAGATACAGTTGTTGAGCCCAAATATTTGGAAAGTGTTACAAGATATGATACGAAAAGAAGTAAAAAATTATGTGTCTCAGTTAGAGAATGAAAGGGATTCAATGAACACAGAAGCAACAGTTGATGCTACTGTCAACAACATTGGTGTTAGCAAAGATTGAGTAAAAGTTGAATAAGGAGGAGGAAAAATGAAGAGATCATAGTTATTATTTTCTTTAAACTTTAATTGTTTTTATATTATCTTATTAATCTATTTTAGGAATGTAGGATAAGAGAGCAAAACTATCTGTATTCATAAGAAGTGTATGGAAGGCCCAATCACCCCCACCCTACCCCACTCCTCCCCAAAAGATTTAAATAGAGATTAGAAATGATGAATCTTCAATTAACTTTTATGATGAAAAGAATAATTTTTGTATCATTAGAAGTGTTGTTATTATTAGGCTTTTCTTTGGTCCTTCTATATTTAAATTTAACTATTGAGATAATGTACTATGGTATTTGATAAACTAAATTTTATTTGAGGCGATATCATAAAGAAAATTAATCCGTGGTATATTAAATTAATAGATGGTATGATTTTTTATTTTTTAGAGTGATAACTATTTTAAAATTGATGATCCTTTTTTATATTTAGAAATACTTTAATTTTGAATTTGTTTGTCATTATTTTACCATAAAAATGATCTATTGTCATATAATTGTGTTAATACCTAATTAAGTTGAATTAACTACATAAAATAAATTAAAATATGTGAGATGACCTATGTTGATAAATAATTAGAATGAAAATAAAGATCAATATAACCCAAAAGAGAGTAAAGGTAGTAGCTAACTAAAACAAACAATGAAAGGTTTTATTTTAATAAAGATAATTAAAAAGGCAATTTTAATTATTTTTGTTTTGCTTGTGAATTAATTGTCAAGTTCTATCTCATTTATAGATCAACTGATGAAATCAAAGGTACAAGCAAGGCATCCTAAAAGTGTTGTTAACGATTTAATACTAGACAAGTGAGTGTGACTTATATTATTCACTTGTTCAACTTGATAATGAAAGGTGTACAGTTAATTTTATGGAGAGATAGTCAATCCAGAATGGACTATTCTTTTTCTAAAGAAGTCATGTATTTTGATTTCATATATCAAACATAAAGTATCATATGATTTATGCATCATTTATTGGAATAAATCACAAAAGACATATTATAATTTTCATTGTGTTTTTTTCTTTGTATGACATTTTTAAAGTCAATGGAAAATATTTTTCCGAACATACTATATATTACGAAGCTCCAGCATTAAAAATTTCTTTAAGAGAAATAATGTCGAGCATCTAACATAGATTGCATAAGTGCCAAAATGCCTTATCTCATTTGGGTTCACTTGAACATGACAAAGGTTCTCTAAAAAATTAACAAATGCAACATGTGAATGTAATTTCATTATTGTATTTGAAGAAACATTAAAGATGATTCTAACAACGTAATATGTAGAAGAACATGATTGGTTGAATAATTTTTATAATACTCGACACATGTGGTCAACAATTTCTTAATAATCATGTGTTTAGTGCTTGATGAAAAGTAACATCTCGAAGTACTAATCATCTTCTAAATGAATTTGACATTCAAATTCTTAATTAGATATTTGCATTATTGATTATGAGAAAAATGTATTTACTAAGTAGCAGTTGAATGAAGAACAAAATTACATCAAGTATAATTAATAACATAAGTCTATTCTTGTTGATAGATATAGTTCAACTTTAATATAATTTTTTGCAATCTAAACTCATAAAATTCATAACATATTTGATAATTGTTTTCAAAGGATCTAGGACATGTTCTAATGTTCAATTGAGAGACAAGTATGTTGTGCTAGTCAAATATCTCAAATGTAACACAATTAAGTCTTTCCCTTGCGTCTTTCCTATCTTGGTCCTCAATTGAGTCTTTCCCTTGCTCAAGCACGTATTAGGGGACATGTAAATCCTGTATGTATAGACAAAAAAATTAAACAGTTTCAAAATTTATTACAATAGTCTTTTTTCACTTGTTATAGTAAGCTACTTAAAACATTTATTCTACGTTATAAATTAATACTTGTTAAATAGATCTAGCAAACAATTAATTTATGATATTATGTAACAAAAGGTTTCACTATTAATATTTAATTCATACAAATTAACCTATCAACCTCATTTATACATGAAGTATTGATAACGTCTGTATATATAGGGATTCATATCAAGATTAACTTATGAAAAAAAAAAGAGCGAACTTTATGGATAGATTGTGTAATATAGTTTTACACAATCACATTGCTTATAATATGATAATAAGTAATTCTCTATAATGAACATTAACCGCTAAACCTAAAAAAAAGAATTTCATCACTAATACATAGGAATTAACCTATGAATCTCCGTTGTGTATGAAGTATTGATAACATCTATATATAAAAGGATTCAAATCTAGATCATCTTATGGAAAAAAGGTGCAAACACCATAGATAGATGGTGTAAAATTATTTTACATGATCACGTTGCTTATGATGTGATAATAAGTAATTCTCCATAATAAACATTAATAGCTAACAAGAAAAATTACATAATAACCAATTATAATAATTCAATTTAGGAACATTTAATATGTGATAATGATGTTTGTTGAAATGTGTATGCAGTTTTAAGGTTTATTAAGAGTGTTAGATGTTGTGTATATTTAAAGGAGAGAGTGAAACTTCAAAATACATGCATAAACCTTTTTAAATTTTGTTTGAAATTGTTTATAAGAACAGTTAATCGGGTGCTCAATCAAAATATTTTTGTTTGAACTATAATATTCTCTCGGTGTGAAAACTTAGAAACTCTGACGGGACCACCATACCTATCTTTGTGGAAATACCTATTATAATTCCTTATAATATATTTGTCTAAATATACTCCCTCTCTTACTCTTTTTCTGTATATATTCTATTACGTTTGGTTGATAATTACTAAAGCTATTTTCATGCGTTTACTTGACCATTTATTGTGTAGTAGAAAATTCACTCAACACGATAAATAAATCAAATTTATCTGATGAAACTAATTCAAAGTTACTCCTGTCTCACTAATTGTTTGAAGTGGATGTGGTTTTACTGTATTTGCCAAATCTGCCATGATGATGAGTTCATTATGGCTATTTTCCATATCATCATAACCTACCAATGAAATATCATTTTATTTGACATATGTCGCTTTGTTATTGTTTCTTCTATTACTACTATCTCCTTCTTTTACAGGACAAACACAAAACTCCTATTTTCCAGAATATGAAGTGTTATTGATGACATTTTCGTATTGGTCCCAACATTTGCAGGATATTTTGAAATAGCTCCATGATTTGTATTAACATGTTCAACCTTGAGCTAAATTGATAATGTTCTAGTACTCTCTATATCTTCTATAATTCAAACCACCTTTGCGTCATTCTTTTGCTTCTTGATAAAGCCTTTGTTATCCGTTCTTTTGTAGACTACTGCATCATACCATTGTCAATGCTTGCTGCTTTTGATATCTTTGGTAAACTTGGTGAATTTTATTATTTATAACATTCTTTGTTCTTTGACTATGGACTGTCCCTATTTGAACATCTTTGACTGATTGAGTTTGTTGTTATTACCTTACTGTTTTGTTGTACAATTTCAATGTTTGTACAATCTTCTTCTTTCAAAGCCTCAAAAGCATTAGCAATAGAAATTCCTTCTTCAATCTTAACTGATTCCATATCCTCCTTATTATTGTGAGTTTTTGTGGGAAACCTTTTGTTAGTAGGATGCCACTTCATATATTGTGTTCCAAATCTTATCTAAGGAACATGAACTTCAGTAGCCTCTTTATTATTTTGTTCCCCGACTTGCTTCCTTTTGTCATTATCAAGATCACTTTTCCTTAATTCAAGGTGTAACACCCTACATTCCTCCTCATTATGCCGTTGTAATTTGCACGTCTTACGATACTTCGGAAGCATGTTATAATGTACTTTAACTTTCTAAACTCTAGATGTTTGTATAGCCTCATTAACCACTTCAAGTCCAACAAACATAGGAAATTAGCCAAGAGATCTACTTGCATCTTAACCCTAGCACAACTTTGTCTAGTCTTGTTGATAGTAGCCTTATATAAATGAAGAGGTTTCCCCGCAGCGTAGGCTAAAGAAAAAATTTATTTCTTAACCAAGTATGTTGGTTTTCGATCGGGAAAAAAATTTCAAGCCATCACTTGAGTAATTTCCTCATCCATCGAGAATCTAGCATCATAAAAAAAAGGTCTCATGAAGTATGCATATCCATCTTTAGAAAAAATATTATAGCTAGTTTTACACATCATATTAATAAAGTCACCCTCATGACTATATCTCATTAATATGTGTCTATTCCGCAATAAGCCAATTTTGCAATCTTTTTTTATATCACACTGTTTTGGTATTTGAATTCAAAGTTCATCTAATTCCTGCAACCCATACGAAAACTTACGAACTGTTTCATATTGTAAGTTTTCTATGGTATTCATTCTCTTCATTTCATCTTCACTCCAAACAATTCTCGGGACTCTATTATTGTACGTTAGTTTTTTCAGAGGGATGGGTTCTCTCAAAGGTTTAGTCATATCGTCTTTATTAGAAACCTTAACAATACTAGTATATTGTACATTAGAAGCACAGTTCCTACTTCTATAAACTATCTCAAGGAAAATTCATAGGACTGGTAGGCAAGTTAGGTTCAATCAACCTAAGGTTTGAAAAAGAAGAAGTGTTAGGGTGTATTAAAAGTGGAAAATCATTAGTCAGATCAGTCACTTGGGGTGGCTTATCAGTGGCCGGGCCGGCCATTACTGTCGGTGATATAAAAGAAAATCCCCTCTGGTCGGAGTCGCGTGCTTCTCCAAAAAAAAATATATGTTTTTAGAAGTACTTTGACCTGTTTGGGTGAGTTAAATCTCAGATTGTACATGTTTTGGGGGCACAAGTTCCTTGAGCTGGTTGGGACCTATTGGTAGAGCAAAATTTGTGTTTCATTGTGTGGGTCCCACCAAGCCATTTCGGCTCGTTTTTTTTGACCAATGTACAATTATTTTGTATTGATGCCATGATCATTGATGTGAAAATTTGGAAGCAGGCGAAGGTGGTTTGGTAGGGTAAAACTCTAGTTTGGTGGACTTTGCAGCGCACATGATTTGTTACTCCTGAGGCTAAGCCTTTGATGTAAAAATGGGACCTAGGATCATTAGTGACCCCAAGATAACCCTGAACGTGGAATATCATAAGCATACAAAAACAATCTGAATAAAGAGATAGTGTGCGGAAGCTAAAACAGTTGTAACTTAAAGTGGGGAATACCCATTTTACTATGAATATATGAAATGTAATAAGAGTTCAATAACAACTGAAAGATTGCAATTCTTTCCTCTAAATTGAGTTTGTTTAGTCTTCATTCGAGGATGAATGATCTTAAAGGGGAGATATTGGAACACCTCGGATTTTGAGAAAGTTCGAAAAAAGAAAATGAGTAACATCACAAACCTAAAATGGACCATGGAGCCTTTACAACTCCCTACATGAGTAGTTTGCGGATCCATGACCGCTTAAGGGTTTTGTAAGTACTCATCTAGGACTACCCTGTAGGGGTAACCGTGACAGCACCCTAGACGGTCCGTCTAGTGGTCACGACCATAATTGGCATCTTGAACAATCCGCTAGGATCTACCTAAGAGGGAGCCACCTAGAGGGTTCCTTTGATGACCTTTGCTGACTTGGACGACCCATCTAAGGGTCTATACAGGTCACCTATAGAATGAGATTACACCCAAGGTCACTATGAAACACCTAAGATTCCTAGACGATCCGTGGAGCTTCATATTGACCGTGAAGTCATCCATGAAAGAGACTTATTAGACTTTAAGTTTTGGATCAACTTCAACGATCATATCTTTCAACACATAGTAAATTAGGTTTCCCATGACCTATCAAATTAAACATCTTTGAGTCCTATTTCCAATGCCACAAAGTTTACCTAATTTCAAGCCCATATTAAAAAGTTGTGCTTGTTTTAGTGAAGTCATGTCGTGCAGGCAATCATGAGACCAACTAGACAGGATATCAAACCCCTCGTAAAGGTCACTTCGTAAACTTTAAGTCAGGGTTGTATTGGTATTTTCCCTATGTGTTTTGTACTTAAACTACGTCATTTTACTTAGTCTAAGCCTAAATAATTAGTCAAAAAGAGCCAAAACCTAGTTGTAATCGGCGTCATCGACCTCAAAGAGGTCTTAGACAAGCTGTTAGCATTCATTATCACATACAGTCATCTAAAGTAAGGAATTATATAAACTTTTACATTTTACAAGTCAACTTCTTGTTTATACCATAATAGAACCTAACTTTGTGTCATAATACAATTTGGAAATAGGAATATGACAATTGGGACTTAACCTTACATCAATATAAGTCTTAGAATAAGATAGAACAACATAGTCTATCAAATAAACAAAATGAACAAAAGATAAAATTATAGGTAGTTTTACCTCGGACTTGAGGCTCACCGGCTTGGGAAAGAAAATACAAGCTTCTTAAGAAATGGCGGTCAATCACCTCAATGGTCAGAACCTACGTGGGTCAAAAAGAAAAAAATATGGGTTATTACAACACATATACTAAGTATGGTGCCATGCACATAAAACATTTGAAATGCACAAACGGACGTTTTAGTTGAAAACATGCTCTTTTATCAAGTAAAACTCAATATGAATGCAAGATAGGGAACATAAGCTAAATAAACATAATAGTAATCCAACATAGAAGCAACCTAAGCAACACAACTATAAGCCACCTACTACAATCATATGTCAACATCATAATCATTATAAGTATACAATAAGACAAAACCAATCATTCATGATATTCATAGATAACTTACAATACATAATCCATAATCGTCACAATCATAAGAGAACCCTACTACAACCACTTCTTTTGAATCCTACATGTGCATTGTGCAAGAGATGTCCCATACCCTCCCTTTCATTATGTAGAACTCCTTGAGAAAGTCCTAGTGGTATCTCATATCCTTTCGTTCACTCTTTCATAAATTTACTTATAAATTTTAGAGAAAAGTTACAATAACCGACATAGACCGTGTGAGCTACATGGAACCGATGTTCTAATCCCACAACGAAAGGAAAGGGTTTCCACTTGCCTAAGGTGGAACCTTTCATACTTTCTATCTAAGTGGATCCACTAAGATATCATCCTATGTGGGCACATATTTAAGGGACAAGGAGATTGCCACTAGAATACGGACTTACTAACGTAGAAGGCTTCCATCTCATGAGACAAAACATATCTTTGGAAACCCGGACTTACTAACATAATAAGAAACCCATGTGTGGAGTCGGTTCTGCTAAACGTAAAACACTCCATCTCAATTTCATGTCCTCTCGATGCTCTACACATTTATTCCCTTTAGTAGTCATCTTTAGTCATTACATACATTCACATTACTCTTTACTATACACTCATGTCAACATCTTATCACAATATAGCTCATATACGTTCATAAGTGAGAATGATCATTTCATTTAAGAAACACTAGCAATTGAGTACACCTTCCATTTTATCAGTGAGTTATAATCATGATAACTATCTTTCAATCATATAACAATCTTACCATACCATGCATACACAATTCATGCTTAATTCAAGTTTATAGGGTTTAGGATGACTAAACCTTGTCGTCAGTATAACAACAACACAATAGATATAACATCATTACTATCTAAGTAATTCACCTTTCATACGTAAGTTCCACTATGAACTACTATGAACTAACCTTCGTACCTTTTTGCCCTTCAAGGGACTTCATTTTTCAATCAACCCAACAATGAATAATAAACACATAAATAGTAAAATTCATGAATTAATAACATAACTACAATCAACATAGACAATTGGTATATTCACCATGTTCAATCAATCCACAATATCACATCCAAGATTTAGGATTTTGGGGAAGAACATGGGTCTAAGGGAATATCAAGTGAGGAAAAACAATTCCTCATCGTTATACACAAAGACAAACCTAACTAATCATAATATATCTGTTGTTTAAGAAGGAAACCTATGCGTAATAATAAAACCTAGATTTTTGGGGAACTTTTGAAAGCTTAGTTTTAGAGGACCTCTTGGGGAAAGGATTAAGAAGAGTGAAAAGGAACCATACCTTGTTAATCTTCAAAGATTATGGAAGAAATTTCAGCTCTTGAGGACCTAGTGAAAGCTTGGTCTTCCTCTTCAATGGGGTCTTGATTTGAGAGAGTTTGGAGGGAGTTTGTATTTTGATTTAATGTGTAGAGTTAAAATGACTTGGGTTAATGGAGTTGGGGTCTTTTACTTAGATTTAGTTTGGTAATTAACCCACTATACACCCCCCTTATTCTCTAATCTGTTGTGACCGAAAATAAGCAGGTGTAATATGGAAGCTAGCAATGTAAACCTCAAAAGACCATGAGTAAGAAGATAATGAGAAATATACCAAAAGACACAAAGATTTAACGTGGTTCGGTCAATCGACCTACGTCCACAAAGGATATGAGCAATCCACTATAAATATGAGAGTACAAAATACAAAGAGACACAACCTCAACCAATTCACTCGGAATACCTGGCAGATTCACACAAGTGATAACCTGTCAAGCTTGTGACCCACAAATTCTCCCCCTAACCAAAACTCTCAAAGCCTTTAAGATTACACTGTGAATGCTAATTAAGTGAAGGAACATTCCTCTATTTATAGAGTCCCAAACCTTTTCCTACTAGAAAAAAACTTAGTTAATCCAAAACCTTTTCCTAAAAAGAAAACCTATTTATGGTAAGAAATCAGGGTAAATAAAACCTAACAAATGTCCCCTTGACCTGAATTTCTAACAAAATAAATTTGTCCACCTTCTTGACTTAATCTTCAAAAAACTTGCTTCTCCTCTCCACAATCTCTTTTGCAAAATTTATGTCTCAACACAGAGAACCTCTCTTAAACAATTTCTCCAACAAAATCTTCATTACTATCGAAAAGATTGCGGCTAGAACTACACTCGTCAAGATGAACACCTCTTTCTAACCTGGTTCAATCATTAATTATCGAACCACTAAACATTACTTTGTCATTGAATATAGAATTGAATCTTGCTCTGATACCATCTTGCTCATATTCCCCTCCATATAGATAACCTTAGGTCGATACCAGTTGTTGTGACGAAAAGATGAAACCGAAAATCTAACAATAAAGAACACCAAGTTTAACGTAGAAAAACCCTTCAAACCAAAGGTAACCACTACTGGATCGGCAAGATCCGAATTGCTTCACTATACCAATAAGAGGGTTACAAATATTATTCTAATGGATACACAACAAGTGCCAAAAGAGAACAAAAAATAGCTACACAAACAAAACATAAATAGAAAGAAATACTACCCAAACCCAACTTCAATTCGGAACCAAAAACAGAATCTTGCTGACCTCCGAATCTGATCTCCACCATTCAAATAACTAGTAAGATGTCAAGAACACTCAGTACAAATTTCAGTCTGATCAACGGTTAGTTAATCCGAAAACACGATCTGAACGTTGCTGATCGAAGAAAATACTGCAGCAAAAGAACCCTTTTCTTTCTCTCTTCTCTCTTGTTGAAAGCTCTCTCAAAAACCTCTGTTATGTTTTAATATCTTTCAAAGACAATACCAATGAGAAATTAATTAATCTCTCAAGACCATCCTCTATTTATAGAGTTGTGCTTTTCCTTACAAAGCCAAAACCAACTACAAATAGGATTACAATTCCAATCCTCTTCCTAGTAGAATTGGAAACCAAATAAAGGGAATAATTCCAATCCTTTTTCAAGTAGGTTTAGGCCATGGACTTTCGACTGGAACATGGGCAATAGCACAACAAACTCCCCCTTCAGCCAAGGGGCCAAATGGACTTTAAGTGAAGTAACTTTTGATAAGCTTCCTGCCTGCCACACTTCTACAAAACTCATGATTGTCTATAGTGAGTGCTTTACACTTATCTCTATGAGTATCTATCATGACTTCATCATAACCTTCAGATTCTCCCATGTAATTCAAGAGGATATATTCATTAGGAGAATAACATGTTGAGCTTCGCTTCTCTAGTAGATCTTCTACAAGATGTTTATGGATCATTCGAAGTGGTTATCTCACCATGAGTTTGTTGATTATCAACTTCAACATCATAGTAGGAACATTTATATATTCTACACTCGGATTATTATCTAGATCATTACCTTGGGTTCCCGCATATGCAGAAGATGTATCAATAATAGGAATTGGATAAATATCAACAAAGCTCCCATCAGAATGAGAATCTAGTTTCTCAGTATTGTCAATATCTTCAATAGTTTGATCTTCAAAGAACACAAAACGACTTCTAATGAGTTTCTTATCAATTTGATCATAAAAGTGATATCCAAACTCATATTGACCATAACCAATGAAGATGCATTGATTAGTTTTTAACATCCAATTTCGACCTATCATATTTTGGAACATTCACACAAGCTTTACACCCTAACACTTTCAAGTGATCATAAGAAACATCCTTATCAAATTAAACTCTGTTTGGAACATCACCATCCAAAGCAACAACAGGAAATAAATTGATTACATAAGCAACAGTGTTTAGTGTTTCAGCCCAAAAAGAATTTGGAAGTTAAGCCTCTGAAAGCACACATCTAACTCTCTCAACTAAAGTTCTGTTCATCCTCTCTGCCAACCATTTAATTGAAGAGTCTTTGGAGGAGTCTTATGATGACGAATTCATTGTGATTTGTAGTAATTATCAAAGGGAC
The DNA here is from genome assembly GCA_027705065.1 of Solanum peruvianum. Classification (NCBI taxonomy): domain Eukaryota; kingdom Viridiplantae; phylum Streptophyta; class Magnoliopsida; order Solanales; family Solanaceae; genus Solanum; species Solanum peruvianum. The sequence continues at coordinate 10,961,298 of JAKWJD010001766.1, read as the reverse complement.
CGATATACTCACAACCATTATCAGTGCGAATACATTTTAATTTCTTTCCCATTTGTCTCTCAAATAAGGCTTGAAACTTTTAAAGCACATCAAGCACTTGATCTTTGGATTTTAAAGGATATACCCAAATCTTGCAAGAATGATCATCAATGAAAGTAGCAAAGTAAAGTGCACCACCTTTTGACTTCCCTTTGAAAGGACCACACAAATCTGAGTGTACTAACTCCAATAGCTCAGACATTCTTGAAGGAGGATGACTGTGAAAAGAAACTCTTTTTTGTTTCCCTGCTAAGCAATGAATATATCTTTTCACGTTTGTTTGTTTCATACCAGCAAGCAAATTCTTCTTAGCCAAACAGGTGATCCCCCTCTCACTCGTATAACTAGGCCTCTTGTGCCACAATTCTGATAAAGTCTCACTCTCCACCAAATTTATAGAGTCACCAAGAATCGATCCTTGTGTCACGTATAAATTTGAATGTTTTCTTCCTCGAGCAAAAATTAGTGACCCATTGGTGAGCTTCCATTGGCCATTGCACAAGTCATTATGATAGTCATCATCATCTAGTTGTCCTATAGAGATCAAATGTAAGGGAATGTCTGGAGCATGCTTGACATTCTGAAGAACCAACGTTGAACCGGTATTGGTTTTCAAACAACATAGTGCCAACACCAAACACCTTAACCTCACCAGCATTACCCATCTTTAACACCTCAGATTTAAAAGAAGTATAAGATGAAAATAAGTCTTTTCTTGGTGTGAAATGTGATATGGCTCCAGAATCTATTATCCAACTTGTATCTTGAGAAATAAAATTGATGACGTCTTTATCACAAGCGAAGAGAAGGTCATCTTGGACAACAACAACAACATTATTTTCTTTGTTTTCTTCCTTCTTCCCTTCTTTAAGATATTGCTTCAATTGTTTAGAAAATCTTTTAATATGTCCTTTCTTTCCAAAATGACAACATATAATATTTTGAATCTTGAATTTTTACTTGCTTCTAGTTTTACCTCTACTCCTCGAATATCTTGTCTTATGCCTCCCTCGATCTTCTGTATATTGAACATCTGAATGTGATGATGTGTCTTGAGATTTTCTTCCAACCTTTTCATTCAACACACCACTCTTTGCATATTCCATAGTCACATTTCCACCAGTGGCAGAATTTGTTAAAGAAACAAGAAGAGTTTCCCAAGAATTAGGTAGAGTATTAAGAAACCAAAGTCCTTGTATTTCATAATAAAAATTAACACCTATTCCTGATAGATGATAAACAATACCCTGAAAATAATTTATATGATCAAGAATAAGACTTCCCTCCTTGTATTTAAAGGTCATCAAATGCTTTCACAAGAACAACTTATTATTGCAAATTTTTGAAGCGTAAAGCTTCTCCATCTTTTCCCACAATGTTCTAGCATGTGTCTCAATCACAATATGGTTGCGATTATTATCTTCAGCCCATTTTCTTATATATCCACATACTTGTTGGTTCTCCAATTCCAAATTTTCATCGATCACATTCTCTGGTTTATGAGCAGAAAAAACCAGAAAATGTATCTTCTTTACGAACAATAGATCTTTCATCTTGCTTTTCCATATGTTGTAGTTTCGTCCATTTAGATATACCATCTTGATCATATTCCCCTCCATATATATAACCTTAGACCTGATACCAGTTGTTGTGATAAAAAGATGAAACCAAAAATCTAACAATAAAGAACACCAAGTTTAACGTTGAAAAACCTTCGAACCGAAGGTAACCACCACAGGATATACAAGATCTGAATTGCTTCACTTACCAATAAGAGGTTTACAAATAATTTTCTAATAGCTACACAACAAGTTCAAAAAGATAATAAACAATAGTTAAACCAATAAAAGATAAATAGAAAGAAATACTAACCACACCCAACTTCTGTTTGGTACCTAAAAAAGAATCTTTTTGAAATCCAAATTCCAATATCCACTGTTCAAATCAACCAACAAGATGTAAAGAACACTCAGTCTGAATTTCAACCTGATCCAATGGTTAGTTAATCCGAAAACACAATCTGAACGTTGCTGATCGAAGAAAAAGACTGCAGCAAAAGAACTCTTTTCTTTCTCTATTTTCTCTTGTTGAAAGCTCTCTCAAAAACCTCTCTTATATTATAACGTCTTTCAAAGACAATACCAATGAGCAATTAATTATTCTCTCAATACCATCCTCTATTTATAGAGTTGTGCTTTTCCTTAAAAGCCAAAACCAACTACAAATAGGATTACAATTTCAATCCTTTTCCTAATAGAATTGGAAACCAAATAAAGAGAATAAGTGGAAATAATCAAGAAAATGGGTCAGATCAAGCGTCGATGGAATCCTGGAGAGGATGCACTATTAAAGAAGCTAGTAGAGGAACATGGAGCAAAGAACAGGTTGTTCATCAGCCAATTGATTCATAGTCGAACACCAAAATCATGTAGGGAGAGTTGGTGTAATTATCTTAATCCTTTATTGGATTTTACTTCTGAAGAAGAATAAATTATTTTCAAGGCTCATTCCAAATTCGGTAATCAATGGGTTATGATAATATCTTTGTTGCCGGGTCGAACCAATGGATTTATAAAAAATCATTGGAATTCGACCCTTAAACAAAAACACTCTTCCATGTCAAAAGATTTGACATTCGCAAATCCTCAACTTCCTTTAAAGAGATCCTTTAGTGGTGGGACAGGTATAAACTCAGGAAGCCCATATAAATCTCATTTGACCAATTTGAAATTTTCTAGGTTTCCTCAGGTTTATCTTTATCCGCCTACTATTCCACCCTGTTAAAATTTGCCTCATTCAACATATTTACCAATAATTCCTAATATATTTACATATTTGAGTTTGTATGGATCTGATTTGAGCAATTTGTATATCTACGTACCCTGGTTGAGCCTTTATCCATATATTGCCCAATTCAGAGAAATTTCCCTTTTTAGTCAGTTTCACCAGTATTTCCTGGTACATCAAAAACATTGAGTCTCTCTTTACATGGATTCCAGTCTAGCAAGAATTTGAATCAAATAAATCGAATCGAGCAAGAAGATGAAGTGACACTTGTATTAGCATATGAACCCAATCCATCAAATTTTATGCCCCAAACATCAATAACTCAGAGTGGTAATTCCGGTCTTACAAGTATTGAGAAACAGTTATTGAGTCCAAAATATTTTGACAGTGTTAAAAGATATGATACGAAAAGAAGTTAAAAATTATGTTTTTGAGTTAGAGAATGAATGGGATTCAAGGAACACAGAAGCAACAATGGATGCTACAGTAAACATTGTTAGTTAAGATTGAGTAAAAATTTAGTAAAGAAAAGGAAAAATGAAGAAATTGCAGTGGTAATTTATTATACGGAAAAGGGTCTAAAATATCCTTGAAGTATTGAAAATGGTACAAAATTACCCTTCATCCACCTATTGGCTCCAAAATGTCCTTTTCATCCACCTATTAGCTCCAAAATACCCTTGTCATCCACCTTTGAGTTCAAAATTGACTACTTATTTAATGATTTTAAATTTAAACTATTTAAATATTTTTAAATACTTGATGTTCAACTATTGGTTATAATTTAATTTATTTGTATTATTTATAAACCAACCCACTACCCACCCATTACTAACTAAATCCCACCCAATTAATAATTCAACTATAATATCGAAATTATCATAAACAGTACTAAAATACGATGAAACTATAGATTAATGAAAATGACATTCAAAATTGTTCGAGTCCGAATCGAAGCCTCAATTAAATTTATGTTGAGTTGCTTATTTAGGAAGATACTTTCAATTTGATTCTCTTTCAAGATTGAATTAGAAATTTATGATTAAAGGTAAAGAAGTAATACATCCCGAATTACTTCACACACTTTTTTAAAATATAATTTTATAAATATTTATGATTTATTTTAAAATCTTTAATATATTATTTTGAAAAAAAGTTACCTATGAAGTAACATCACATAATTGAGACGTAAGAATAATTAAGATGAACATAGTTAGACTTTTAAGTTTATCGATAACTTTTATTTAGACACATGAATGTATGATAATTTACTTCTATAGATATTTTCGTCTCAATTTTTTAAAAACACTCAATTGGCAGTAGTTTTTCTTTTGTTGCATTAATAATGTGAGTGTTATTAATTTGGAGGGTTTAATTAATAATGGATGGGTAGTTGATTGATTTATAAATTATAGTAATAAGTTAAATTATAACAATAGTTGAGCGCCACGTATTTTAAAAATATTTAAATAGTTTAAATATAAAACCGTGAAATAATTGGTCAATTTGAACCAAAAGGTGGATGACAAGGGTATTTTAGACCCAAAAGGTGGGTCAGAAGGGTATTTTGGAGCCAATAGGTGGATGGAGGGTAATTTTGTATCATTTCCAATACTTTGAGGGTATTTTAGACCCTTTTCCGTTTATTATATCTAAATTAATTGTTTTTTCTTATAGTATCTCATTATATTATATAGAAATGTAGGATAAGAGATCAAGTATCTATATTCATAAGAAGTGTATAAGACCCAATCACCCCCATCCCACCCCACCCCAACCCAAAATTTTAGAAAGAGATTAGAAATATTGAATCTTCAATTAAATTTTTTGATGAAATTGGTCAGTTTTTTATATCATTTTAAGTGTTTTATTAATATAGTTTTTTTATTGTTCTTTTATATTTAAGTTTTACTATTGAGATAAGCATCTATGGTATTTGATTAGCCATAATTTTATTTGAGGTGGTATCACAATGAAAATGAATCGGTGCTATATTAAATAAACTGATTGTCTGATTTTTAGTCTTATAAAGTTATAACTCTTTCAAAAATTGATGATTCTTTTTTTTTTTTTAGAAATAATGTCTTTTTTATTTTTATCATTTTTAGCATAAAAAATTATATATACTCATACAACCGTGTGAATACCCAATTAAGTTTAATTAATTGTATAAAAAATTAAAATATATTAGATGACTTATTTAAATAAATAACTAAACAGAAAATAAAGATTAATTATAACCCAAAAGGGAGTAAAGTTAGTAGCTATAAATCTAACGATGAAAAGACTTATATTATTAGAAATAATTAAAAAGACAACAAATATTAATTTTTTTCTTTCTCGTTACTTCATTGTCAAGTTCTCTCATTTATAGTTGATTCGAAGAAATCAAAGGTTCAAGCAGGGCATCCTAAAATTGTCGTTAACGATTCACTAGTAGACAAGTGAGCGAGACTTGTTTTATTGAGATGTTCAACTTGATTCTGAAAGGCATATAGCTAATTTTATGATGAGATGGTCGATCAAGAATAAAATTTTACTTTTTTTTAACGAAGTCGTGTGTTTTGATTCCATATATTGAACAAAGACTGTCATATGATTTATGCACCGTTTATTGGAATAAGTAATCAAATACAATTATAATTGTTACTGTGCTGTTTTATTTGAATGACATTATAAAAATCATTTGTTAGTAATTTTCCACATAATAAACTTAGGAAAATCGAGCATTATAAATTACCATAATAGAAATAATGTCGAGCATTTGCCGTAGATCGTGTTTGAGCCAAATGGCCCATCACATTTGAGTTCACTTGACAATGACAAAAGTTCTTTATAAAATTTGACAATGCAATGTGTAAATGTAATTTTATTGTTGAATTTGAAGAAACGTTAAAGATTATGCTAACAACATAATATGTAGAGTAACATGATTTATTGAATAATTTTATAGTACTCGACACATGTGCTAACGTGTTTAGTGGTAGCTTAAAATGACATCTCGAAATAATAATCATGTTCTAAATGGATTTGGACATTTAAATTATTTGCATAATTGTATGATTGATTATGAGTAAAATGTATTTACCAAGTAGCAGTTAAATGAAGAAAAAAATGACGTCAGGTGTAAGTAATAATGTAAGCGTATTCTTGTTGTCCAACTTTAACAAAAATTATTGCAATCTACACTCATAAGATTCACACGACATTTGCGAACTTTTTTTTTCAAAGGAGCTAGGGCATGTTATAATGTTCAATTGAGACACAAGTAATTTGTGCTAGTTAAGTATCTCATATCAAATAAGAATGCATATTTTAGGGAAGATTTGATTTGATGAATTCAACCCTATAATATTATATGTGACATGCAGTTGCAAAAACAAATATGAATATATGGATATCTATGTGCACTTTATCTACTTAATTTTTTCAAACATATATGAAGTATGCATAATTCTGTAGGAATACATATTTAATTAACAGATATCAAAAATGTTATAAATAATAAATAAGAAATCTTCCAAGTAATAGTTATTGTATCCATGAAATTTAAGAATCTAAGATTATTTATTTTAATAGTGTGATGAAAACCTCTTAATTCCATAATCATCTTAGAAAACGAAATATACATTGTTGTGAATATTATCAAAGAAATATCGTAATGCTTCATTTGAGTTAGATAACTATCTTCAAAAATTGCATAATATCATACTTGATAGAAAAATATGGAATACGAGATATTGAACACTCTTCAAATAACAACTCCAATTGTTTGCAGAGAAAGTAGCAAAATATATTGAGACAAACTAAAAGAAATATATCATAAAGAAAGTACCATAAGTATAATACAAGTCTTTGTTTAGTTTTTATTTTCCCAATAAGCTAATTAGTTTTTATTTATTATTTTTAAAACAATCTCAAGATAATACAGTACAAGTAAAAAATGTGTTTGAGGACAACCTATACATTCCATATCAACAACTTCTTTTACGGAAAGTTAATTTTCTTTTATTTCTTTTTTGCATGAATTTTCTTATGTTAATCATAGTTTATAGAGATGTTGCTTTTGATTTGAATAAAAATTAATTAAACTTTTCACTTTTAACCTTGTTAAAAAGTGTTGAGAGCACAATAAATATATTTTACTAATAATTTTCTTCTATATGAATCATGTGAACAAAATTATTATGATTGTACCTATTTAATTTTTTTACTATGTTCTTACAATAATAAAATGTTTCACTAATAAAACAAAGAAAAAAGTATTCAAACTCTTAATTAACTCCATACTTTACCAATTTAGTATTCTGCACACAAAAAAAGCATAAACAAACATAAGCTAAGAGTCAAAATTAATAGTATATATTATACAATCAATACACAATTATAATTCATAAGTATTAAAATATCTAACATAGGTACATTTGCAAGCATCCTATCTTAGTCCTCAATTGAGAATTTTCCTTGCTCAATCACGAATTAGGGGACATTTAAATCATCTATATATAGACAAAATAAAATTAAACTATTTCAAACATTATTACAATATTTTTTTTACTTGTTCTAGGAAATTACTTAAAATCCTTATTCAACATTATTAGTTAATGTTTGTTAAATGACATATCAATCAATTAATTTTATACTATTATACAAAATGTTTCACTATTAATATTTATTACATAGAAATTAACCTATGAGCCTCCTTTACACATGAAGTACTAATAACGTCTATCTATATATAAAATGATGCAAATCGAGATTATCTTACGGAGTAAAGGTGCAAACTTTTGATTAGATCGTGTAAAATTATTTTACACGATTACATTGCTTATAATGTGATAATAAGTTATGCTCTATAATGAATATTAGCCGCTAAACTTAAAAAAAGACATCATTAATGCATAGAAATTAACGTATCAACCTACTTTGTACATGACACATTGATAACATCTACACATAAAAGGATTAAAATATAGACCATCTTATAAAAAAAAAGCGCAAACACTTAAATAGACGATGTAAAATTAGTTTACATGATTACGTTGGTTATGATGTGATAATAGGTGATTCTCCATAATAAACATTAATTGCTAACAAGATAAAATACATAATAACCTATTATGATAATTCAATTTAGTGAATTTAATATGTTGTAATATTTATGTGGTTTTAATATTTATTAAGAGTATTATATATTGTGTATATTTAAAGGAGAGAGTGCAACTTCAAAATACGAGCATAACCTTTTAAATTTTTTTTGAAATTGTTTATAAGAAAAACTTATCATGTGCTCATTTGAAATGTGATATTGTTTGAAATTTAATATTCTCTAGTGTGGAAACTTAGGAACTCTGAAAGGATCACCATGCCTATCTTTGGGGAAATATCTATTGTAATACCTTATAATATATTTGTCTAAATTACTTCCTCTCTTACTTTTTCTCGGTATATATTCTTTTATGTTTGGTTGATAATTATTAAAGTTTTTTTCATGCAATTTCTTTACCATTAATTTTGTAGTAAAATTCACTCAACATGATTAGTAAATAAAATTTATCTGATGAAAGTAGTTCAAAGTTACTTTTTTCTCACTAATTGTTTGAAGTGGATGTGTTTCCAGTGTATTTTCAGATCTTCCATGATGATGAGTTCATTATGCCTATCTTCTATATCATCATAATTTACCAAGGAAAGATCATTGTCTTTGACATATGTCGCTTTGTTGTTGCTTCTACTACTACTATCTCCTTCTTTTTCAGGACAAACACTGAACTTTGATTTTTTAGAATATAAACTGTTATTGATGGCATTTCTGTATTGTTCCCAATATTTGCAAGATATGTTGAAATAACTCCCTGATCTGCATTAACATGTTCAACCTCCAGCTTAATTGATGGTGTTCTTGTACTCTCTATATCTTCAGTAATTCCTGTTAGGTAGTGGAGCCTGATTAATTTTAGGTTTTCCTATTTATTCTCTATTTTAGGCTTTCATATTTATTCTCTGTAACCAAAAATACTTAGATTTATTAATATAAATATACCTCACCGCCGTGGAAGTTTACTCACGGGGTGTTACCACGAAATATTGGGTTTTCTCTTTCTCTCTCTAGATCTCTCATCTCTTTCTCTTGAAAGTTCTTGTGTTCTTCATTCATCTAGTGTGTGTGCGTAAATTCGATCCTACCAACTGGTATCAGAGCTAAGGAGATTCAACACGATCAGTGAAGATGGATAGTTCAAAGCTTGGAATAGAAAATTTTGATAGATCCGATTTAAGTTTCTGGAAGATGTAGATCGAAGATAATCTGTACGTGAAATATCTTCACGAACCATTGACCGGGTGAAGTCGGAATCCATGACAGAGGAGAAGTGGAAACTCAAGGATCGCCAGGCTCTAGGGTTGATCGGTTAACTTGTCACGAAATGTGGCGTTCAACATCGTGAAGGAGAAGACTACGTCCGGTCTGTTGAAGGCATTGTCAAATATGTATGAAAAACCATCGGCTATGAACAAGGTATATTTGATGCGTAGATTGTTCAATTTCCAGATCTCTTAGAATAGATCCATTTCTGATCATATAAACGAGTTCAATATGATTGTGAGTCAACTCAATCTTGTGGACATTAATTTCGAAGATGAAATTAAGGCGTTGATTTTGATGTCATCTCTGCCCGAGTCTTGGGATACTGTTGTTGCTGCGATTAGCAGTTACTGTGGATCTGAGAAACTGAAGTTTGATGAAATCGGTGATGTTGTTCTTAGCGAAAGGGAGATTCATCCGGCAATGCTCTCAGCGTTGATCGAAGGGGGAGAATTAAGACGAAAGGCCAAAATCAACATGGTCGATCAAAATCAAAGAATCGAGGAAAATCCCTGAACAGATCAAATGTGACTTGTTGGAACTATAGAGAAAAAGGGCATTTTGGGGACGAACTGTACAAAGCCAAAGAAGAAACAGAATCAGAAATTTAGAGATGACAACGATTCTGCAATGCAGCAGAGGACATTGGGGATGCTCTAATCCTTAGTGTGAACAGCCCGTTGAATCATGGATTTTGGATTCTGGTGCATCTTTGCATTCGTCTCCAAGCAAGGAGTTGTTCCAAAATTTCAAATCTGGAAATTTTTGAAAAGTATATCTTGCTGACAATAAAGCCTTAGAGATTGAAGGAAAGGGGGATATTTGCACAAAGACCACCTTGTGAAACCAGTGGACATTGGAGGATGTCAGATATATTCCTGGGGTCAAGAAAAATCTGATCTCTTTTTGTCAGTTGGATAGAACGGGATATGCAGCAGAGTTTGGGAAAGGTTCGTGGAAGATCGTGAAAGGTGCTATGGTAGTAGCTCGTAGCACCAAATCTGGAACCTTGTACACCCCTGCAGGGTGTATAAACATTGCCGTTGTTTCTGAAGGTGCTTCCGGTTCATGTCTGTGGCACAACAGACTTGGACACATGAGTACTAAAGGAATGGAGATGCTGGTTGCAAAAGGAGCATTAGAGGGTATGAAGTCTGTTGATATGGGTCTTTGCGACAGCTGTGTTATGGGAAAACAGAAAAGAGTAATCTTCACAAAGAATCCTAGAGAGCCAAAGAAAGTGCGGTTAGAAATGTTCCATACAGATGTTTGGGGACGATCTCGAGTATCATCACTTGGAGAATCCATATTCTATGTTACCTTCATTGATGATTTCAACAGGAAGGTATGGGTTTACTTCTTGAAGCATAAGTCAGAAGTGTTTGCAACTTTCAAGAAGTGGAAAGCTGAAGTTGAGAATCAAACCGGTTTGAAAGTCAAATGCCTAAGGTCTGACAATGGAAGAGAGTATGAAAAATCAGAGTTCAAGGCATTCTCTGCAGCTGAGGGAATCAAATTGATGAGAACAGTTCCTGGTAAGGCAAGGCAGAATGGAATTGCTGAGAGGATGAACAAAACATTGAATGAGCGTGCAAGGAGTGTGAGGATACACTGTGGGCTGCCCAAAACACTTTGGGCAGATGCTGTAAGCACAATTGGATACATGATTAACAGGGGACCATCAGTTCCTTTACGGTTCAAGATTCAAGAGGAGGTTATGTTCATGTTGATCCAGAAAAGAGAGACAAGCTTGATGCCAAGGCTGTGAAGTGTTACTTCATAGGCTATGATTCTAATTTGTTTGTTACAGGTTTTGGGATGAAAAGAACAGAAAGATCCTGAGACATTGTGACGTGACATTTGATGAGTCTGTCCTGAACAAGGACAGAGAGCAGAAGGTTCTAGAGATTACAAAGCAAGTGGGAGTTGAGGTTGAGTTGGAGAAGAGTTAACCCAGATATGTCGAAGAAAATACTCTACCAACTCCTACTGAAGAATCTGAAGTGGAGCAAGTTACACCTGAGCAGGTGTTAAGGAGATCATCCAGATCAATCAGGGCACCATATAGGTATTCACCTTCATTACACTATCTATTGCTGACTGATGAGGGGAAACCAAAGTCTTTTGATGAGGCCCTACAGGTGGAAGATTCGATCAAGTGGGAGCAAGCCATGTATGATGAGATGAGGTCACTTGAGAAGAATGACACATGGTTGTTGACTCAGCTACATGAAGGGAAGAGAGCTTTGCTGAACAAGTGGGTGTTCAGAATCAAGATTGAACTAGATGGCAAAAGAAGGTCCAACGCTCGTTTAGTGGTTAAAGGATATTCACAAAGGAAAGGTATTGATTATGCTGAAATATTCTCTCCTGTTGTGAAGTTAACACCTATTCGAATTCTGTTGAGTGTATGGATGTAAAAAAAGAGTTTTTACATGGAGATCTGGACAAAGAGATCTATATGCAGCAACAAGAAGGATTTGTGGTTCCTGGCAAGGAACACATGGTGTGCAAGCTCACCAGGAGCTTGTATGAACTAAAGCAAGTACCAAGGCAATGGTACAAGAAGTTTGACTCCTTCATGACCAAGAGTGGATTCTGCAAAGCTGAAAAGGATCCTTGTTGTTACTTCAAGAAATACACTGATTCATATGTCTTTCTACTCTTGTATGTGGATGATATGTTGATTTCAGTATCTAGTATGAGGGAGATTAACAATATGAAGACAAGGTTGTCTCAGCATTTGTGATGAAAGATTTGGGTCCAGCAAAACAGATTTTGGGGATGAAGATTTCTCGGGATAGATATACTGGCACTTTAAATCTATCTCAGGAGTTGTACATTGAGAAGGTGTTGAGCATATTCAGGGTTAATGATGCAAAACCAAGGACTACTCCATTGGCAAATAACTTTAAATTGTCAAAGAAGCAGTCACCCAAGACTGCCGAGGAGCGTGATCACATTGCACTTGTTCCATATGCTACAACAGTTGGTAGTTTAATGTATGCTATGGTCTGCACTAGACCTGATATAGCACATGCAGTGGGAGTTGTTAGCAGGTATATGGTGAACCCTGGGAAAGAGCATTGGGAAGCTGTGAAGTGGCTTCTGAGACATCTGAGAGGTACATCAAGTACTTCACTTTGTTTTGGCAAAGGCAAGGTGACTCTACAGGGTTTTGTGGATGCTGATCTTGGTGGGGATATTGACTCGATCAAGAGTACATCCGGGTACATTTACACCATGGGTGGAACAACAGTGAGTTGGATGTCCGGGATTCAGAAGTGTGTTTCTCTTTGATCTACTGAAGCTGAGTATGTGACATGGGAAAGAGATGATATAGCTGGCAGATTATCTTGAGGAATTGGGCAAGAAGCAGAGCGAGAAGATTCTTTACTCAGATAGCATAGTGCCATACAGTTGGTAAAAAATCCAGTCTATCATTCGAATACAAAGCACATTAGAAGGCGATACCATTTCACTCGCAGGGCAGTGGAGGATGGTGATATGTGCTTGGAGAAGATAGAGGGTGCAAAGAACCCGGCAGACATGTTGATGAAATGTGTTGATGATGGGAAACTGACGTTATGTAAAACCTCGGTTGGTCTTCTGTAGTTCTTGCTATAGATGTTGCAGTTCAGTAAAGATGTTGATGATGAAGAGATTTTTTTTAGAATGTATTTTTTGGATGACTGAGTCAGTCTCCAAGTGGGAGAATTGTTAGGTAGTGGAGCCTGATTAATTTTAGGTTTTCCTATTTATTCTCTATTTTAGGTTTTCCTATTTATTCTCTATTTTATGCTTTCCTGTTCATTCTCTGTAACAAAAAATACTCTGATTTATTAATATAAATATACCTCACCACCGTGGAAGTTTATTCACGGGGTGTTACCACGAAATATTGGGTTTTCTCTTTCTCTCTCTAGATCTCTCATCTCTTTCTCTTGAAAGTTCTTGTGTTCTTCATTCATATACTGTGTGTGTGTGAATTCATTCCTAACAATTCCAACCACCTTTTGATCATTCTTTAGCTTTTTGCAAAAATCCTTTGTTATCCATTCTTTTGTAGACTGCTGCATCATGCCATTGTCAATGCTTGTTGCTTGTAATATCCCTGTAAACTTTCTGAATTTTGTGATTTATCCCATTCCTTATTCTTTGACTATTGACTTGCCCTATTTAAACATCTTGGACTGATTGAGTTTGTTTTTAATACCTTATTGTATTCAATATTTGTACAATCTTCTTCTTTCAAAGGCTCAAGATCATTTCTCCTTAGTTCTAGGTGTAACACCCTACATTCCTCCTTATTATGCCTTTATAATTTGCATGTCTTACAATACTTAGGAAGCATGTCATAATGTACTTAAACTTTCTCAACTCTAAATGTCTGTAAAGCCTCATTAACCACTTCAAGTTTAACAAACATAGGAAAATGAGCCAAGAGATGTACTTGCAACTTAACACTAGCAAAACTTGGTCTAGTCTTGTTGAAAGTAGACATATCAACATGAAGAGGTTTCCCCACAGCGGAGGCTAAAGTAAAATTTGATTCCTTAACAAAGTATGTTGGTTTTAAATCAGGAAAGGAAATTCAAGCCATCGCCTGAGTAGTTTCCTCATCCACTGAGAATCTATCATCATAAATCAAAGGTCTAATCAAGTATGCATATTCATCTTTAGACAAAATATAATAGAGTGAATCTCATTAATATATATTTATTTCGCAATAAGCCAATTTTGCAATCTCCCTTTATATCACACTTTTTTAGTATTTGAATTCCATAGTTCATCTAATTTCGGTAGCCCATACAAAAACATACCAACCACTGCATATTGTATATTTCTATGGTATTCATTCCCACCTCTTCATCATCAGTCCAAACAATTCTCAAAACTCAATTTTTGTATGTTAGCCTTTTAAGAGGGATGGGTCATATCA
>JAKWJD010001766.1:10704566-10947066 GCA_027705065.1 Solanum peruvianum | reverse complement strand
TATCATTAAAAAGTTCAGGGTGTATTTGGTACGAAAGAAATAATTTCCATGGAAAACAAGTGCATTTCTAACTTATTTTGTCATGTCTTATTGGATGGTAGATTATATATATTTTAATGTTTGATTGGTGAATGAAAAATACTTTTCATAAAATATCTTTTGGGACTTAAAAAATATTCTTTAGAAAAATAATTTATGATCCGAAAATCAACCCCTAAAATTGATCAACAATCAGACCCCGATACCGAACGAGGACAAGATCCTGATGACTGTTTCGAAATTCGACCCAAGAGAAAAAAAATTCAAAAACATATTTTTAAGAAAAAATTTGGCAACTAGGGTTGGGGGAGGGGGAGGGGTAGAGGGTGCAAGTGGCATAAAAATTGAAGTTTTTAAAATTTTAAAATATTTTTTCAAAGCATTTATTTTAAAAAATAAAATTGACGGGGATGACTTGGTGGGCGGGGTGGGGGCGTAAAAATGATTTCTTTTTTAAAAAAATTCAAAATATTTCCCAAAAATATTTTTTTGATAGGAATGCCTGGGTGGGGGTACGGGTGAACGTTTTTAAAAAATTAAATTGGAAATATTTTCAATTTTTCTAAAATAGACGAGGTTGGGGTGGGGGAAAGGATATAGGGATAGCATTTTTTTTTTTTAAAAAAAAATTAAAATATTTTCCAGAATAAACTTTTAAATTTTTTTATGGGGCGGCAGGAGCCGGGGGTAGTGGCACAAAAAATTGAAAATTTTCAAAAGCAATTTTTTTTTTTTGGGGGGGGGGGGGGGGGGGGGGGATAGGGATAGTGGGGTTGGGTGAGGCAAACAAATCTTAAAATTTGAAACATTTATCAAAATAATTCATAATATTATTCATTTTGGGTTGGGGGAGGGGGTGGACTGGTTTGGAGGTAGAAATAAAAATATATTTGAAAATTTTAACTTATTTTATTTTATTTGTTTTAATTGGGAGGGTCGGATACAAGGTATGAGTAAGGTAAGAAATAAAATTAAAAGATGAAGTAGAGTTTTGAATTTTTTTTTTTAATTTTGGAAGGAAAGTCATTTTCCTTAAATTTGAGGAAAATGAGTTGTTTCCAAACATTTTAAGCCAACCAAACTTGGAAAAATTGAAAAATACAATTTTTTCCTCCATACCAAGCACACCCTTAAAGTCCACTTATTTTTATTTGTTTAAATTTTGTGTCAAAACAAAATCATATAAATAAATTAAATCATACTAACTAAATGAAAGAAAACCTAACAACTTTATTAAGCTTTTTCCAAGATGAGTTAGAGAGTGTTTGAATTGGCTTATAAGTTTGTCAAATCTAGTTTTATGTCAGTTTGATTTCTAAAAGTGTGTGACAAACATATAAATTAACTTAAAATAAGTTAGTGTTTCACAAAGTTTAAAATAAGGTAGAAATCAAAAATAAGTCTCCCCTATTTTTTATTTTTTGACTTAAAAATCATTTAAGTTTGACTTCTTATTTTCAACTTAAAATATTCTTTCTAAGTCAATCCAAACGGTTCTTAATCATTTTTAACTCCTTTTTGGAGCATTAAACTGGATTTGAGAGATTTTGGAAGGAATTTCAAGATTTCATTGTGAGTATAAACATCTAAACTTCCATTTATAATTTTCTGCTATTGCATTATTTAATTAGTGATTTAATTTAGTTTCAGGATTGAAATTGGGGGGGGGGGGGGTTACCCCAAAATTGAGATTTATATAGTTCTTTCAATATGGGGGTCAATTAACGACTCATTTTCAATGTGAGAGTTCCCCAACTTATGGGTGAACCAACTCAAAAGAAATTTCAAATTTGACATAGGGGTTTGAGGTTGAGTTTTTGATATGATTTTCTGGCCCAACGGGAGTCTACGAAGTTGTATACTAAACTAGATTATATATTTGATCAAATTGAAAATATGTAAAGACATTGCGAAAGATATAAGCCGTAAATTGATTTTGTCACCATTCAAAATTGGGTTGTCCTATAACCTATCTTATCCCACCAAAATAGGTCAGCTTAACAACCTTCTACAAGGGTAAAACCAAAAATAAGAGAGAAAACAAAGAACTAAGAATAACATATTGCAAAATCCATAATATAAATAAAACATTCCCAAACCTGGTTCACGTCTACAAGTCACTAGATATAATACAAATTCAATTAAAGAATTAGTCTAATGTCTCGAATTCTAGAGTAAAATAAAGACAATGTATAAGAATATTTCAAGTGTACTAGAGCAACTAACAACTAACTCACGTACTCCCAAGTGTAAGCCTCAGACACTGATGCGGTAGGATGATCATGATGACTCGGGTCTCTAGCCCACATAAGTGTTGAAAATATAGGGAGTATATATAACATATGGTAACTTGAATTAACTAAGAATAAGCCAAGAAACAAAAAATAATCAATTTTGGGTGTAAGTAGGGAAATATGGAAATTTTTCAGCTTTCAAAAGTGAGTTTTGTCATTTTCAAACGGTCATAACATCCACCTCAGGAGGATTTTGGATGAGTTTTTTAAATGGATGCAAATCCCTAGGGAATATCTTTCCAACGCCGCTGAGTTTGCAAAAATCTGATGTCGTATGAGGGAGATATGTCATTCGGAAGCTGGGAAGTTGGACTGAGATAAATCCAATCCGGATTTTGAGTAAAGGTAAAGTTGTCTTTTCACCTTAGGGTCTAAAAAAACTGTTTTAAGACTTATTCTAATAAATATAGGTCATTTAGGAAGTTTAGGACCCAAACGTCCAAGAACGTCCATGATATTCAGAAACTAGTTCTAAGGGGTACTAGCATGCCTTAGCCTATTCGACTAACTTTTAGGAGTCGTAATTCATAAAAATTGGTGGAAGGTCCCTTGAGGAGGACCCTTGCACGTTGGTCTAAACACTGCCTGGGTAGTGTGTAACCACGAGGCAGTCGACGATCTGTGTGTGGGTCGACGGGGCATCATTCTCAACCGTCGACTAACACTTAGAATTTTGATGAAGAACCCCAATTTCATAGTCTCTGACAAAAACGGTGGTTGTGTAGCACGGAATGCAGGCTTGGCCGTTGATGGAGCAACAACCCGTTGGTCGAGGTCTTGTCGATGGGCCTGCAACTTTCCTGCACATTTTTAAGTTGGTTTCATTTAATTAGTTAAGGGGTTAGGTGATTAATTAGGGGATTAAGGGAATCTAATTAAGTTAATTAAGCCTCAATATAAAATACACCTCACAAAATAAACTCTCTTCCTTCTCTCTTCTTTCTCTCTCTGTTTGGAAGACACCATTGAAGACAAACTAGGGGGAGGTTTTGGGCAATGGAAAGGGACGATTTCATCATCAAATCTTCATCAAACATTGAGGTATGAGATATAATTTACCTTTGAGACTTCTTTCCTCAAAGGGATCCTTCAAACTATTTCTAAAAGTTAGGTTTTCAAGTGGGTTTTATTTAATTACGAATTTGATGTTATGAACTGAGTTGTTTATGTTTTATGTAGGATATAATGAATAGATAACATGTATTTTAACTTGATTATGATAATTTGTAATGGTTTGATCTAAATTGAAGAGCATGATCCTTAACCCTTAACCCTAGGTTTGATCTTGATGAGAATTGAGTTATGATTGATTCAATTGACTTGATTATTGGTTAAGTCACTATTAAATGATGTTTTTACACTAATAATAAATAAACTAAGATGAGTTGTAGTCTTTGATGCTAGTTTCTTGAGAAGTGATCTAGGATTGTGAGAATTGACATAAGTATCTTGTCTTAAGCTTTGACTTAGTATTGAATTATGGTGTAGTGAATATTCTATTATTGTTATCATGTTGATTATTGAATTATGATGTGGTACATATAAATTGGATTGAATTGAGGGTTTATGGCAAGGTCTAAATGATGAACTATGAAGGAGACTTGGTATGTCTTATGATCTCTATCTTTACTTCCAATTGTGATTAATTGTGGTTAAGTCATGATGTTATATTATAGTAAGCCTTATATTAGGATTGATAGTATGTTATGATGTTGAATCGAAATGTCTTGACTATGTTGTGAGGTTGATCAAGGTGTATGTGTTATAAGGATGGTGATAACTATCAATGTGCATTATTATGATATGAAATGCTAATGTGCTAACCTCGCTTATATGAATTCTAATTAAAGGACTTATACTCATACAAGTCTTTGAGCTATTGATGATGATGATTATACAAGGGGTAGACCCCATGACCTTAACTAAGCTATTATTGATAATTAAAGGTCTAAAGACATTTCAAGAAAGGACTCTAGCTTAGCACCGAGTGAGCTAGATTTAGGAGTGTCCATTATCACATAGGGAAGGTAGGATCACTAAAGTACTCTTGAGATTGGGGACTACAATGCATAGAGAACAAATAGGGTCCAAACTATATCTCCTAGTTCTTTAACTATGTTGCCCTCATAGGAATACTAGCTGTGGATCCACATAGTTGCTATATTTTATGTTTTAGTACTACCTTGGCATGTAATCCGCCTTCCTTCGGTGTAGGGTTTTATGACACCGAATTCCGCACTAGCTCATGTGGTCTATGTCGGTTAGATCAAGATGTTCCCAAAAGGTAAAATGAATTAAAGGATTGAATTCTAACTAGGATAACCTAAGGGGTCTAGCTTGGTCTAGGTAGGGGAATGGGACTCTACCTAAGCATTGCACTAGTTAGCCTTGAGGGGAGTCTTGGGAGGATGTTCTTATGTATGTTTATGTTTATGAGGGTTTATGATATTTATATGAAGGACTTGCGCATTATTGATACTATATGTTGACTAGTTCACTTATGAGTACGTGTTGGTTTATATTGATAAAGTAAGATGAAATGCATATCTAAATGTCATGTCATATGAAGTAGGGTGTTAGTCATTATTCTTGTTGGGTTACTTGATTGAGTAAGGTTATAGGGCTTTGCTTGGTCATTGCACTTGTTGACTTGATAGGAGTGCATGAGTAATTGTCTTGCTTTGTTATAATGAAATATACTCTTATTTCTGATTATTGTTAAATAAGACTTGGGGAAGGAGTTAATTGAGTATGTATCTATCTATATGATATGAAGGATTGACTTGACTAGACTTGGAAGTTGTTGTATTGTGAGGAACATGCCTATGACTTAATAGTTATGAAATGTTGATTGGTATGGTCTTGTTGAATGTGCACAACGAGTTTTAAGGGAAAAATGCACATTTTATAAAATGTCCCTTTTTAGCATATTTTGATCATATATGTGCATGTAGTCTCATACTTAGTACAAGTGGCGCACTAAAACCATTTTCTTCCTTTTTCCCAAACATTTTAGGTTCCGATCATTGAAGTCTAATTCGAGCGGACTTGAAGAAGACTGGGATATTCTCTATTATCCAAGTGGGTAGGTCCTCAGTTTTCGAGGGTGATGCCAATATCTTGCTTACGAATTTGCTTGTTTTTCTAAGACTCTTATATTCATTCCAATTTCTTTTGAGTACGGTTTGTATAAGCCTATATGTGGCTTTTTTACATTGATGTAGGGCTATGCCCAAATTGCTACGATCTTCAGATGGTATGAGATAAGACAATCTTTGAGACTATTTTTTCGATCAAAGTAGAAGGCTATCTAACCTTCATATACGAAGGGTCTATGTATACTCGATATATATATTAGGTGTATGTATGTCTATGTAAATCTCCAAGTAGAAATAATAAAAGTTTTAAATTTTCTGCTACATTCAACTTGTAAATGTGATGATGTAAGCTAAGAGACTAGTCCTAGTCCTCAAAGAGGACGACGACGTCGGTTACGTCTAAGGGTAAATCCCGAATGTGACACTACTATTTCCTAATTCGTATTAAGGTTA
Organism: Solanum peruvianum; assembly: GCA_027705065.1. Lineage (NCBI taxonomy): Eukaryota > Viridiplantae > Streptophyta > Magnoliopsida > Solanales > Solanaceae > Solanum > Solanum peruvianum. Next base: position 10,941,182 of record JAKWJD010001766.1, on the reverse strand, counting down.
TATTAGGGGTAAAACCAAGTCTAAAATCAGCTTTCGAAAAACTTAGAACACTTAGGGCTTGGGAGAAAAGAGAAAAGAAGAGGAAGATCAAGAATTTTCCAAAAAATACTAAGATCGTTGCGTGAATTTCGTCGTCGAGTGATCCCTATCGAGGTATATGAGATCATTCAGTGTTGGTTCCTTTCACCCACACCCCAGTTTGATTCAATACAACAAAAGAGTTTTTTTGAATGAAAATCTTAAAGTTCTTGACGAAAAGTTGTGAAGTTCTTGTAGTCGAAATATGATCCTTCATTGGTTTCATGAATACCTTTTCCAAGGAGGTATGATTATTCATGAATACTCTTTGATATTCACTAAATTATCAAAATATGCTCCTTCTTTTATTTTCGATCCTAGAGATGAAATGAGACGCTTTGTGATGGTGGTGTCGGATGATTTGAAAGAGTAGTGTCATTCGTCTATGCTACACGAAAACATGAACATTTCTCATATTATGGTGCGTGCCAAGCATGTGGAAGAGCAAGGGATAGGAGGAAGAATAGAGATGCTAAGAGGGGAAGATCTTTTGATGGAGGTTCTTCAAAGAATAAGCTTGAGATACGAGACAAGACTAGGTTTAAGAAGTGTGTTTCAAGTCAAGTTCCTTCCAATTTCCCAAAGGCTAGTGGTGATAGGGTGTCTAACCCTAAGTTGAAGAAGGGAAAAGGTAATAATTCACCAACCGAGAAGCCAACTTGTGGAAAGTATAGCAAGATGCACTACGATGATTGCCTTAAAGGGACGGACAATTGTTTTGGTTGTGGTAAAAGAAGGCACAAGGTTAGGTATTGCCCAAATGTGAGGGGTCAAGACAAAAGTAGTGATCAAACTCAAGCAAGTTGTTCAAATGAAGCTCCAAAGAAGAACCGCTTCTGTGCTCTCCGCTCTAGGGGTGAGCAAGAGACTTCCCCGACGTGGTGACCAGTATGTTGAAAGTTTTCTCTATTTATGTATCTACCTTACTTGATCTTGGTGCTACTTTATCCTTTGTTACTCCCCTAGTAGCCAAAAAGTTTGACATTTTACCCGATATTTTGTGTGAACCTTTTATAGTGTCTACTCCGATGGGTGAGTCGGTTGTTGCAAAAAGAGTGTATAGAAATTGTCCTATAATGTTACCCAATAGAGTTTCTTTTATTGAACTAGTAGAATTCGATGTGCTTGATTTTGATGTTATATTGGGTATGGATTGGTTGCATGCTTGCTTTTCTTCTATTGATTGTAGGACAAGGATGGTGAGGTTTAACTTTCCGAATGAACCCGTTGTTGAGTGGAAGGGGGGAAACTCTATTCCTAGAGGTCGCATCATATCTTGTATAAAAACATGCAAAATAATCTCTAAAGGTTGTCTATACCATATTGTAAGAGTCGAAGATCTAGACTCCAAAATTCCTCCCATTGAGTCGGTCGCCGTAGTGAGTGAATTTCTGTAGGTTTTTCCTAATGACCTTTCCGGTATTCCTGCCAAATGGGAAATTTATTTTGGTATCTATTTTCTACGGATAAAAAACCCATTTCAATTCCTCCTTATCGGATGGCTCCAACCGAATTGAAAGAGTTGAAGGCACAACTCAAGGATTTACTAGACAAAGGCTTTATTAGACCTAATATTTCTCCATGGGGTGCTCCGATTTTGTTTGTGAAGAAGAAGGATTGGTCCTTAAGAATGTGTATTGATTACTGCCAGCTCAATAAGGTCACAATCAAGAACAAGTATCATCTCCCTCAGATTGACGACTTGTTTAATCAACTCCAAAGGGCAAGCTACTTTTATAAGATTGACTTGAGATCGGGGTATCACCAACTTAGGGTGAGAGGTGAGGATATACCAAAGACGATATTCCTGACTAGATATGGTCATTATGAGTTCTTAGTAATATCCTTTGGTATCACTAATGCTCCGGCGGCGTTTATAGACCTAATGAATAAAGTGTTTTGAAATTACCTAGATTCATTTTTCATTGTTTTCATTGACGACATCTTGGTATATTCAAAGAATGAGGGTGATCATATGAACCATTTGAGGGTAGTGTTGCAAGTACTTAAAGAACATCAATTGTTTGCCAAATATAGCAAATGTGAGTTTTGGTTGAGGTCGGTGACATTTCTTGGTTACATAATCTTGAGTGAGGGAATTAAGGTTGATCCAAGGAAAACAGAGCCGGTGAAAAATTGGCCTAGACCATTGACTCCCATGGATATTAGGAGTTTCTTAGGGTTGGCGGGTCATTATCAGAGGTCGTGGATGATTTTGCATCCATTGCACCTCCCTTGAATACTTTGACCCAAAAGAGTAAGAAATTTGAGTGGTCGGAGTCATATGAGAAGAGTTTTCAAATGTTAAAATATAGGCTTATTTCCGCTCTAGTGTTGACCTTATGGAGGGTACAAAGGATTTTGTTGTGTATTGCGATGCATCCCGAGTGGGGTTGGGGTGTGCATATGCAACATGAGAAAGTGATAGCCTATGCTTCTAGGCAACTTAAGGTACATAAGCTAAATTATCCAACTCATGACCTTGAGTTAGTGGTTGTGGTGTTTGCCTTGAAAATATGGAGGAATTACTTGTATGGGGTTCATGTTGATGTCTTTACCGATCATAAGAGTCTCCAATATGTGTTTACCCAAAGGAGTTGAATCTCTGAGAAATAATGTGGTCAGAATTGTTGAGAGATTATGACATGAGTGTCCTCTGTCACCCCAACAAGGCTAATGTGGTTGTGGATTCCCTAAGTCATATGACTATGGGTAGTGTATCTCACATTGATGAAGCCAAGAAATACCTAGTGAGGGATGTTCATAGGTTGGCTAGGTTGGGGGTGAGATTAGAAGTTTTTTTGGGTGGTGGCATCATGGTTCATAATAACTCTGAGTCATCATTAGTAGTTGAGGTTAAGTGTAAACAACATCTTGACAAATCATTGATGGAGTTCAAGGAATCGGTCCTTGGCAAGATTAAAGAGACATTCTCCTTAGGGGGGATGGTATATTAAGGTGCAAAGGAAGACTATGTGTTCCCAATATAGATGGGTTGATGGACCATATCCTTGAGGAAGCCCATGTGTCCCGCTACTCAATTCATTTGGGTTTGACAAAAATATACCATGACCTTAGGGAAATTTATTGGTGGGAAGGAATGAAGACGGACATAGCGGAATTTGTACCTAAGTGTCTGAATTGCCACAACTAAAAGTCGAGCATCAAAATTCGGGTGGCTTACTACAAGATATCCAGGTTCCTACCTGGAAGTGCGAAGACATCAATATGGAACTTTTAGTGTGTTTGCCTTGGACTCAAAGGCAATATGACTCTATATGGGTGATTGTGGATAGGTTGACCAAGTCCGCTCACTATGTTCCCGTCAAGTCTACTTATTCGGCAGAAGATTATGCTAGGATCTTCATAGATGAGATTGTGTGTCTCCATGGTATTCCGTTATCTATCATATCGGATAGGGGTGCACAATTCACATCTAGGTTTTGGAGGTCATTCTAATAAGGGTTGGGTACTAAAGTGAAGTTGAGTACCGTTTTTCATCCCTAATAGATGGTCAAGCGGAACGTACGATTCAAACCCTTGAGTATATGCTTAGGGCTTGTATTATTGATTTCAAGGGAAATTGGGATAACCATTTTCCTTTTGTGGAGTTTGCTTATAATAATAGTTTTCGTCAATTCATTTCCATGTCTCCCTTTAAAGCCTTGTATGGTAGGAGGTGTAAGTCACATATAGGGTGGCTTGAAGTAGGAGAGCCTTCGCTTCTTGGTCCCAATTTTGTTTATAAGACTTTGGAGAAAGTTCATATCATATGGTACCGGTTGCAAACGACCTATAGTCAGTAAAAGTCTTATGCCGACCATAGGAGAAGAGATTTGGAGTTTGAAGAAGGTGATAAGGTGTATTTAGAAATTTCACCTATGAAGGGGGTTGTTAGATTTGGCAAGAAAGGGAAGTTAAGTCCTCGTTATGTGGGTCCCTATGAAATCTTGCAAAGGGTTGGTAAGGTTGCCTATGTATTGAAACTCCCTAGTGAATTGACTTCGTTTCATCCGGTTTCCATGTTTCCATGCTTAAAAAGTGTATTGGTGATCCCGAGTCCATTATCCCTATCGAGGTTCTTGGTGTTAAGGATAACCTTTCTTATTATGAAGTTCCGGTGTAAATTCATGAGAGTCAAGTCAAAAAGTTAAGAAATAAAGTGGTGGTTTCCGTAAAAGTGTTATGGAAGAATCACATAGTTGAGGGTGCAACATGGGAGGCCGAGGCCGATATGAAGTCCCGTTATCCTCATATTTTGATAATTAGGGTTAGTCATTATTTTTAATAACATAAATAATGAAAAAAACTGAAGTTTCTTTATTTTTGGTGAAGTCATGCAAAAATGTGCATTTTGAATCACATTACAGTGAGTTACAGTAAAATTTGATGCATAAAACTTGAATTTTTTCCTTTTGGGTTGTTTGAGGTAAGTTGTGCATTTTGATATGGTGAGACATTAAGAAATCATACATAGAATTTTGATAAGTTGAACTTTGTGCTAATTGACTTATGTCATGCATGTTGAGCTCATGTTGTTGTTGTGAGAAGGATATTCCTCATAATGTAATGTTGAAACTTATGTGTGGTAATTGAAGTTTTGAAATTTTACTTCTTGAAATGATATGAATTATGTTTTTATGTATTATTGTTTGTTGGGCTGCTAGTCTTGAGTCTATTCCTTCCTTCAAAAAACTTTAGTGTCATTCGGGGACGAATGTTCCTAGGGGGGGGGATGATGTAACATTTCGTAAATCCAAGACGAGTCTTAAAGCCTAACATAGGTGTCATGGGGTCTAAAAACTGTTTAAGACTTCTTTTAATAAATATAGGTCATTTAGGAAGTTTAGGAACCAAAACATCCAAGAACGTCCATGAAGTTCTGAAACTAGTTCTAAGGGTTACTAGCGTGCCTTAGCCTATCTGACTAGCTTTTAGGAGCCAAAAATTCATACAAATTGGTGGAAGGTTATTTAATAGGTGTTTAAGATGATTTGTGGTCAAAATGTCTGGGTACGACTCCCCAAGGGCTAACCAAGGGCCCTTGAGAAGGACCCTTGCACGTTGGTGTCAACATTGCCTGGGCAGTGTGTAACCACAAGGCAGTCAATGATCCGTCTGTGGGTCAACGGGGCATCGTACTCAACTGTCCACCAACACTTAGACTTTTTGATGAAGAAACCCAATTTCATAGTCTCTGACAAGAACACGGTTGTGCAGTACGGAAGGCAGGCTTGACATATTGATGGACCAACTGCTCGTCGGTCGAGGTCTCGTCGATGGGCCAACAACTTTCCTGCATATTTTTGAGTTGGTTTCATTTGATTGGATAGGGGTTTTGTTGATAAATTGGGGGTTTAAGGGAATCTAATTAAGTTAAATAATCCTTAATACAATGACCCACAACCCTCATTAGTCTAAACACACATCACAATATATACTCTCTTCCTTCTCTCTTCTTTCTCTATCTATTTGGAAGACACCATCATAGACAAGCTAGGGGGAGGTTTTGGGCAATGGAAAGGGACGATTTCATCATCAAATCTTCATCAAACATTTAGGTATGAGATCTAATTCACCTTTGAGACTTCTTTCCTCAAAGGGCTCCTTCAAACTATTTCTAAAAGTTGGGTTTTCAAGTAGGTTTCATTCAATTACGAATTTGATGTTATGAACTGAGTTGTTTATGTTTTATTTATGATATAATGAATATATTTACATGTATTTTAACTTTATTATGATAAATTTTTGATGGTTTGATCTAAATTGAAGAGCATGATCCTTAACCCTTAACCATAGGTTGGATCTTGATGTTGTGATTGATTTAATTGACTTGATTATTGGTTAAATGACTATTTAATGATGTTGTTACACTAATCATGAAAAAATTAAGATGAACTGTAGTCTTTGATATTAGGTTCTTTAGAAGTGACCTAGGATTGTGAGAATTGACATAAGTATCTCGTCTTAAGCTTTGACTTAGTATTGAATTATGGTGTAGTGAATATTCTAGTATTGTTATCATGTTGACTAATGAATTATGATGTGGTACAACTAAATTGGATTAAATTGAGGGTTTATGGTAAGGCCTAAATGATGAACTAAGAAGGAGACTTGATATGTTTTATGATCTCTATCTTTACTTCCAATGGTGATTAATTATAGTTAACTCATGCTGTTATATTGGAGTAAGCCTTGGATTAGGATTGATAGGATGGTATGATGTTGAATTGAAAAGTCTTGACTATGTTGTGATGTTGATTAAGGATCAATGTGCATTATTATGATATGAAATGCTAATGTGCTAACCTCTCTTATATGAATTGTAATGAAAGGAATTATACTCATAAAATTGTTATTGAGCTATTGATGATGATGATTATACAAAGGGTAGACCGTATGACCTAAACTAAGCTATTATTGATAATTAAAGGTGTAAATACATTTCAAGAAGGGACTCTAGTTTAGCACCGAGTGAACTAGATTGAGTAGTGTCCCTTCCCACATAGAGAAGGTAGGAGCACTAAATTACTCTTGAGAATGGAGACTACAACGCATAGAGTATAAAAAGGGTCCAAACTATATTTCCTAGTACTTGAACTATGTTGCCCCCGTAGGAATACTAGCCATTGGATCCACATAGTTGCTATGTTTTATGTTTTTGTACTACCTTGGCAAGTAGTCCGCCTTCCTTCGGTGTAGGGTTTTCTGACACCAGATTCCACTCTAGCTCATGTGGTCTATGTCGGTTAGAGCAAGATGTGTCCAAAAGGTAAAATGAATTAAAGGATTTAACTCTAACTAGGATAACCTAAAGAGTCTATCTTGGTCTAGGTAGGGGTATGTGTCTCTACCTAAGTATTGCACTAGTTAGCCTTGAGGGGAGTCTTCAGAGGATGTTATTACTTATGTTTATGTTTATGATGGTTTACGATATCTATATGAAGAACTTGCACATAATTGATACTATATGTTGACTAGTTCACTTATGAGTACGCGTTGGTTTATATTGATAAAGTAAGATGAAATGTATATCTAAATGCCATGTCATATGAAGTAGGGTGTTAGTCATTATTATTTTTGGGTTACTGTATTGAGTAAGTTTATGGGGCTTTGCTTGGTCATTGCACTTGTTGACTTGATAAGAGTGCATGATTAATTTTCTTGCTTTGTTATAATGAAATGTACTTTTATTTATGATTATTGTTAAATATGACTTGGGGAAGGAGTTAATTGAGTATGTGTCTATCTACATGATATGAAGGATTGACTTGGATAGACTTGAAAGGTGTGGTATTGTGAGGAACATGCCTATGACTTAATAATTATGAAATGTTGATTGGTATGGTCTTGTTAAATGTGCACAACGAGTTTTAAGGGAAAAATGCATATTTTATAAAATGTCCCTTTTTAGCATATTTTGATCATATATGTTCATGTAGTCTCATACTTATTACAAGTGGCGTACTAAAATCATTTTCTTCCCTTTTCCCAAACATTTTAGGTTTCGATCATTGAAGTCTAATTCGAGACGACTTGAAGAAGACTTGGATATTCTCTACCATCCGAGTGGGTAGGTCCTCACTTTTCGAGGGCGATGTCAATATCTTTCTTATGAATTTGCTTGTTTTTCTAAGACTCTTATGTTCAATCCACTTTCATTTGAGTACGATTTATATAATCCTATATGTGGCTTTTTTACATTGATGTAGGGCTATTCCCAAATTGCTATGATATTTAGATGGTATGAGATGAGACAATCCTTGAGAATATTTTTCTATCTTATATATGTATGTGAAATAAAAGTAGAATGCTATGTAACCTTCCTATATGATATATATGTATATATAATATATATATATATAATATATATATATACATATATATATATATATATATGTATGTATATATATATATATGTATATATATATATAGGTATATATATATATATGTACATATATAGTATAGTATATATATATATGTATATATATATATAATGTACATATATATCTATATCTATATATATATATATATACTATATCTATATATATATGTATATATATATATCTATATATATATTATATATCTATATATATATATATATATATATATATATATTTGTGTATGTAGTGGTCTATGTAAACCTCCAAGTAGAAATAATAAAAGTTTTAACTTTTTTGTAAAATTCGACTATATATATATATTATGTGTATGTAGTGGTCTATGTAAACCTCCAAGTAGAAATAATAAAAGTTTTAACTTTTTTGTAAAATTCGACTTATGAATGTGATGGTGAGAGCTAATAGGCTAGTCCTAGTCATCAAAGAGGATGACGATGTCGGTTACATCTAGCAGGTGAATCCCGGATATGACATTAGTATTTCCTAATTCATTTTAAGGTTATATTAGGGGTGAAACCAAGTGCAAATCAGTTTTAGAAAAACTTAGAACGCTTAGGGCTTGGGAAAAAACAGAAAAGAAGAGGAAGATCAAGAATTGTCCAAGAAACGCTAAGATCGTTCTATGAATTTCGTCGGGGGTGATCCCTATCGAGGTATATGAGATCATTCAGTGTTGGGTCCTTTCACCCACATCCCAGTTTTATTCAATACAACAAAAAAGTTGATTTGAATGAAAATCTTGAAGTTCTTAACGAAAAGTTGTGAAGTTCGTGTTGTCGAAATATGCTCCTTCTTTCGTTTCATGAATATCTTCGCCAAGGAGGTATGAGTGTTCATGAATACTCTTAAAATTCACTAAATTTCAAAATATGCTGATTCTTTGGTTTTTGATACTAGAGATAAAATGAGTCGCTTTGTGACGGCCGTGTCAGATGATTTGCAAGAGCAGTGTCATTTGACTATGCTACACGACAACATGAAAATTTCTCGTCTTATGGTGAGTTCCAATCATGTGTACGAGGCAAGGACTAGGAGGAAGAATAGAGATGCTAAGAGGGCAAGATCTTTTGATGGAGGTTCTTCAAAGAATAGGCCTTGAGATACAAGACAAACCTAGGTTTAAGAAGCGGGTTTCAAGTCAAGTTCCTTCCAAGTTCCCAAAGAATAGTGGTTATAGGGTGTCTAAACCTAAGTTCAAGAAGGGAAAGAGTACTAATTCACCAACCGAGAAGCCAACTTGTGGAAAGTGTTGCAAAAAACACTATGTTGGTTGCCTTAAGGGGAGGGACAATTGTTTTGGTTGTGGTAAAAGTGGGCACAAGGTTACAGATTACCCAAATGTGAGGGGTCAAGACAAGAGTAGTGATCAAGCTCAATCAAGTGGTTTAAATGAAGCTCCAAATAAGAACAAATTCTATGCTCTCCGCTCTAGGGGTGAGCAAGAGACTTCCCCTGAAGTGATGCCGGATATATTGAGGTGCTACGCTTGCCAGAGCCCCTCAGGGCAGGCTCTGACTGACAGGACCTTGCATGCCTCGCCAGATAGAAACGCCCCAGACCAGGGTCTGTTCGACAGTCCCTTTCGCCCCAGGCCTCTCAGAGCGCGAAGACCCCTGGAGACCCCGTTCTTGCCTTATCTTATCTTTTCGTACTGGTTCCTAAGTGATATACCCATCACTCCTAGATGATTCCAGCACTCTAAAGTACATCTAAACATCATAAAATCATCTATAAACATGAGATCATGATCCTTGAATCCATAATCCTATGCAAGAAAAGTCAAGATCAAAGTGAAGGAAGTTAGGAGTCAAGTTTAAAATTTAAAAAGCAATTCAATTTAAGTTCTTAAAGAATTCAAAGAGTCTTAAACAATCATTTTAACTTTGATTTAAGACTCAAGTTACAAGTGGAGCGAAGAGTAAGGAGTTAAGTTAAATTATCAAAATCTATAGGGGAACTATGTATTAGAGTTAAGTTCAAGTAAAGTAAAGAGTAAGAGTCAAGTTCAATTCTCAAAATTTATAAGGGAACTAAGTATTCCCTAAAGGTTTATAAATGTTTCACATTTAAGTTAAAGGGGAACTAATAGTTCCAAAAGAGTTTTTAACATAAAAGGGGAACATTGTTTTCAAAAAAGAGATTTTTGAAGCTAAAGGGTTTAGTAAATCATCTCAACCCAAAAGAAGGAAGTTTTCTTAAAAGTAGAGCTAAAGTATGTTTTGGGAGTAATATTGAGCAGCGATGTAGGGATGAGAAGTCATATTAACTCAAGTCTCCATGTAAACCATGAAGTCATCATGGGAATTGATGGGTCATACTTTTTAGATGATCAGATAAGTTTATCTAGAGGATCCATTAACATAAGTAAGTTCTTATACTGATGGCAAGGTATAGGATGGTCCTCGGCAGTGTGAGGTAAAACATTGTATCATCACTTAGGCTCAAGTGATAGTTGTCTGTTAGAGAATCTCCCACAAAAGTTATATTACTTTCATATACAAGTGAAGTTGAGTTTTTTATTGCATCTCTTTAACGAACCAAGATGTTTTATTATTTTTAAGCTTTGTATATATCGTACGTGTTATAAATTTCTTTATATACATACTTCGAGTTAAGTATATTCTTGAGTTGAGCAGAGCCAACGTACATCTTAATCCTCTCAAGCTTATGTTGTTCTTTAGTTTCCAACTCGCATACTCTTACATCCAATGTAATGATGCCAGTTGATATGCATCATTTTATGATGCAAATGCAGGTAACCAGGATTATCACGCAACACTTTGTTAATCCAGATTAGGCTCCAAAGTCAGTGGTGAGCCTCCTTGCTTTCCAGAAAACATCATTTTCATTTGCTTTACTAGTTTTAGGATGTTGTGAGGTATGTCCCAACGTCCATCTCAGTAAGTTTGGAGGCTTCTTAGACAATTAGTAGTTCAGTCTTGGAGTCTAATTCATCATATATTTTATATGTTCAAGTGTTGAGACTAAGTGCCATTTTGGCCAAAAAAAATTATTTAATTTATTTGATGAGAATGTTTTAATTCTTTATTTGATAATGAGTATAGTCTTTTGCTGAGTTAAGTAAGTCAGGTCGAGGGTTTGCTTGGGGGACAACAATGGTCTTCGAGTGCTGGCCACATCTAGGGTGTAAGCTCCGAGCATGACAAACTTGGTATCAAAGCCTAGGGTTCAAGAGTCCTAGAGAATCTATGAAGTCGTGTCTATATAGTCTTAGTCTTCGGTGTGAAGCGTGCTACATCTATGATTAGGAGCCTATAACATTTAGGAATGTTTCACTTTTTTCATATTCTTCAGTGAGTTGAATTTATCTCTAAAAGTCTCTCTCTAATTCGTGCTTACTCTTATTTTTAGATCATCACGCCTACACGAAGAGTAGTCAGAGGTCGACCAGCCTAAAGAAATGTTGAGGAAAAAGATGTTCCAAATGCACATTATGTGCAACCCCAAGGAAAGTTACAAATTCCAAATTTCGGGAAACTATTCAGATGTTAAGTCAAGTAGTAACCAACCAAGTCGAGCAACAAAGAGGAGTTTGACAAGAAGGGGCTGATATCTTGAGGGTTCATGAGTTTCTGAGAATGAATCCTCCTAGCTTCACCAGATCAAGCACTAATGAGGATCCGAAAAACTTTGTAGAAGAATTGAAAAAAGTATGTAAGGTTATGCATGTGGTTAATGCTGAGAAGGTTGATTTGGCTGCATATCAACTAAAGAGTGTGTCACACCACCTTCAAATTAGGATGTTTCGAAGAAGCCTTCTTGGGGAGAGTCTTTCCTTGAGAACTGAAGGAAGGAAAGGTACGGGAGTTCCTCACATTGAAACAGGACTCCATGAGTGTCATGACCAGAATTTAGACCCTAGACGAGATCGGCGTCGTTGACCTCTCAGAGGTTACAGACAAGCCTACTTACGTCATTCTTACTTTACATAGGTTAATTTTAACGGGAAATTTGAAACTTTTTGTTTCTTAACATACTTATAAAAACATTCTTATAAATACGTAATGGTTCACCATCAACCTTCTAACATTAAGAGATAAACAACTGAGAGAAATAGTGCAAAAATATAAATTTAAATTGCCAAAATGGCACCAATACAAAGTCTGAATGAAAACAGGAAAGAAATGCTAGTGGAACATACTACACTAGCTCAAATCTAAAACTAAGCTAGAATGTAAAACAGTAGCATCCTCGAAAGCATGAGGACCTACCAAAATCCAGATGTATGTGGACGTCCGAATAGCTGCAATAATGATTCTGTAGCTCTATCACCCACTTGTACTTGCACCTAAAAATAGTATAGATGTATTGGGTTAATACACACTTGTACTAAGTATGGGTATATGCAAGCACACACCAAGGACATGCATGAGAAAGAATAGCAATTTCCTAGCAACATGATTTTTGGAGGTCAAGTCAGTAGACTTGCCAAATCGAGATTAGGAAAGTTGGTGAACTTTCCAAATTGAGTTAGGAAGGTCATTCCATGAGAGTAACATATTCATATAGTATACCATAGCACATAACGTATAACACATATCTTTTTTCATATCATTTATTCATATGCCATGAGACCTTGGAATCATGGACTTGACATTAAGAGTTTTCAAAATGAGGTCTCAACATTTGGGACCTCGGCTAGGGATTCTTTATTAGGAAACACATAGTCTGCTTCATTTATTCATATGTACTTCATTTCATTTTATTCATAGCCCAGTGTGAACACCAGCTATACCTAGGGTGTAGTTTAAGACTTTCATCGGGTTTGCTGTGGAATGATCAGGAATACCCTAATGTCGTTACCTTAGTCTAGCTCACCTCTTGATTATCCTATCCTAACACCTTTGATATCATTCATTTAATTATGTGCATCATATGAGGCTGGCCTCATTCATTCATTGGGAACTTTAACTTTAACCGACATGGATTATGTGAACATCATGAAATCCAGTGTCTGTCCCACACCGAAGGGAGGTGGAATCATCAACCAAAGTGACCCAAAACATGCTAGAGTACATGTGAATTTAACCCCTCAAGATCCCTATATTGGTTGTATAGGTTCAAAGACTAGGATATATAAGGATACCCATACCCGGCAAGCCGGACATTCTCATCTCATGAGAGTTACGTGAACCTCCGCCTTTCCCGAAAGAAGGCATCACCGCTTATAGCTAGCCTATCAGTGCTCAGTATAAAGTTCTATTACATTCATCTCATATGTCATGGAAGCTGGGTTCTAGTATGAGGAAATCATAGGTCATTAGCCGATTTCTCATCTCATCATTAGTATGAAGTGTTTGAAGCTCAATACTTTCTTTAGAGTGTTCATAGAGACTGATCTCTTCATTTTTTTACACTCTCATTGGTGAGTACGTATTTATGACATTTACTTAAGCTCATTTGAGACTGCTCCCATCATTTACATTAGCCTCATGTCATGTTGTCACCACATTCTTCATCATTAGCACCTTTACTTTTCATAGTTACTCACCTCTTATTACGTGAATATTCATTTCATCATTTCATAGTTCATCTCATCATATGCCAATGCACTTGGCCACTTAGTGCATCTTACACTCATACTTAACCCTCCTAGGGTTCATCATTTCATTTCATACATCTTTGGTTCACTTACTTTTGAACGTATATTAGACTTATGTGTCTTTACATACAAGGCATGAGGTTTCATTCATAGTTCGTTAAGTGATTCTTACTTTCCTAAGATTATGTAGTACAAGTCTTATTTAACTTGTATATATGCCAAGATCTTGATTTTTTTTTATCTATGTATGCGAATTATTCTTGGATATTTTATTCACGTATGACTTATGTATCACTACGGAAAATTGAGAAAGGAAATCTACGTTTGAGTCACTTGGATATCATTTATATTTTTCATTGATTTTATTTCAAATATTCCTAAGATTAGAACTTAAATTAAATCCCAACATTAACATCGAAGGATTAATTGTCATAATTTTGCTCTTAGGTTGGCCGAAGGGATGTGGGTTCGAACCCCCACAACATCTTCTATTTTATTGTCTAATTTTTCGCCTTGAATTTTTCTAGGAGGTCGTGGATTCGATTCCCATACCTCAAAATTCTTTTCCTTTCATTTTTCCTTTCTACTTTGAACTTTTTACAGCTTACTGAGGTGCGTGGGATCGATTCCCCACGACCCCATAGTTTTTTTTTCTATCCTTCCCCTTTACTCCTAATTCACTACTGACCAAGGGGTGAGGGGCGTGGGATCGATTCCCCACGACCCCCTCTCTTTTTATTAATTTCTACACTCGCTAAGGGGCGTGGGATCGATTCCCCATGACCCCATATATAATTTATTTTTTAATTCGGGGTTTTCCGCGTCGTAGGATCGAAAACCCACAACATTTTTTTTATTTTCCTTGCTTGCGAATTTCGCCAGACCCCAGCCCAAATTTTAGCCCCGCCTGGCACACCTCTTTTTTATTTATTTGTTAAGGTATGCTTTGGTGAGGTTTTGGGTTCAATCCCTATAGACCTCACCTATTTTTTTTTAAGTTCAAAATTTCCAGAATTTATGTACAGTTTATCTCCAGATTCTGGAAATTTACTCCAATATTTTTATGCATCATTTTATGGGTCATTTTAGCATTTGTTTCTTTGACATTCGTTAGGGTTCTTAAGACAAGTTAGAGGAATGATTTGGTGATTTTTTTTAGCTAGAGTTGATAGTATTTCAACCTTGTGAATATCACGTCTCGGAACATCTACTTACACATAAAACACAAGTGATTTCATGTTATCAGCATGCTAAAACGGATACTCCAAAGTCATAGTAACAACCTAGCAAACATATGTTCATGTCTACATTCATATTTTTAAATGACACAAAAACATAGGCACATAATCATGACAACATACTCAAAACGATATCGTCACCACACACACAGTGTCCCTAAACTCTACCAGCAAACATACCAACCTAAGATTGTTGGGAGCTAGTACTAGGGAACATGAAAAGGGAAAACAATCCTAGTTTCGGATGAATAATATGAACCTTAAGGGGTGTCTTGGGAAAGGGACCAATAGGGAAGAAGACCCATACCTGTTGACGTTGTTCAAGCATGAAGTTGCTGCCCAACTTGTCTCCAAAACCACACCCAATTCACCTAAAGTTCCCACCCCAACTCGACGGAAATCTCCATTGCCTCAACGTTATTAATTAACTTGTTTTTTTAGACCTATTAGTTAGTTCTTCAAGTGTGAAGAATTTTTCAAAGTTTCTGTTTTTTCACGTTAATTGGCAGAGAGAACAAGAGAGTTTTTTTCTTTTTTTGAACGTGGAGAGGCGATAAACGTGATTAGGAGAGTGTTAGCATAGGTTTAGGAGTCTTAATTCAAGACTTAGTCAAAATAGGATTTAATTAAATTAATATGAATCTGATGTATTTCAACTAATACATGAAAGGACCATTATTCCCTTGAAATTTCAAATTTTAAATAATAATTAAATCACCTTAAGTATTTACCTATTCGATATTTGGGTTGTTACAATGAGTGTTCAAGAGTCTGGGTTGAAGTTCACCCAACTTTTCCTCTATGCTCTATAGATGCTAAAGGATATAAGGAGCAGAATGAGCTTGTTTGTTACCGGTTTGGGTTGTGCTTCAAGTAAAGAAGGTAGGGCTGCAATATTGATTGGCGACATGGACATATCCAGGCTAATGGTCTATGTGCAGCAAGTTAAAAAGAAAAAGCCGAGCGACAAAGAGGAGTATAGAAACAAGAAGGCCTAGATCAGGAATGAGTCCGGGCAACAGAAAAGTGGTTGGAATCGGCCACAATTTCAGAAGTCAAAGGGCCATGCACAATCATCTGCTAGTGCTCCTGCCCCAGAAACAAAGGTTAGTACAATGGCCAGAAGTCACAGAACTTGAAAGCTAGACTAGCTCAATCCCAAGGTAGTGTGGTACAAGGAGTTAGTGGGATTTCTGCATGTGGTAGGCGTGGTAGAACCCACCATGGTAGATGTCTTGATGATCAGGCAGGTTGTTTCAAGCGTGTTCAAGAGGTTCACTTCATGAGGGAATGCCCTAAGATAAGCAAATTGGTGAATATTCCAGCAATTGAGCTCAGTCATCATCAATTGCCCCACCATACAGGGCTATACTTACAGGAGCCACTTCTGGTACCGGCAGAGGGGCAAACCGTCTCTATGCAATCACTAGCCGCCAAGAGCAAGAGAACTCTCCAGATGTTGTTACAGGTATGATCAAAGTCTTTACTTTCGATGTTTATGCTTTGTTAGGCCTAGGAGAAAATTTATCCTTTGTAACTCCTTATGTTGCAAATCAATTTGAGATTCATTCTGAAAAACTTAGAGAACCATTCAGTGTTTCCACATCTATTGGTGAATCCATTCTAGAAAAAAAGTATATCGTGATTGTCTTGTTTTCGTCAGTCACAAGAGTAACATGGCTTATCTAATAGAGTTAGTCATGTTCGATTTTGATGTAATACTAGGTATGGACTGACTCCATGCCTGTTATGCACCAATAGATTGAAGAACTCAAGTTGTTAAGTTTCGAATTCCTAATGATCCAGTCATAGAGTGGACTAGTAGTTCATCAGTGCCTAAGGGTCATTTCATTTCGTAACTTAAGGTGAGGAATTTACTTTCAAGGTTGCATTTATCACTACGTCTGAGTTAATGACTCAAGTGTTGCGGTACCTTCTCTTCAGACAATACCTATAGTTAGTGAGTTTCTAGAAGTCTTTCCTGATGATATACCCGGAGTCCCTCCCGAAGGAGAGATAGACTTCAGCATAGACATCATCCAGATACTCGTCCTATCTCTATTCTTCCATACAAAATGGCACCAATAGAGTTAAAAGAGTAGTTGAAAGATTTGTTAGACAAAGGCTTCATTCGACCAAGTGTCTCACTTTGGAGCGCTCCGATTTTGTTTGTTAGGAAGAAGAATGGTTCCCTTAGGATGTGTGTATACTACCGCTAATTGAATAAGGTGACAACCAAGAATAAATGTCCTCTTCCAAGGATAGATGATCGTTTTGATCAACTTCAACGTGTTTCTTATTTTTCCAAGATTGTTCTTAGATCAAGCTATCATCAGTTGAAAGTAAGGGAATGTGATATCCCGAAGAAAGCTTTTAGAACAAGGTATGTGCATTATGAATTTTTGGTTATGTTCTCTGGTTTGAAAATGCACCTAAAACGTTCATGGATCTTATGAAAAGAGTCTTCAAACCTTATTTAGATTTGTTTGTCATCGTCGTCATTGATGATATATTGGTTTATTCAAGGATGAAGAAGATAATGCTAGTCACCTCAGGATTGTTCTGCAGACTTTGAATGATAAGGAGCTATATGCCAAGTTCTCCAACGGTGAGTTTTGGCTTAAGTCTGTGGCATTCATAGGTCACATTTTTTCTGGTGAAGGGATTAGAGTTGACACTCAAATGATTAAAGCAGTTCAAAGTTGACCTAGACCCACATGTCCAAAAGATATTAGGAGTTTCTTGGGCTTGGTGTAACGACCTGTTTAGTCGTTTTGAGCAGCAAATTTTATTTCTGGAAAAACTGGCTGAGACGACGGTCACCACGACGGACCGTCATGGGCACGACAGACCGTCGAGGGTGTCTCGTCCCAGAACACTTAGAATTCTGAAATTTGGTTTCTAAAATCAACTCTCTGTAATCTGTGACGGACCTGCAGGACGAACCGTCACAGCTACGAGGAACCGTCGTGAGGCACCGTTTCAAAACACTTCAACTCTTGAGAATTTGGTACGGGAAACGAGTCTCTGAACGTCATGACGGAAGTGCAGGACGGACCGTCACAGGTGTGACGGACCGTCACAAAATCCTTAGAGAAAAATGGAGTTCCAATATGTCGCGACGACCTGCGTGACGGACCGTCATGGGCACGACGGACCGTTGAGGGTGTCTCGTCCCAGAACACTTAGAATTCTGAAATTTGGGTTCTAAAATCGACTCTCTGTAATCTGTGACGGACCTGCAGGACGAACCGTCACAGCTACGACGAACCGTCGTGAGGCACCGTTTCAAAACACTTCAACTCTTGAGAATTTGGTACGGGAAACGAGTCTCTGAACGTCATGACGGAAGTGCAGGACGGACCGTCACAGGTGTGACGGACCGTCACAGGTGTGACGGACCGTCACAGAATCCTTAGAGAAAAATGGAGTTCCAATATGTCGCGATGACCTGCGTGACGGACCGTCTCAGGCACGACGGGCCGTCACAGGTTGCGCAAATCCCAGGCAGAATCGGATTTCTTTACACGTTTTAAGGGACGTTTTGGACTTTTCTTTCCTTAATTATAAAGTTAGAGGGTTAATATTAATAAGTCTAATTACTTGGGGGATAAAGAGGTAACTTTGAGTTAATTAGTGGGGTATTATTGTCATTCTTTTATTCTTAATTATATGCTAATTAGGGTAAAAGAAAGAGGGTTTTGGAATAGAGAAAACAGAAAGACCAGAGAGAGAGAGGATTGAATCGAACGAGGCTGAGGAGAAAACAAAGCTTTGGAAATTCTTGCTTGATCACTAGTCTTCGGTGGAGGTAGGTTATGGTTTTTACGATATTCGTAGTGAACTCTTAATAGTGAATGATATGTATGGGTGGTATTAAACCTGTCTATATGCTCAATTGTATGCTTGCATGTATATGATTATGTGATTTTGATAAAACAAGCATGATGAAAACCATTGAATCCCAAATCTTGAAAGAAACTTTAATCTACGTTATTAATGATTATGCCTTGGTATAAAAGAAGGCTTTATGAATTAAAGTAATGGGATTGATGATGCCTTGGTATAGAGAAGGCTTGATGAACGGATAGAATGAAATTAGTGGATCGGAGTGTCACGTTCCGACACATAGTATTAGTGGATCGGAGTGTCACGTTTTGACACATAGTATTAGTGGGACGGGTGTCACGAACCGACACGTAGAATTAGGGGATCGGAGTGTCACGTACCGACACATATAGGGGATCGGAGTGTCACGTACCGACACATATAGGGGATCGGAGTGTCACGTTCCGACACATAGTATTAGTGGGACGGGTGTCACGAACCGACACGTAGAATTAGGGGATCGGAGTGTCACGTACCGACACAAGAGGAAGAAAGATAATGAATCTTGAAAGATGATAAATATACTCAATCTAATAAACTTAATTCCCAAATGAGTATGGTATTGAGGCTTGAGCCCTCATGGATGAACTTGGTGGTATTTATTGATGATTTAATACTTGTTGTTGCTACATGTTGAGTATTGTAGTTGATTTACATTATTATTGATATATACTGTTCCCTATTTTGAGTTGGCCGATGATACTTACTCAGTACCCGTGTTTTGTACTGACCCCTACTTGTATGTTTTCTTCTTTGTATTTGTGGAATGCAGCAAACGTTCCATCAACTTCAACTCAACAGTAGATCTAGCCAGTCTTCACTCCATCGGAAATTCAGGGTGAGCTAATGCGTCTAGCTTGGACTGGATCTTCTTCTTCAAGTCTTGATGCCTTGAACTTCCGGCATGGACTAGCTAGTATTTGTTTTAGCTTCTTAGACAGTTTTAGTTTAGTAATTTGATCATAGATGTTCTTGTGATGATGACTTCCAGATTTTGGGGATGATAATAATAATAGTTTTAAATTGGTTTTTATTAATGAGTTAAGTCTTCCGCATTATTTTCTGTTGTTATACATTGAAATGTTAAGGTTTAGATTGGTTGGTTCGCTTACATAGGAGGGTAAATGTGGGTGTCAGTCGCGGCTCGGTTTTGGGTCGTGACAAACTTGGTATCAGAGTATTAGGTTCGTTGGTCTCATCACACAAGAACGAGTCTAGTAGAGTCTTAAGGAACGGTAGGGGGACGTCTTTACTTTTCTTTGAGAGGCTATAAGACTTTAGGAAAAATTCCATTCTTTCATTCTTTCTTTCGTGCTACTACTTGAGTACAATTGGTATCTAGGTGATACAAATTGGTATCTGACCATCTTCACTCTATTTCGCAGATGGTTAGAACTAGAGCAACGACCGCACCAGCAGCAACAACGGCACGGTAAGAAACGTCTGAGCCAGCCACTGGGGCTGTGGCTCGAGGAAGAGCAGCGGCAAGAGGCCGTGGCAGAGGTCGTGGGCGGACGTTCTCTAGAGGAAGAGGACGAGCCCCTAGCCCAACTGATACTAGGGCGGTGACTCTTCCACCGACCGAGGAGGTGATAAGAGAGGGTGAGGAAGGGGAGAATGAACAAGTGCAAAATGAGGAATTGCCACCCCAACCTACCCTAGAGATGATCAACCAGGTACTTGCTTATCTTAGCGGGTTATCCGATCAGGGTCAGGCACCTCCAGTGGTTTCTGCACAAACACCTCCGGTTTCAGAGATACGACATGCGGCTACTATGGCTCCCCGCATGGATGCATCATTGGAGATAGGCACATTTCCACGTCTGACTACTGGGCCTATAATGACAAATGATCAGCATGAACTTTTCAATAAGTTCTTGAAATTGAAACCTCCAGTCTTTAAGGGTGCAGAATCAGAGGATGCCTACGATTTTCTGGTTGATTGTCATGAGCTCCTACACAAGATGGGCATAGTAGAGCGGTTTGGTGTCGAGTTCGTGAGCTATCAGTTTCAAGGGAACGCCAAAATGTGGTGGCGGTCACATGTTGAGTGTCAACCAACAGAGGCACCACCTATGACTTGGGAATCATTCTCTAGCTTGTTTATGGAGAAATATATCCCAAGGACTTTGAGGGATAGAAAAAGGGATGATTTCTTGAGTCTAGAGCAAGGTAGGATGACGGTTAACGCATATGAGGCTAAATTCCGTGCATTATCCAGGTATGCCACCCAACTCTATTTCAGTCCACAAGAACGGATTCGCCGTTTTGTGAAGGGGTTGAGGTCAGAATTGCGGATTTCGGCCTTACAGATAGCGGCTACGGCAAAATCCTTCCAAGAGGTGGTAGACTTTGTGATAGAGGTGGAAGGAGTGAAGCCAGACGACTTCACCACGACATCGACATCAAAGAGGTTTCGAAAGGGAGGTGAGTTCAACGGTTCGTACACTAGAGGACAGGGTTCGGGAAGTTACTCAGTTCGACCCATTCAGTCTTCACTACAGACTGTAGTTGGGGGTCCACCTCAGACCGGTCAACACTTCTCCGAGAGATCTATGCCTGACTCCAGAGAGTGTTATGGATGTGGGGAGATTGGACATATTAGGATAAATTTTCCAAAACAGAGTTACAGACCCCCGATAGCTAGAGGTAGAGGTGGTCATGGTAGAGGACGTTTTTCTGGAGGACGCGGTGGTCGAGGTAATGGTGGTCACCAAAACGGGAGAGGTGATGGGCAAACTGGAGCCACTACAACACAACATGGTAGGGGAAACGGACCGACAAGTAATGGGGCCCATTGTTACGCTTTCCCTGGGAGGTCTGAAGCGGAGACATCTGATGCTGTTATCACAGGTAATCTTTTGGTTTGTGATTGCATGGCTTATGTACTGTTTGATCCCGGATCCACATTTTCTTATGTATCTTCCTCATTTTCTAATGGTCTAAAATTACATTGTGAATTACTTGACACGCCTATTCGTGTTTCTACTCCGGTGGGTGAGTCTGTGATAGTTGAAAAGGTATATAGGTCTTGTTTGGTGAATTTTGTGGGGAGCAACACTTATGTAGATTTGGTTATTTTAGAAATGGGTGACTTTGATGTAATTCTGGGTATGACTTGGCTTTCCCCGAATTTTGCGATTTTGGATTGCAATGCTAAAACTGTGACGTTAGCCAAGCCTGGGGAAGATTCGTTAGTGTGGGAGGGCGACTACACTTCCAATCCGGTTCGTATCGTGTCCTTTCTTCGTGCTCAGAAGATGGTTAGTAAGGATTGTTTAGCTTTCTTGGCACATCTTAAGGATGACACTACCCAAGTACCCTCGATTGAGTCAGTTTCGGTAGTCCGTGAGTTTTTGGATGTGTTCCCTGCAGATCATCCTGGGATGCCACCAGATAGGGATATTGACTTCTGTATTGATCTTGAACCGGGTACTCCCCCATTTCTATACCCCCTTATAGAATGGCTCCCGCGGAGTTAAAGAGTTAAAGGCACAACTTCAGAGTTGTTGAGCAAAGGCTTCATTAGACCAAGTGCATCTCCTTGGGGTGCTCCGATTTTGTTTGTGAAGAAGAAGGATGAGAGTTTTCGGATGTGCATAGACTACAGACAACTGAACAAGGTAACTATTGAACAAGTACCCCCATTCCTCGCATTGATGACTTGTTCGATCAGTTACAGGTGCTTGTGTCTTCTCTAAAATTGACTTGAGATCCGGTTATCACAAATTGAAAATACGAGCAACGGATGTGCCAAAGACTGCTTTTCAAACTAGGTATGGGCATTATGAATTTGTGGTAATGTGCTTTGGTCTTACGAATGCCCCTGCTGCCTTCATGAGCTTGATGAATGGGACTTTCAAGCCATATTTGGACCTCTTTGTGATCGTGTTTATTGATGATATACTGATATACTCCAAGAGTAAGAAGGAACATGAGGAGCATTTGAGAATGGTGTTAGAGTTGTTGAGGAAGAAAAAGCTTTATGCGAAATTCTCCAAGTGTGAGTTTTGGCTAGATTCAGTGTCCTTCTTGGGGCACGTGGTTTCTAAGGATGGAGTGATGGTGGATCCATCTAAGATTGAGACGGTGAAGAATTGGGTAAGACCTACAAACGTGTCAGAAATAAGGAGTTTTGTGGGTCTAGCTAGCTACTACCGCCGATTTGTCAAGGGATTCTCTTCTATTGCTTCCCAATTAACGAACTTGACTAAGCAGAATATTCCATTTATATGGTCGGATGAGTGTGAGGAAAGATTTCAGAAGCTCAAGACTTTGTTGACTACTGCACCAATTCTTACCTTGCCAGTAGAGGGTAAAAACTTCATCGTTTATTGTGATACATCCTATTCGGGCTTGGGTGCAGTGCTAATGCAAGAGAAGAGTGTAATTGCTTATGCTTCGAGGCAATTAAAGGTGCATGAACGTAACTATCCGACCCATGATTTGGAGTTGGCCGCGGTAGTATTTGCACTAAAGCAATGGAGACACTATTTGTATGGGGTTAAATGTGAAGTCTATACGGACCATCGTAGCCTGCAGTACGTCTTTACTCAAAAAGATTTGAACTTGAGACAGAGGAGATGGATGGAACTACTGAAGGACTACGACATCGCTATCTTGTATCATCCGGGAAAAGCGAACGTTGTGGCGGATGCTTTAAGTAGAAAGGATGGAAGCATGGGAAGTCTAGCTCATTTGCAAGTTTCTAGACGCCCATTGGCTAGAGAGGTTCAGAATCTGGCTAATGACCTTATGAGGTTAGAAATAAATGAGAAGGGAGGATTGTTAGCTTGTGTAGAGGCAAGATCTTCTTTTCTTGACAAGATCAAGGGAAAACAGTTTGATGATGAGAAACTAGGTCGAATTCGAGATAAAGTGTTGCAAGGAGAGGCTAAGGAAGCAATAATCGATGAGGAAGGTGTTTTGAGGATTAAGGGAAGGGTATGTGTACCCCACATCGATGATTTGATCACCCCTATTCTGACAGAGGCTCATAGTTCCGGATATTCTATACATCCTGGTGCAACCAAGATGTACCGTGACCTAAAACAACACTTTTGGTGGAGTAGAATGAAGCGCGACATTGTTGATTTTGTTGCCAAATGTCCAAATTGTCAACAAGTAAAGTATGAACACCAGAGGCCCGGAGGAACCCTTCAGAGAATGCCCATTCCTGAATGGAAGTGGGAGAGAATCGCGATGGACTTCGTGGTTGGTCTTCCAAAGACGTTGGGGAAGTACGACTCTATTTGGGTGATTGTTGATAGGTTAACTAAGTCCGCTCATTTCATTCCGGTTAAGGTGACCTACAATGCCGAGAAGTTAGCCAAGATCTACATCTCAGAAATTGTTTGATTGCATGGAGTTCCACTCTCCATCATATCAGATAGAGGTACGCAGTTTACCTCTATGTTTTGGAGAACATTGCATGCTGAATTAGGTACTAGGTTGGAACTTAGTACTGCGTTTCACCCTCAGACTGATGGTCAGTCTGAGCGAACGATTCAAGTGTTGGAGGATATGCTTCGTGCATGTGTGATAGAATTTGGTGGTCATTGGGATAGCTTCTTACCTTTGGCAGAGTTTTCATACAATAATAGCTATCACTCCAGCATTGACATGGCTCCATTTGAAGCATTGTATGGGAGGATATGTAGGTCTCCGATTGGTTGGTTTGACGCATTTGAGGTTAGACCTTGGGGTACTGATCTGTTGAGAGATTCTATGGAGAAGGTGAAAGCTATTCAAGGAAAGCTTCTAGCGGCGCAAAGTAGACAAAAGGAGTATGCAGACCGAAAGGTTAGAGATTTGGAGTTTATGGAGGGTGAACAAGTCTTGTTGAAGGTTTCGCCCATGAAAGGGGTGATGCGGTTTGGAAAAAGGGGTAAGCTAAGTCCAAGGTATATTGGACCATTTGAAGTGCTTAAGCGAATAGGGGAGGTGGCATATGAATTAGCCTTGCCCCCAGGGCTGTCCGGAGTGCATCTGGTATTTCACGTGTCCATGTTGAAAAGATACCACGGAGATGGAAACTACATTATCCGTTGGGATTCAGTTTTGCTTGATGAGAATTTGACTTATGAGGAGGAACCAGTTGCTATTTTAGATAGAGAGGTTCGCAAGTTGAGGTCGAGAGAAATTGCATCCATCAAGGTTCAATGGAAGAATCGACCGGTTGAAGAAGCTACTTGGGAGAAGGAGGCAGATATGCAAGAAAAATACCCACATCTATTTACAGATTCAGGTACTCCTTTTCGCCATTGTTTTTCTTCTTTTGATCATTCGGGGACGAACGATGGGTAAATTGGTATCTATTGTAACGACCTGTTTAGTCGTTTTGAGCAGCAAATTTTATTTCTGGAAAAACTGGCTGAGACGACGGTCACCACGACGGACCGTCATGGGCACGACGGACCGTTGAGGGTGTCTCGTCCCAGAACACTTAGAATTCTGAAATTTGGGTTCTAAAATCGACTCTCTGTAATCTGTGACGGACCTGCAGGACGAACCGTCACAGCTACGACGAACCGTCGTGAGGCACCGTTTCAAAACACTTCAACTCTTGAGAATTTGGTACGGGAAACGAGTCTCTGAACGTCATGACGGAAGTGCAGGACGGACCGTCACAGGTGTGACGGACCGTCACAGAATCCTTAGAGAAAAATGGAGTTCCAATATGTCGCGACGACCTGCGTGACGGACCGTCTCAGGCACGACGGGCCGTCACAGGTTGCGCAAATCCCAGGCAGAATCGGATTTCTTTACACGTTTTAAGGGACGTTTTGGACTTTTCTTTCCTTAATTATAAAGTTAGAGGGTTAATATTAATAAGTCTAATTACTTGGGGGATAAAAGAGGTAACTTTGAGTTAATTAGTGGGGTATTATTGTCATTCTTTTATTCTTAATTATATGCTAATTAGGGTAAAAGAAAGAGGGTTTTGGAATAGAGAAAACAGAAAGACCAGAGAGAGAGAGGATTGAATCGAACGAGGCTGAGGAGAAAACAAAGCTTTGGAAATTCTTGCTTGATCACTAGTCTTCGGTGGAGGTAGGTTATGGTTTTTACGATATTCGTAGTGAACTCTTAATAGTGAATGATATGTATGGGTGGTATTGTAAACCTGTCTATATGCTCAATTGTATGCTTGCATGTATATGATTATGTGATTTTGATAAAACAAGCATGATGAAAACCATTGAATCCCAAATCTTGAAAGAAACTTTAATCTACGTTATTAATGATTATGCCTTGGTATAAAAGAAGGCTTTATGAATTAAAGTAATGGGATTGATGATGCCTTGGTATAGAGAAGGCTTGATGAACGGATAGAATGAAATTAGTGGATCGGAGTGTCACGTTCCGACACATAGTATTAGTGGATCGGAGTGTCACGTTTTGACACATAGTATTAGTGGGACGGGTGTCACGAACCGACACGTAGAATTAGGGGATCGGAGTGTCACGTACCGACACATATAGGGGATCAGAGTGTCACGTACCGACACATATAGGGGATCGGAGTGTCACGTTCCGACACATAGTATTAGTGGGACGGGTGTCACGAACCGACACGTAGAATTAGGGGATCGGAGTGTCACGTACCGACACAAGAGGAAGAAAGATAATGAATCTTGAAAGATGATAAATATACTCAATCTAATAAACTTAATTCCCAAATGAGTATGGTATTGAGGCTTGAGCCCTCATGGATGAACTTGGTGGTATTTATTGATGATTTAATACTTGTTGTTGCTACATGTTGAGTATTGTAGTTGATTTACATTATTATTGATATATACTGTTCCCTATTTTGAGTTGGCCGATGATACTTACTCAGTACCCGTGTTTTGTACTGACCCCTACTTGTATGTTTTCTTCTTTGTTATTTGTGGAATGCAGCAAACGTTCCATCAACTTCAACTCAACAGTAGATCTAGCCAGTCTTCACTCCATCGGAAATTCAGGGTGAGCTAATGCGTCTAGCTTGGACTGGATCTTCTTCTTCAAGTCTTGATGCCTTGAACTTCCGGCATGGACTAGCTAGTATTTGTTTTAGCTTCTTAGACAGTTTTAGTTTAGTAATTTGATCATAGATGTTCTTGTGATGATGACTTCCAGATTTTGGGGATGATAATAATAATAGTTTTTAAATTGGTTTTTATTAATGAGTTAAGTCTTCCGCATTATTTTCTGTTGTTATACATTGAAATGTTAAGGTTTAGATTGGTTGGTTCGCTTACATAGGAGGGTAAATGTGGGTGTCAGTCGCGGCTCGGTTTTGGGTCGTGACACTTGGCTAGATATTATAGGAGATTTCTCGAAGTATTCTCATCTATCTCTTCTCCTTTGACCAAGCTAACTCAGAAGACAGTCAAGTTTCAATGAGTCTGAAGCTTGTGAAAAAATCTTTGAAGAGTTGAAAAAGATATTGACTACCACTCTTGTTTTGACCTTATCAGAGGGCACTCAAGGTTTTTTGGTGTATTGTGATGCATCAAGGGTTGGTGTGGGCTGTGTGTTGATGCAAAATGTCAAGATTATAGCCTATGCCTCTAGACAGTTGAAGGTTCATGAGAAGAATTGCCCAACTCATGAATTGGAATTGGTTGTAGTAGTGTTTGCTTTGAAGATATGACACCACTACTTGTATGGTGTGCATGTTGATATATTCACCGAACATAAGAGCCTCCAATCCGTGTTCACTCAAAAAGAACTCAACCTAAGATAGAGAAGGTGGTTGGAATTATTCAAGGATTATGATATGAGTATTCTTTACCACCCAGGTAAGGTTAATGTGGTTGCTGATGCCTTAAGCAGGTTGTCCATGGGAAGTACGTGTTCACTCAAAAATAACTCAACCTCAGACAGAGAAGGTGGTTGGAATTATTCAAGGATTATGAAATGAGTATTCTTTACCACCCAGATAAGGTTAATGTGGTTGTTGATGCCTTAAGCAGGTTTTCCATGGGAAGTACTTCCCATGTCAAAGAAGAGAAGAGGGAGTTATCTAAAGATGTGGATATACTAGCCCACCTGTGAGTCAGACTTATGGATTCTACATAAGGAGGAACAATGGTGACTAATGGGGCTGAATCATCAGTAGTGTCAGAGGTGAAAGAGAAGCAAGATCAAGATCCCATTTTGGTTGATTTGAAGGCAAGTGTTCATAAGCAAAGAGTATTGGCTGTTGAACAAGGGGGAGATAGTGTACTGAAATACCAAGGCAGATTATGTTGACCTAAGGTTGATTGACTTCAAGAGAGGATCTTGGAGGAGGCTCATAGCTCCAGATATTCCATTCATTCTGGTCCTACCAAGATTTACCATGATTTGAGAGAGGTATACTGGTTGGAAGCTATGAAGAAGGATATTGCTGAGTTTGTTGCCAAATGTTCAAATTGTCAGCAAGTGAAAGTGGAGCACCAAAGGCTTGGAGGTTTAGCTCAGAATATAGAACTTACGAAATGCAAGTGGGAGATGATTAATATGAACTTCATCATAGGCTTGCCAAGATCTCTAAGGCGACATGATTCTATTTGGGTGATTGTTGACAGAATGAAAAAGTCATCCCATTTCTTGCCGGTAAATACTACCTATTCGGCCGAGGATTATGCTAAGTTGTACCTTCAAGAAGTGGTAAGACTTTATGGAGTTCCAATCATCATTATTTTAGATAAAGGTGCACAATTTACTGCACAATTCTGGAAATCTTTCAAAAAAGATTTCGATCATCCAAATGGCTCCATATGAAGCATTTTATAGGAGAAGACGCAGATCTCCTTTTGGGTGGTTTGAAGTTGGTGAAGCAGGGTTTATAGGACCAGATGTAGTTAACCAAACTATGGAAAGGGTGAAAGTTTTTCAAGAAAGATTGAAGAAACACAAAGTCACCAAAAGCCCTACACCGATGTTAGGAGAAGGCCATTAGAGTTTCAGGTAGATGATTGGTGTATCTTAAGGTTTCACCCATGAAAGGTGTTATGAGCTTTGGAAAGAAGGGGAAACTAAGTCCCCGGTATATTGGACCTTATAGAATCTCCAAGAGGTGGGCAATATGTCTTATGTGTTAGAGTTACCCTAAGAGTCAGTAGAGATTCATCCGGTATTCTACATTTTTATTTGAAGAAGTGTCTGGGTGATCCTTCATTGATAGTACCAACAGAGAATGTTGTGATTAAGGAAAACCTATCCTATGAAGAAATTCAAGTTCAGAATTTGGATTGTCAAGTTCGCAAGTTGAGGACAAAGGAAGTTGCTTCAGTCAAGGTCCTTTGGAGGAACCAATTCGCTGAAGAAGCGACTTGGGAAGATGAGGAGGATATGAAGAAGATATATATGCATCTCTTTGAATCTGGAGTCAATCCATATCAAGTAACTAAATTCACTTCTTAGCACTTTATAATGCTATGTATAAGCATGCTATTACTTGCTTTTGTTTGTCGAGTGCTGAAATGATGTTACTGCCCTTAGCTTAGTGAAAGAATTCTCACTCGATGACGAATACTCCCAAGGGGGAGATATTGTAACATCCTGTAACTTCAATTAACTAAGAATAAGCTAAGAAAACAAGAATAATCAATTTTGGGAGTATGTAGGGAAATCAATGAAATTTCCAGCTTTCTAAAGTTAGTTTTGGTCATTTTCAAATGACCATAACTTTCAACTCAGGAGGAGTTTGGATGAGTTCCTTATATGGATGGAACCCCCTCGGGAATATCTTTCCAACGCCACTGAGTTTGCAAAAATTTGATGTCGTATGTGGGAGATATTGTCTTTCAAAAGTTAGGTTATTGGACTGAGGAAAATCCAATCCGGATTTGAGTTAGGGTAAAGTTATCTTTTCACCCTAGTATTTCCTAATTCATTTTAAGGTTATATTAGGGGTAAAACCAATTCCCAAATTAGTTTTAGAAAAACCTAGAACGCTCAGGGCTTGGGAGAAAAGAGAAAAAAAGAGAAAGATAAATAATTGTCCAAGAAATGCAAAGATCGTTGCTTGAATTTCATCGAGGGTGATCCCTATCGAGGTATATGAGATCTTTAGGTTTTGGATTCTTTAACCCACACCCCAATTTGATTCTATACAGCAAATTAGAGTTTATTTGAATTAAAATCTTGAAGTTCTTGATGAAAAGTAGTGAAGTTCTTGTTGGTTGAATGTACTTGATCTCTAGGAGGTTTGGTTCATGTTCCCCGATTATTTTAGGATCTAATCTATTGGGTAATGAGGTATTCAGGGTTACCAAGTGTTTAGGGTGGGATCCATGGATATTTAGGAGATTTATAGATGAAAAATAGAGAAGAAAAGTCGGAGGTCCTGTTAGATAGCCATTGTAGCGCCATGCCTGCCAGAGCCCTTCAGGGTAGGCTCTGTCTGACACGCCCTGGTGCCCCGCGCCTCTCAGAGCGCCAAGACCCTCTGGAGACCCCATTCTTTCCCTATCTTTTCATACTAGTTCCTAAGTGATGTACTCGTTATTCCTAGTCGATTCCAATACTCTAAAGTATATCTAAACATCATGAAATCATCCATAAACATGAGATCATGATCATTGAATCCATAATTTAATTCAAGGAAAGTCAAGATCAAAGTGAAGGAAGTTAGGAGTCAAGTTTAAAAGTTAAGAAGAAAGTCAATATAAGTTCTTAATGCTTTCAAAGAGTCTTAAACAATCATTTTAACATTAATATAAGACTGAAGTTACAAGTGGAGCAAAGAGTAAGGAGTTGAGTTAAATTCTCAAAAGCTACTCGGGAAATAATTATTCCAAAAGAGTTAAGTTCAAGTTAATTAAACAGTAAGATTCAAGTTCAATTCTCAAAAGTTATAATGGAACTAAGTATTCCCTAATGGTTTATAAATGTTTCACATTTAAGTTAAAGGGAACTAATAGTACCAAAAGAGTCTTGAACATTAAAGGGGAACATTGTTTCAAAAAGGAGCTTTTTAAAGCTAAAGGGTTCAGTAAGTTACCTCAACCTAAAGGAAGGAAGTTTTCTTAAAAGTATGAGCTAAAGTATGTTTTGGGAGTATTATTGAGCACCGATGTAGGGATGAGAGTTCATATTAACTCAAGTCCCTATATAAACCATGAAGCCATCATGGGAATTGACGGGTCATACTTTTTAGATGATCACATAAGTTATCTAGTGGATCCACTAAGCTAAGTAAGGTCTTATACCGATGACAAGGTATAGAATGGTCCTCGGCAGCATGAGATAAATGCTGTATCATCACTTAGGCTCAAGTGATGGTTGTCAGTTAGAGAATCTCCCATGAAAGTTATATTACTTTTATATATAAGTAAAGTTGAGTTTGTTATTGCATTCTTTAACGAACCAAGATGTTTTATTGTTTTATAAGCTTTATATGTATTTGAGTTAGGTATATCTTCAGTTGAGTAGAGCCAAGGTAAGTTCTTCTTAATCCCCTAAAGCGTAAATTTTTGTTTAGTTTCCAACTCGGATACCCATACATTCAATATACTGATGTCAGTTGGCATGGATCTTTTTATGATGCAGACGCAGGCAACCAAGATCAGCACGTAATGCTTCGTTGATCAAGATTTAGATCCAAAGTCAGTGGTGAGCCTCCTTGCTCTCCGGAGGACATCTTTTTCATTTTCTTTACTATGTTATGGGATTTGTCCCAACATCCATATTAGTCAGTTTAGAAGCTTCATAGACAGTTAGTAGTTCAGTCTTGGAGTCTAATTCATCTTATATTTTATATGTTCAAGTGTTGAGACTTAGGGCTATTTTGGCCAATACAATTAATTAAGTGATTTAATGAGAATGTATTAATCCTATATATGAGAATGTGTATAGTCTTCCACTGAGTTAATTAAGCCAAACCAAGGGTTCTCTTGGGGGCCAACAATGGTCTTCGAGTGCCGGCCACGTCCAGGGTGTAGGCTCCAGACATGATAGTAGGTACCAAAGCAAAAACATGTACTATGACCCCACATGCAGTGTTGCGTAAGTTTGGCAACAGTAGCGGAACCGGCACGGGACCGGTTACAATGGGGAAGAACCGTACCGAATCGGAATCGATAGTTCTGAAAAAATATGTATGTAGCCATCGGACAGTTAACAGACCGAGACCGGGTCAACCACCTATAATTATTTTTAATTTTTTTATCTAAATAAAAAAATTAGGATAAATGTTTTATAATTTTAGAGTTAAAAGTTTATTCTTTTAAAATTTCAACATTTAAAGTTTAAAATATAAACTTTCAAACTTAAAAGTATAAAAGTTTAAATAACACTTCAAAAATTTTGAAAATTTAATTTTCATACTTTAAAACTTATAAGTAGGTATATGCAAAAACCGAAGGTTTGATAAATCGAACCGAAAAATGTTATTGGGTCATTGGGGTTTTAAATTTATAAGTTAAAATACCTACATCACACACTAAAAATAAAAGCCTCAAAATCAGAACCAACCATCCTATTAGATAAAAATAACCTTTGGAGTTAATTACGCTGACAGAATTCTCATCTGAGCACATTCACAAAAATATTGACCAAAGTAAAATTTTGGCCAAAACATTATATTTAAACACCTAACGACATAAACAAAAAATAGAAGCCTCAGAACATGAATCAACCTTCCTGTTAGATAAATACCTTTAGAAGGAAATGACTCTGACAGAGTTCTAATATGAGCACGTTTACCAAATTATTGACCAAAATCAAGTTTTGACTAAAAGTCAAAATTTAAAACGCCTAACAACACAAACTACATATGAAAGTCTCAACACTAGACATTGATTTACCAAAAAATTTAACTTCAATTAATAAACTTATCAACTATTCAAATAAAAGTTAGTAATTAGTAATTTACCAATAAGTTTTATCACAGTTGGTAATAGATACTATTCAACTAAACCTTCATATTTAGTTTTACCAACTAATAAGTAATATGTTGGTGAATTTTACCAATGGATTAATGATCGATTGGTATATTATCAATTATTTTAATGATATTAGTAATTTACAAACTACAATCTTTATTCGTTGGTAAAATTTCCAACTATTTGGATATTGAATTAAAAAGTTTACCAACAATTTACATTTCATAACTAATTTACCAACACATTTATATTTGATTGGTAAATATAGCAACACAATCTTGCCGTTGGTAAATATTTGGTTAGTAATTCATTGTAATATATTAATAAATTGTATAAATATTTTCTTTGTCATATTTACCAGCTGATATATAATTCGATGGTAGTAATGCCAACAAAAGGTGTGCGTTAGTAATATTTCAGTTGGTAATCCATTGATAGAATGTTGCTAAATTTGGCGCTGTTTTTTCGCTGCGTATTTACCAGCTAAAATACTTAGTTAGTAAGGTTTTGATTGATAATTTGTTAGAATTTTGTAATTAAGTTTTAAAATATAATTCAGCTACAAATATGTTGGTATTTTGTTAGTAGAATACTAACCAACTTAAGTAGTTACCAAAATTTGTTGGCGATTTGTGTTTTTTTTTATATAGTGAGGTGTCTAAGTGAATTATGCGGACAACTTTAACGGATATCGTTGACTTAAGCTTTTAAAAACATGACTCTTTATGTTGTTTGAGATTATTACTCAAAATCTTTCTCTTAAAAGAGATGATACTCAGACTTGCTCATGAAAAATCATTTGGAAATCAGTTTTTCCTCTCATCTTAATTGTGAAAACATTTATTCTTTAGAACACTTAGTTTCCATATATCAATTTATGTCAACCTCTGATTATTATAAGTCAACTCATAAATGGGGATCCAACTAAAATCCATTCTCACCTCGACTTATTCTTTATCTAAAAAAGATATTACTTTTTTTAAATATAAAAGTTTCTATCTATCATCAAAATGCCTAGTTCATTTGCTCTTTTTATGTTTTTCTTAATTTCTTCTTCTTAATTAGGATATCCCAGACTCAAAACTGAAATAAACTTACATGTTTATTTTGTTGTCATGGTATGGGGATAGGAGAAAAGATTATTTTTGTTTTTTTATTTTAAATTTTGGGTACACTAAAAAGAAATTTTTTGTATTAGTACATTTTTTATTAAGTCATCGTTTATGGAACTCTTTATTTCTATATGAATGTCATTGTTATTTTCCTCCTTCTTCTCTCTTGTTTTTTCATTAATTGAAAAAATAAATAGAATAAAAATGGTGGACAAGATCGAAATAGAATAAAAAATTAGAAGAGATAGGAAGTGAAGGAGTGGGTGGGGGGGGGGTCTGTAACTATGAGTTTCTTCCATGATCCTTTCATTGAGTTCATACACCTTTGGAACACACAATCTACCTTCATATCTCAACAAACAATCTCCCCCATTTTCAAAAGTCATTATCTTCTTATAAACATTTGTCTTTATTTCAAGTATGATCGGGCCTTTGTCTTGCTTATTCTTTACTTATACCACTAATGAAGATTCAACTACATTAATAACAATGTGATTTTATTGTAGAAATTTTAACATCTTGTTTTACCCACATTCCAACAACCTTTGATGTTGTTAGTAAGTTGTATATTCTTTTTGTAAAACACAACAATTTCTAACTTAAGATCCAAACGATTTCATTTACTTGAAGGGTCATATTGGGTGGTTTTTAATTTTCCATATGTGTAAATATAAATTATTTAGTGTGGAAATTATTTTGGATGTTAATTAAGGTAACTAGAATCTCTGAGCACAAAGTTGAGTTGAAAGTTTTCTTACCGCTTAAGTTTTGATGTAAGATTTTACTTGGATCAACTTCAAACAAACATATCTATTAGAATATAAAGAATTATTTGTCCCATAACCTATCAAATTAAAGGTATTTGAATTCTCCTTTAAACGCCACCAATTACACAACAATCTAAGTATCAAGTAAAAAGTTATGGTCATTCTAGTAACCTGATATAGTGTAAGTACTGATTAGCCGACGAGAAAATATTTAAAAGGCTCGCTTTTGTCTTTTTTCCTCTAAGTAAACCCTAAACAAATTTCATTACAAAAGAAATTCCCAAAATAGTCAGATATTCATCTATTAATCCATCATTCTCTTATCTCTAAAATATGATTGGTATGACAATCGGGGATGTCATCAATGTATGAGCAGTATGGTTATGTAGTATGACTTCCCGAGTCATCAACGATCATCTTAAAATATATTTTTAAATGTTTTTAAGAAAGTGTTTTCAAGTATGAATTTAGTAATAGTATAAAGGGACTATGTATTCCTAGAGGTATCAATTTTCACATTGATAAAAAAGAAACTAAGATTTTTAAATGAGTTATGAGTTTCAAGAGCGTCTACCTATTTTAAGAGGGTAGTTTAAGCAATTATCTCAAACTAGAGAAAGAATTATGTTTTATAAACATACCAGCATGAGTATATAGTATTGAGAGTAGTATTGAGCACCAATATTGGGAAAAGTTCAGACAACTCATAGCTCCCATAAACCATGTATGCCAACATGGGTAAATGGTGATACTTTTTAGATGACTCATTATTGTTTATTAGCATAGTTTAGTGGATCCACTTAGATGAGGAATACTATATTCAAGGAAGGTATAAGACAATTCTGACAATGTCGGCGAGACATTATATCATCACATAGTACATAGGCATGGTTGTCGGTTAGAAAATCTGCCAATAAAGTTAAAGTATACTTTTATATATCACTTATTATGTTGAGTTCATAGATTAGAAAGTACTTTGTAAAGCTTCAAATGATTTAACTCTTTTATTTCTTTACTTTCAGTTTGATTACATTGTTATCTATTCCAGTCCTTTCTTTCAGTTATTTATCTTTCAACTGTATTGCATACTCGTGCATCCAATTTACAGGTTATTAAAATCCTCAACAACAGTCTGTTGAGATCACTCCATCCGCTCGTCTGCTTATGGGTGAGAGCTCCTTATTTTTTGATTACTCAAGTTTTATGAGTTGTCAGTTGTAGATCTTTTGAGAAGTCATATGTCTTATCCAGACACTCATCCTTGTAAAGAAGAGGCTTTATCGATATAGAGTTTTTGAGAGTCTTTCGGTTTTAGATGAGAAAAGAAAAACTTTGAACTCTAAAACAAAGAGAAAATCTGCCCTCCTCCTAGAGAAGTCAAAATCCAAGAAGTTTCCCCCACCGAAAAAAATTTCTTTTCAAAATGAAGAAAATGAGATATTTATAGGGGGAATTAGGGTTTATGAAATGGGAAAGAGGCTGAAAAAAGCAGATTTGAAGGCCCATCGAGATATTCTTTCAAAGGCCTGAATCCTTATCCCCAAAGGATATTCCCAGGCGATTCCCTCAAATTGAACGGATAGAAATCGAGCGGAGGGCTAGGATTGATTGGGCGTCCTTGTTGAGCTATGTAACTTCATATCCAAGCACGCAAGGATGAAGGTTGCAGGTTACCCTGCCCTGTCGTACGAACCAAAACAGAAAGCAGAGACATTAGAGTAGGCTGCTCTCACGTAAGAGGAAGACGACGCGCACAAAGGCTTGTTCGATACTACCGCTTCTTTGTTGATGCTTCACGCACTGCTAGTGTCGCGTGTTCTTCGCCTTGCTTTCATAAGCACTCCCTCGCGCCGCCCACGCGATTGACTCTGTTGACGCGCTGATTTTTCTAGCGAAGAAGAGAAGGGAAAAGGCCGGGTCGGGAATAGAGATGGGATGGGCGTTGAAAAGTAAAGGGGACTGCTGGGACAAAAGAAATAAAGAAAACGAATTTGGGCCAGTCGTGGAAAGGATTGTAATTGTCCCATTTGATAAGATGAATTAGCACCAAATAACAAACTTCTTAAGGTTAACAAAATAAAATAGTTAATTCGAAAATAAACTAATATTTCCAAATATTAGCTAAAATGCTTAAACAAATTTTCGTCAACAAAATGATACTATCATTATTATATTTTCCGATCTTAAATATTTATAAAATTTAAATGATTATACGAATAAATATGTAAGACAGTACGATGGTTAAAACAGTAGACAACGTCAAACCTTATTTAAAATAACTCGCAATCCAAAAATTTATTTATTACTATCGTTTTCATATTTTATATATATATATATATATATAATATATATATATATATATATATATATATATACAAATTTATAAAATTAATTGTTTTGAATTGTTTAAACTAGAGAAGTTTCCTAGTTAATTACCATCGAGGCGGGTCAAAATTTGGGTGTCAACAATTGTCCCTCATTTTACTTGGATTGTTGCAAGAAATCTGAGGAAAATGAAATTTACACACACACACACACACACACACACATATATATATATATACATACATATATATATATATATATATATATATATATATATATATATATTATATATATATATATATATATATATATATATATATATATATATACAAATTTATAAAATTAATTATTTTGAATTGTTTAAACTAGAGAAGTTTGCTAGTTAATTACTATCGAGGCGGGTCAAAATTTGGGTGTCAACAACTGTCCCTCATTTTACTTGGATTGTTGCAAGAAATCAGAGGAAAATGAAATTTACCAAACTAATTTTGGCCGACCTCACCTTCATCTTTTGGAAAAGAGATTTGGTATGGACTTTATGATGTATGTCCGAACTCTAGATATGGGTTTCCTGCATATCTCAGGCTAAACGAGAACTCAGGCCACTTGCAGTTCGAATAGGCCAGATTTAATGCACTATTTTGAAAAAATTCAAAAGTCATTCTGATACCGAATTATGAAGGCACTGAATGCTTGAGAATAAGATTAAGAGCGAATGTTGGAAACAACCGAGTTTTCATCATTGAATCGCCTACATACCCTTAAACTTCAGGAATCAAGTTGTTTGTATTTTTACTCGATCGGTTGAAAAGGAAATCTATTATACTAGATAACCTTTGGTTTCGGATAAGTGACAAATTAAATGAGTATGAAAAAGAGGTTTGTAACCTCTTAGCCATGAATCTGGTGCGCTCACATCTATAGGTAAGAACATTCATGGACATAATTTCAAAACTCTTGGCGCGTCGTCACTTGGATTGGAAACTTGCTTCCCGTAGATCAAAATTTCCAGAAGAGAGACCGAAACTGACGAAAACCAAAGAAAAACCCACATGCCTTTTAATATGGGTGTGGTTTGATTGTGGTAGAAGTCGTTCCTCTGCTCGCGTCCTAAGAGTTTGACAATCCTCTTTGGACTATGTCCTTGTTCGCTGCCAAGAAAAAGTTCCACGTTGTGCTGCATCCTTTTTGATGTCGTCCGCACCTATGGTATGTTTTGAAAAACTCATCCTTTTGGATGCTCTTGACAAAGATTGAGATAAAACTCGTTAGTATAAAAAATGCAATTTAAATGGGAGACAGTGTTTTTTACGGTGTCGATACTTAATCGTTCTCCTCAACATTTGACGTCAACTCAATCGGTTTGATGTAAAGCAAATAAAGCTCGTCTTGTGTTTGTAATATAATCTTCAATATATTCTTCATTGATGTCAACATAAAGGAAAGTCGATGCAGTGTGTTAGTATTTCTCTTGATGTCGTCTTCGATGCTCTTCTTGATGTTTACTTTTATCAAAATAAGAGAATGCAGTTGATGCCAATGGATAAATATGTATCTTGCGATACCTAACTTTCAATGAGGCATGAAATCTTCTCGTGACGTATAAAATTCTGCGAGGTATGAAATCGTCCCGAAAGCATAAATTTCGACGAGGCATGAAATCTTCTCGTGATGCATAAATTTTGCGAGGTATGAAATCCTCTCGCGATGCATAAATTTTAACGAGGCATGGAATCTTCTCGTGATGCATATATTCGTGAGGTATGAAATCTTCTCATGATGCATAAATATTGACTCGCGATGCATGATTTTCCGCAATGCATGAATATTGACTCACGATGCATGATCTTCTGCTATGCATGGATATTAACTCGCGATACATGAAAAATCATATCGCCTCTAATGATGATAACGGTAAACGACTTCCAAATAGTGTATTGTCTTGATCGATAATAAAATAACTGACCCTTCTGGGTAATGCATAATATCATATTTGATGTTATGATGCAAATGACGTCCTTTACGGAAACCATAAACCTCACCCCCATTTTTTTATTTATTATTTTTTAGATCTTCTGCTTGATTCATCTTTTAATCTAGCTGGACGTTCTTTATAAACTTCGTGTTGTTGGAAATTGATTGAAATAAACAATTCATGTTCCCAAGTCTGCGACATAAGCGATATAAAATGATTCTTGCCCCTGGGAAAACTGTTGATTTTGGGATAGTTTTCTCCTCTTTGGACTTCCCCATATTCATCCATCGGAAGAATTTCCTGATTTCAGAGCAAAACTATAACCTGCATCCACATAAAAAATTGTTAGTTTTAAAAATGAACTGATCTGTGTCAATTTTTCAGTTGTTTGCTCCTTGTCTTGCTATCTCCGGTTGATTTCCCGATCCCCCGACTCTTAATAGATAAGACAAAGTATTTATGCCAAAACAGGTAAAACATAAATATGGAATTTAAGAGAGAAATGAATTTTCGAGAAATAGTATCTTAAAAAGGTCACTGCCAAGTCATGTCATATCAGGCTTAACAAACTTCTTTGAGTCTGACGATTAGAGGTCTATCCGATCATTTGTTGGTGGGTTTTCATAATCACTCCGCACTTGTAGATAAACCCATGCTGAAATTTTGAGGCCATCCTGAAAATTTCTGTCCCAGTTAACTGTCTTGCTTACCTTTCCACTGTAACTGAGCAGATCGGAATTTTTAATATCTTCTCAAAAATTCTGTCCCAGCTGCAAATCTCAAAATATCTTCTGCACTCAAAAATTCTCATCGCAGTTTCTATTGTAAAGATGAATAAAAATATTACGGGAGATATGATCGAACCCTTGTGGCGCCTACGTATCCCGTTGAGGCAGGAATCAGGTCAAATGTAGTTCCCCTTCCTCAATGGTTGACAAAGTAAGAACAAATTACAAAGAAACCGGCCGAGTCCGACATAGGCCGCCTACGTATCTCATTCTTGAGAATTCAGGTCGAACTTAGTTCAAATATAAAGAAATATTAAAAAGGTAAATAGGTTGACCGAAGCCGACATAGGCCGCCTACGTATCTCATTCTCGAGAATTCAGGTCAGACGTAGTTCATTACAAGAGGGGTAAAATTTCAAGAAAAAAAAATACAATTAAACAGGATGATTACAAGTAAATAACACAAATGCAAACCGAAGCTTCACACGTAGTATCTCTTGACAGTATCCGAGTTGATAGGTTTAGGCCATGTGGTGCCATACATCTCCGACAGGACCAAAGTAACTCTAGATAATACTTTATGAACTATGTAAGGACCTTGCCAGTTCGATGCAAACTTTCCTTTGTACTCGTCTTGATGAGGAAAAATGCGCTTAAGAACCAACTGACAAACTTCAAAATTTCTGGCTCTTACTCTTTTATGAAAGGCACGAACCATTCTCTGTCGATACAATTGACCATGAAAAGCGGCAGCCATTCTCTTCTCATCAATCAAAGTTAGTTGATCAATCCGACTGCTGACCCATTCAGCGTTACTTAACTCAACTTCTTGGATTATTCTCAAAGACGGTATCTCGACTTCAGCAGGTATAATTGCTTCTGTTCCATATACTAGCAAATACGGAGTGGCTCCAATTGATGTTCTGATAGTCGTGCGGTATCCCAATAAATTATATAGTAACATCTCATGCCAACCTCGATGCTTTTCAATCATTTTCCTCAAAATATTTTTCATATTCTTATTGGCGGCATCCACAACTCCATTCATTTGGGGGTGATAAGCAGTTGAATTCCAATGAGTGACTTTGAATTGCTCACATATCTCTCTCATCAAGTGACTGTTGAGATTTGCACCATTATCAGTAATGATGGATTCTGGCACTCCAAATCTACATATCAGATTGTTGCGAACAAAATCAGCCACCACTTTTTTGGTTACCGACTTGTAAGAAGCTGCTTCCACCCACTTAGTGAAATAATCAATGGCGACCAAAATGAATCTGTGTCCATTAGAAGCGGCTGGCCCTATCGGACCGATGACATCCATTCCCCAAGCTACAAATGGCCAAGGGTGAACTCATAACATTAAGTTCGTTAGGTGGCACTTTGATCAAATCACCATGCACTTGATATTTGTGGCATTTTTGCACAAATTTTCAACAATCATTCTCCATAGTCATCCATAAATACCCAGATCGTAGAATCTTTCTCGCCAAAGTGACACCGTTCATATGTGTACCACATAATATATCATGTATCTGTTCAAAAAGCTTCACAGCTTAAACAACATCAACACATCTAAGAAGATCCAAATCTGGAGTCCTCCTATAAAGGACTTCTCCACTTAGAAAGAAATTGAGATCCATACGGCGTATCGACTTCTTTTGATTGGAGGTAGTGTCTCCGGGATAAGTTCCAGATTCCAAATACTTCTTTATATCAAAATACCAAGGTAAACCGTCTGGTTCTACTTCAACATGGGAACAATATACTGGATGTCCTTACAAATCTATATCCAAAGAATCAATATAATCTGTGTCCGGATGTTAAATCATCAAAGTTATGGTGGCAAGAGCATCGGTCAATTCATTCTGTATTCCAGGAGTATGTTTGAACTTGATCTTACGAAATCTTTTGCACTACTTCTGCACGTATTGTACGTAAGGTATAATCTTTGGGTTCTTCACAGCCCATTCTCCTTGAACTTTATGAATTAAAAGATCCGAGTCTCCAATAACTAACAACTCATATACATTCCTATCGATGGCCA
The DNA here is from genome assembly GCA_027705065.1 of Solanum peruvianum. NCBI lineage: Eukaryota > Viridiplantae > Streptophyta > Magnoliopsida > Solanales > Solanaceae > Solanum > Solanum peruvianum. The sequence goes on along the minus strand of JAKWJD010001766.1, from coordinate 10,899,695 downwards.
TTTTCAAACCGAGAACACAAGCTTCGTATTCGGCCATGTTGTTCGTGCAATTAAATCGAAATATAGCCACCATGGGATAGTGCTGACCGGATTCTGACACTAAGACTGCTCCAATGCCTTTACCTTGATGATTTGCCGCTCCATCCAAAATAAATCTCCAACCTAGATACACATCCGAAATATCCTCACCCACAAATGACACTTCTTCATCGTGAAAATAAGTATTAAGTGGTTAATACTCTTCATCAACAGGATTTTCTGCAAGATGGTCAGCCAAAGCCTGTTCCTTTATCGCTTTCTGAGTCACATATGCAATGTCAAATTCAATGAACAACATTTACCACTTAGCTAACTTCCTGGTCGGCATCGCCTTCTGGAAGATATACTTCAGTGGATCCATTCTAGAAATGAGGTATGTAGTATAGAAAGACAACTAATGTCTCAGCTTCTGGGCAAGCCACGTCAAAGCACAACACGTTCTCTCCAACAAAGTGTAACGAGACTCGTATGGAGTAAAATTTTTGCTTATATAATAGACATCCTCTCCTTTTTTCCTGTCCCTTCGTGTTGACCAAGTACGCATCCGAATGCACTGTCTAAGACCGACAGGTACAACAAAAAAGGGCTTCCCTCTCGCGGAGGAAACAATACCGATGGGTTGGACAAATAGTTCTTGATAGCATCAAAAGCAGTCTGGCACTCTTCAGTCCACTTTGTCGGGGCGTCTTTCTTCGGCAACTTGAAATAGGCTCACACACACCACGATATATTGAGCTATAAATCAACTGATGTAATTTAACCTCCCTAAGAAACTCATCACCTCTTTTATTGTCTTTGGCAGAGGTAACTCTTGAACTGCTTTAATCTTATAGGGGTCGAACTCAATACCCCTTCTGCTGAATATAAATCCCAATAACTTCCCGGCTGGAACTCCAAAAGCGCATTTGGCGGGATTTCACTTCAAATTATAACGATGCAAACGATCAAAGAATTTCTTTAGATGTGTCAAGTGGTCTGAACTCTCGCGATACTTGATTATGACATCATCCACATACACTTCGATCTCCATATGAATCATGTCATGGAAAAAGGTCGTCATAGCTCTCATGTAAGTGGCACCGGCATTCTAAAGGCCGAACGACATCACCCTGTAGTGATATACACCCCAAGGTATTATGGAAGCTGTTTTTTCTGTCCTCATCCATCAGAATTTGGTGAAAGCCTGTAACAATCCACGAATGACTGAATTTCATGCTTAGCACAGTTGTCAATCAAAATATGAATATTCAGCGACATAAAATTATCCTTCGGGCTAGCTTTGTTAAGATCTCTATAGTCAACACAAATTTTGATTTTCCCATCTTTTTTGGCGACCGGAACAACATTGGCTAGCCAAGTTGGATATTGTTTCACTTCTACCAATCGGGACTCTATTTTCTTGGTGATATCTTCCTTAATCTTCAAACTCAGTTCAAGATTGAATTTTTAAGTTTTTTGCTTCACCGAATCGAACCCCGGGTTAATCGGCAGCTTATGAGATACGACATCGGTACTCAACCCTTGTATGTCACCGACTTCCCAAACAAACACATCAATATATTCAGCAAGAAAATGAACTAGGTCCTCTTTCTAAGCTTCATTTAGGTGGGTGCTGATCTGAACCTCTTTAACACAATCCGGATCTCCAAAATTCACCATTTCCGTTTCCTCTAGATTTGGTTTATGCTGATTCTCTAACTGCCGAAATTCCTCAGCGACATAGTCTGGTTCCCCATTTTCTTCTTCATAATCATCAACCTCGTCGTCACCTAACTCATTTTGTTCATTTGGATTGTGACATGACATGACATTGGCAGGTCTGTAACTTATCTTACTGAAATCATAAACAAAAAAAATTAGGAAAGTAAGGTATAGCAAACGACTAAATAATAATGTAAAAAACAAAGAGGCTTTCATTAAAAAACAATTCAAACTTTGGCCATGGCATGGGGCCATGTTGCCTTTTCTGAACATCATAATGAAAATTCAAAAATTTGAACAATTAAGAAAATGCGAAATGGTGGGTCTTGGGCCTTTTCCGGACTACCACCGACTTTTAATGTGCATGAAATGACGCCTTTCTACCAAAGAGTTTGGAGTATCAGGATTGGCGTGGAGGTCTAGTTCCGTAGCACCTCCCCTAGTTCAGCATCGTGGATACCAACTAGCTGGACCTCTTCCTGGAAAACAACATTGATCTTATCAAAGAGGTCACATATTCCTTTCCTAAGGTCTTCATGCTCGGCATAGTCCCGGATTGGAAAGGATTGATACATATGCGGGATTGGCCTAGTCAAGGCTTGATCATTTTTCTTCTTCCCATTCATGTCATCATCTGTGGGGGTGTACCCCAAACCATATCTAGATCCCTTAATGAGGACCGGAACAGGCTCAATAATTCCTTGGGAATCTCTTCCCGATCCGAACCCTGGCTCAAAACAATTCCGCAGCATTACAGTGGCTATTATTTTGTACACGCCGGGCATTTGAGTCTGTGGGGCCAAGTCTTCACCGGTGGCATTCACCAGCTCCACCGTGTAAAAGTCTGTTCCTCGCGATGTCTCATCAATGATCGACACCTATTTTCCCAAGTGACTCCCCTCGCCATGAATAACCAACTCTTCATTCTTCCGCACGATCTTCATCATCTGATGGAGAAGGTTGTAACTGGTATCGATATCCAATACTTGAAATTGCGTGCTGAATTCTACGGGGCCCATTTGAATGGTAAAATTCACTACTCCAAACGTGTCTCTCTGAATCCTATCAAAGGCTCTCACGTTGACCTGGTTTTGCTCCAGTGTTCCAAGGTCAAACCTTAGCTACCTCAACGTCGAAAATGGGCAAATATTCAGACCAGATCCATTATCTACTAAGACGCGGTTGACAACCTTTTCACAGCATGTCACAGTGATGTGCGGCACCTTGTTATGTGACCTCCCTTCAACAGGCATCTCGTCATCACAAAAGCTGATTCGATGGCCTCCAATAACCTGATGAATTATGGCGTCCATGTTATCGCTGCTTGTACGTATCATCGAGAGCTTTCATTAAGGCTTGCCAGTGGGATTGAGAGCTCATCAGCAGGGCCCATACAAAGATCTGAGATAGATTCTTCTCAAAATGTTTGATGATGGAATAATCCTTTTGTTCCATCCTTCTCCAAAATTCTTCCGCTTCTCCTTCCCTTATCGGCTTTTTGTACTGATCATTCTTCTGTCCTCCGATAGCAAGCTCGTCAGGAGCGTAACACCTTCTAGACCTATTCATGCCTTGAGCGGTAGCAGTTTCAATAACAAACTTAGGCTTGACGAGAGTTTCAGACGGCACTGAGGCAACAACCTTTGCAGGTGTCAAAATAACAAACTCTCTCTTTTCTTTGTCGCTTAAAGAAGCAATAGCTCCTTCCAAATCATCGTGAACGATGGGAGTAATCATCTTCGTTCCACATCACTCTTCATCTGTCTCGACCATATTGACATTGTTGCCTCCATGATTCGGCAATGGGTTTGTGTTGACATATGGTGCCGCCGGTTGGAAAGAGACTACCTCTTGATCAATCAGATCCTGAATTTTGTGCTTGAGGTTGATACAATCTTCGGTATAGTGCCCAACACTATTGGAATGATAAGCACATCTCTGATCGGGTTTGTAGAACTTTGAATTGACATCCACGGGTATGGGCCCCACAGGGTGGATGTATCCAGCTGCAACCAATCTCTCATACAGTTTGGTCCGGCTTTCAGCAAGTGCAGTAAAGTTCCTTGAATGACTCTTCTCAAATCTGGGTTGGGGAGGGTAATAATTTCCTTGTTGAGGAGGAGGAACCTGTTGATAATTTCTGGTATTTGGACGGGGAGCTTAGCTTCTGGGATATGGATTTGTATGGTAATTCGGCGATGGAAATTGGTGATTCGGAGGAGGATTTTTGTATAGTGGAGCTTGGACATGATAAACAAGAGGGGATGCTCGGTAGCTTGACTGTACGTTAGCACAGTTAGAAGCAATACCCTTATAGGGAGATGAAATTTGGTAAGGTTGAGAGTAATTTGGGTACATGGGAGAAATTTTTTTGGAAATTTGGGGGTTCACTTTGGTATACGAGAGCTTGGATGTTTGGATAAATGGAGGTAGCATTTTGATTGTTGGGATGAATAGCTGGAGTATAACAAGATTGGTAGGAATTTGAGGAAGGCCAGGAACGACCTTGGGAATATGATGAGCATTTGGGGTTTTTCCTTCCCCCATATGAAATAGCAGCAACTCCTTCTCTTTTCTTTCTCAACAAACCTGAAGACCAAGGTGATGCGGCTACACGGGCTATCTTTCCTGATTTTAAACCGTCTTCGATAGTCTCACTAACCTTGACTATCTCGGCAAACTTTTCTCCAACAAGCAATATGATTCAATCATAATATTCTGACTCTTGCACTCGTACGAACACTTCAATGATTTCATTCTCAGTCATGAATATTTTTACCCTTGCCACTTCTTTTCTCCACATAGTCAAACTCCCTATAGCTTTCGATTGACTTTTGTTTTATCTTCTCCAGAGAATACCGATCTGGGAACTATTTCTACGTTGTAAGCAAATCGATTAATGAAGTCTTTGGACAATGCATTCTAGCTGGGCCATTGTCTGGTTTCGTGCGAGGTAAACCATTTGAGAGCTTCTCCACATAGTCTAACACTGAAGATCCGCATCAATAAAGCTTCGTCCTTCTAACTCCCAAGAGATGGTCTCAATAGGATCTCAAATGAGCCATAGGGTTGCCCACGCCTCTGAAGGTGTCAAACTTTGGAATCTTGAACCATTCTGGAAGGCCCAAATTCGAATGGATACACAAGTCCTCTTAACTAAGTACAGCGACGTCGGGGATGCATTGTAGCTCCTTCATGGCCTTTTTGATTTCCTCTTTTATATCTGCCCTTAAATCTTCGTTTGCCCTCCATTCCTTTCCTTGCTCCTCGTAATGGTCCAACTTAGAATCGTGCACATCGTGCTCGGAAGGGACGTGAACTTGAAAAGTGGCTCTCTTTGGTAGGGGTAGAGCTACAGAGGGACTTTGAGCGTTTTGGGCGGTTTGGTAATTCTTTGGATAGACCTAAGGATTGGTGTTCTGATTTAAGTGGTGGTGGGGTGTTTGGGGATTGAAACCATTTTGATTTTGATTTTGGTTTTGGTTTTGGTTTTTTGTGGGTGGAGCAGTTTGATAGTGAGTATTTTGAGGATGGGGTGGCATTTGAGGGGTGGTTGTTTTGCAGAGGAGATGGAGTTTTGTGGGATGCTGAAGCATATTGGAGATTTTGGAAAGTCAGATCTATAACCAACGGATTATGAACAGGTGTAGATGGCTGATTTTGAGTTGGGTACATATTTGAGGAATGGAAGTAAATTGGAGGCCTCCCATCAGCGGCGTTAGCAGCAAATCCTGGTGGAGGCAGATCTTATCTCCGTTGCATTTCCACCCTCATCTCTGCAATCTGCTACATCAGCTGCATAATCAACTCATTCTGTTCTGCTACGGTGGGTTGAGTCACCACCACATCAGTAAGACTCACTTCTTCATTATTATCCCCCATAACGGCCTTTCCTCTTTCTAAGCTTTGTCTAGGGAAGGAATCTGCGGGACCTTTTGATGTGGTGAAATAAGGATGATGTGCCAACTTTTGATCGATACAGATCAGTTTCAAAGTACCTGAGAAGGAAAACAACTCAAAGGTAGATTTGTCAGTGCAGATTCAGAGCACCAAATGCATAATATCACATAGTGCAGATAAACACACAAGTTGCTTTGTTTGAGGATATCTTTAACCTACGAGTGATGATGGAATTACATTTTTAAACAAGAAGGAGTTTGCTTGGTTCAGTTTTGGACGCTGTCTCAGAAAGGGTAAATCATGTTGAGCTACGGTCTTCTTGCAGCTTCTCTTTGACGTCTATTGATCCGGTCTTCGTATCTTCTCATTACATGGAGGGGGAAGTGAAAATTTGTAAAGATAGGGGCCGGGCCTAGGAAGGCTGCCTATGTATCTCACAAAGAGAATTCAGGCCCAACGTAGTTAGAGTACAAGATAAAACATTTCCATTCATTCGTTCATTATGATTACAAGGAAATTGAAAGGCAACAACAAAGCTTTTAAAAGATGAATTGATATGACACATTAGTCATTTCTCTTCTTGTTGCAGCATTATTGTTTTCCTTTCTGACGACCTAGGAATGGAGGCTTGTAGACGATTTCCTTGCCGTCATCCTTCTCAGTCACTTCAGGGTGAGCATTGGTAGGACCACTATTGGCTGCTCCTTGATCATAGGCGGGGTATTTTTCGCCCATCAGGTTGCTATGGACTGTCAGTTCCTTGTCAAGTAACACACTTTTAGCTAACAGAGTAGCGGTCTCCGAATCTATCCTCACCTCTCTCGCTTCAGTTTCTTGCACTTTTAACCGAAACATGTCAAACTTCTCTCTCAAGCCCTCTATCTCCATCTCAACATCTTTATTTCTTTTCATCTGTGATGTCAGCTTCTCATCCAACGTCACAGCTGCAGCTTTGTAAATTCCTGTGACCATGTCGACTCTGAGCCCTTCTTTCTTTGCTTCTTGAATTTCCCAAGTGATCCTTTGATCTGTCTCCGTAGTTCTTCTTCAGTGAGTTCCATCTGGATGTTCTTGCCCTTTTCCATAGCAATAATTTGCCTTTCCTGAGACGGTAGAACAATGTTTCAGGATTTGTGGTATATGAAGAGGTCTTTTGAGTGAGAAACTTAAGATTTGAAAAATTTGGTCGGACATTTTGTAATAGTGGCTTATGTATATTCTTTGGAAAGTTTTAGATAGGAGTGAGTTTACGATATCGTCATTCATAGAAACATAACACATCAGCAGTTAAACACACATATATCGCATCCTAATCATGCATGTGACCCTTTTGTGCCAAGAGTAGGCCTTGCAATCTGAAGGATGTATTGCGTCATTTAAACAAATAGTTGTATCCCCAAAATAAATTTCACTAAATATCATAACATTCATTACATAATTTTAAATCAAACGGGGTACACTTAGGGAGGGGGATGTGATGCAAAATACAGATAGAAAACAATCCCACCCAGGGGAGTCAAAAGGTTGATGGCTCGGCTCCTCTTCTGGCCTTCTCTACTTCTTTGCGGATGATGCACTTGATGGTGAACACGTATGGCTCGTCGAACACAGCCTTGGAAGATGTTGATGCGGCTCATAAAGTGTTCATCTGCTCTTCCAGGGTGGTGTCCAAAAGCATTAGACAATATCTTGTATCGGCTAGCTCTTGCGACGTCACAGCCAAAAACCTCTGACTTTCTAACTGTCAGAGTTTGTACTCTCTCTCCCTTTGTTGAAACTCTTGCTCTCTCTTCTGAAATTCTCGCTCCCTTTGGTCCCACTCTTGCTGAAAATGGTAGGCGTGGATCTGAAGCCTTGTCTGTACGTCTTCAATTTCTCGACCTGTGCGTGGTATCAGATTTACTACACCATGCAGGTCATTTCGCAACCATGTCTTTTATTCATCGACATACCCACCTTCATATATGTTCTCGGTCATATCCCATTTCATGTTGACACGTACGGCCCATTCTTGGAGGATGATCTTAGCGAAAGGTATTTTACCGTTCTCGTGGTAATCGACAACAAAAGAGCTAGCATCCCCTTGGACGGGATGACTTGTGTTCTACCAAATTGTCACATCACTCTTGCTGGGTTATAGGGTCGCAATCCTCTAATGCCAGGAAGGACTAAAAATGGAAGTTTAGACCCTTGTGCTGCTATCCTTTCGGACATGTAGTTTGGTAACATCCACTGTATATCTCCTTCCTTCGGATCATAAAATACCCTCGCCCACGCATCCCTGGTGGTATGAATTGGAAATCTGCGGACACATAGATAGAATTGATAATTATCAAGAGGAATTGTGTGGCTTGGTATGGACAACTCTTGTGGATTGGTGCCGTCCCTCTTATAGAGATGCTCAATCAACCACCAGTAAAGTAGAATGTTGCAACCTTCGAAAAGCGGGAACCCATTTTTACACAGACTTAAAGATCGATAGATGTCGGCCAAAATGATCGGGGCCATACTACAATACTTCTTTTCTTCTTGTTTTCTACCAATTCCTCTGAACATGGCGTCCACTACCATCATGACCGGGCTGTCGATTTCCGTACCTTCATCTTTAGGTAACACCATAGTTCCTAAAAGGCATGTAGAGAAAGCGATAGTCTGAGTTTGCCTCCAGGTACTTTGATCGTGGAATTCATTTGTAAACAGTCTGAAATAGCTGTCATGCCCCCATCTCTCAAAAAATCTCATTAGTGGTACATTGTGGGTCTACAACCAGTTTGACTTTACCAGGAATAATATATTCTTCAATTCTTTGCAAGTTGGCCTATTGGAAAGAAGGATGTGATGATTTGGACATTTTTTTCTTTTGCCACATGTCCCAATAGAGTCCAGACAATCCTTAATTTTCTCTAGCATGGGAGTTATTTCGACATCTCCAAATCAAAAAACCATCTTTCATCGTCCTAGAATCGAGTAATAACCTCGATAAATGTGGGCCATACCTTAAAGTCCATTATTGAAGGTAAGTGACCCAGATAAATCGAGATTTCTCTCTTTTGACAATATTTGAGGTTGTCCCACCATACGCGGAGAATGTCTGGCATCTTGGTGACCATGTTGAAATGGAGAAATTGAATCGACATCTACAGAATATACAACTAGTTAATTACCACCCCTATGATACAACAAATATTTAAACATGCAATAGATATATATATATGTATATATATATGTATATGTATATATATATGATATATATATATATATATATATATATCTATACATATATATATATATATATATATATATATATATATGTACCTATACATATATATATATATATATATATATATATATATATATACCTATATATATATATATATATATACATATATATATATATATACATATATATATATATACTATATATGTATAATATATATACATATATGTATATATATATATACATATATATGTATATATATATACCTATATATATATATATATATATATTATATCTATATATATATATATATATCTTAATATATCTATATAAAATTAATCTTGAAGTTATTGGGAAAGAGTAAGATTTTGTAATTGAGAAAGTATGTGTGTTGGGGAAAAAGATAAAGATGAAGGGGGTTGGGGGGGGTAAGGTAAGGTGGGGTAGAATAGGTTGACATTTTCATTTTTTCTTTTAAAAAAAATTAGATATTAAATGTGTGTTTTTTTATAATTTTCAGGGCCCAATGCCTAATGTTATTTTTAAATTAGTAATTTTTCCATGACACCACAAGTGTATCAAACACTCTTCACATTTTTAGATGATTATAAAAAAACTCTAATAAGAACGTTTTCTGTATAGGTAAAAGTGTTCAATTGGTACAAGCCTTAGTTGAGGTGTCTAAGTGAATTATGCAGTTAACTTTAAGGGCCGCTGATGACTCAAGCCTTTATTTAAGTTTTCAGGCTTAAATTGACTAAAATCTGATGATTTAGTTTCAGAACGACGTATCTTAGGGTTTAAACAAAGTGGGAAAAGACCAACAGACCCCTGAGTTAATTGCTGTCGGACCAAACGATGACCTGGACTAACGATCCGTCGTTTGGGTACGTAGGTTGGGTCTGTTCGACAGGCGTTTACAAAAACGGGCATAAATTTTTACTCTGAGGTATAATTTTAGCAAGATTGGTGGCTATGGAAATCTAATTCAATTATATATTTGTGGGTATGTCAGGGGACACCTAATTCATTTTGTTCTAAGAGTTATGATCAATTAAAGTTGACCCAACTGAATTCCCCCGCTAACCGTCTATTAATTTCCACCTAAGGTCAGACCTACAGACATTAGATCGAACGACGGTCCATGATGGTTAACTATGATTCATATAAGAGAGTGGGTGAATAGGGTGTCGATCGAAAGACACAGACTACAGAAAGAGTCTAACCTACGGACCATAGGTCCGTCCATCGCTCGAAATTTAATCAAATTTTCTTAGGCTGAGATTTTAGATATTTCTGACTCCATCGACGGATGTTAAGGATGAACCGTGGGTTAGGCTACGATCCGTAGATGGAAATTGTCGACTGCACCTGCAGATTTTTTGAAAAGCTTATTTTTGGTCTGCTTTGGATACGGGGTGTTAAACAAATGATGGCTGAACTGAGAATAAAAAAGGTAGGGAATGCTTAACATCTTAATTTAGTGAAAAATACACATAAAATTCATGTATTAAAAACATTGAAGGAGGGATTAAGTTGACTGAGTACTTTTGGAAGAGTTAATACCTTAGACTATAATTATCTAAGAGGAAAAAATATGAGGGTATCTGATCTTCATATCATCCTCGGCCTCTTAAGTTTCCTTCTTAGTAAACTTATATCTCCATAAGACCTTGACTTATGCAACCTATTTGGTTCTCGACTTTTAAACCTGACGATCAATAATCTGAATGGGAATTTCATTATAAGATAGGATGTCCTCGATATCAATATTCTCGGTAGGCACAATAATTGAAGCATCACTTAGACATTTCTTTAGCATTGAGATGTGAAATATGGGACGGACAACTTCTAACTCTTATAGTATCTCTAACTCATAAGCTATATTACAAACTCTTTTAGATATCCAGTAAAGACCAATCTATAAGCGGCTGAGTTTTCCTTTCTTATAAAATCTCATAACTCCCTTAACAGGTCAAACCTTCACATATACCTAATAATCAACATAAACTCTAAATCTCTTCTTCTAACATCTTTATTGGATTTTTGGAGGCTATGTGTTGTTTTTAATCTCTGTTGGAATATTTTCACATTCTTCATGGATTGATGAACTATGTCTGGTACTATCAAAATACCAAACATAAACCACCAATAGGATATCTACACCTTCACCCATAAAGAGCCACAAAAGGAGTTACCCAAATACTTGAGTGATAGTCGTTATTGTGTGCAAACTCAATAAAAGGAATGTGGTCATCTAAATTCCCTTATGAGTCCAACACACAAGCTTCAACATATCTTTTAAGGTCTGAATAATGTGTTCAACTTGACCACATTTCTGAGGATGAAAAGCAGTATTAAGGGTTAACTCTGAACGTAAACCTTTCTGAAACAACTTCTAAAATTGAGCAGTAACCTGATAACCACTACTCGAGATGATGCCCAAGGGAACTCCATGAAGTCAAACTATCTCATGAATGTACAAACCGACATACTCTTATGCAGAATTGGTAACCTTTACCAACAAATATTTTGTTTATTTAGTCATCAGATGTACAATCACTAAGATCAAATAATGTTGCCTACGAGATTAAGGTGAGAAATAATTAAGTGTACATTAATCATCTCCTACTTCCACTCTATAAGACCTATGTTCAGAACCACACCACATGGCCTTTAGTATTCCACCTTGACTTGTTGGCAATTTTGGCACTTAGCAACAAAATATGCAATACACCTCTTCGTTTTATTCCATCAATAAACTTCTCTCAAGTTATGGTCTGTAACTATGAGTTTCTTCCATGATCCTCACATTGAGATCATTCACCTTCGGAACACACAATCTACCTTCATATCTCAACACACCATATCCCTCTTTTTCAAAAGTCATTATCTTCTGCTTATGAACATTTGTCTTCACATCTTGTAAGATTGGGCCTTGGTCTTGATTATCATTCACTTACAACACAAATGAAGATTCAACTTTATTCATAACTATGTGATGTAAGTGTATAACTTTCAGCATCTTGTTTTAACCACATTCCAACAACTTTTGATGTTGTAAGTAAGTTGTATGTTCTTTTTGTAACACACCAAAATTTCTAAGTTAAGACCCAACCCATTTCATTTAATTTAAGGGTTATATTAGGTAATTATTAAATTTATCATATGTGTAAAGGTAAATTCTTTAGAGTGGAAATGATTTTGGGTGTTAATTAAGGTAACTAGAATCTACAAGCACAAAGTTAAGTTGAAAGTTTTCTTACGGATTAAATTTTGATGTAAGATTTTTATTTTGATCAACCTCAAACAACTATATCTCTTAGAATATATTGAGTTATGTGTCACGTCCCGAGCTACCCCTGAGACGCGGACACAAGACCTATGACGACAAGTGATCCCAAGCTAACCCTGTTGGCATTATCATGAGCATACTAAAGATATAAACAAATGTGAAAGATAAATCATAATTAAAATGACAAGATGGGGAATACCCATATAATATATTTAAGATATTTCAAACTGATGAGTTTAATACAAAGAAAACATTAACTCAATACTAAGCTAAGACAAACTATGTTTGAGAATAGCCTCTAAATGACTAAAATGACGGGACGGACCCCAGCTAAGTCTAGCAAAATTGAAACTAAAGAACTTAAATAGTTCAAAGAAACTCATGACTATTGTATTGAAAGAATAAGTACTCACTACTGATTCCGCTAAACTGGAGATCGAGAATCGACCTAACCGTGATTTGGATGCTGACAACCTGAACCTACATCACGAGAAGATGTAGCACACTTATGCGTCACTACTTAAAAGGTATTGAGCATGTAGGACAGAGTAAAGATGAAATAAAACATAAGCAAGTATAATACTGAACATGATATACTGAATTTAGAGATAACTGGATGCAATGACCAAATTTATAATATGATGAGAATCAATACTAACTGAACTGTATGGTCAATGCAATAGAGTTTGACTGAAGTGTGGGAGGTACTAATAAATGATAATAAAACCACATGAGCTAAATGTTTGTAGTCTGATTTATACGCCCCATCGAGAGGATCCAATATACCCCGCCAGAGGTATAAAAATATATTTGTGTGATCACTAAATTTATGCCTACAGAGGGGACTTACAACCTACTTGGCTAGTAGTTCTGGGACTATTTGGTACGCTGAACCCTAGTCCAAATCGGTATTAATGATACTCCCAATGAATTATATAATTAACTGATTATGACTGAGTTTCTGTAAATACTAGATAGCTCAAAACTAAATATAAAAACTAAGAATGCAACAATTATATCATATAAGGATGCATTAATAACTGAGATATGTATACATGGATAACTGAAATATCTGACCTAGCATGTGTAATTCAAGAACTAAAGAAATTCATAACTAGGGCCTAGAATTCATAAAATAATCTGAGTAATAACATGGTAATCTTATTTGGAACATATAACTAACTAATTCATGACAATCTGCTGAAGTTCTATAAAGCATACGTCTAATATGATGAGGCAATCAAGAATCTGACTGAAAACTAGGGATGTAACGGGTGAAAGTAATGCACTAGTTAAATCCCACATCCCTGGTGAGGAAATGCACGGAGAAATCTTTAAATTTAGGGGATGGAATTGATGGAACCTTGTTGTTTTCTTGAACTAGGGTTCTTGACATTTTTCTCCTTTATTGCTTCTAATTTTCTATGTTTTTATTAATGATTTGACTTAGGTAAATTTTAGTTATGTTTTTAGGCTTAATCAGACTAAAATCTCATGATTTTGGGTCCAAACGACGTATCTAAGGGGTTAAAGGATGTAGGAAAAAACCAAAAGACCCCTAACTTAAAAGTTTTCTGAGTTACTGACGGAGTCAACTGACGGACCGTAAGTCGACTGATGGTCTGTACTGGTCGATCATCATTTGCGAGTGAGAGTTGAAAGTTAGCTGGTGATCGACGGAGTTGACTGATGGACCTTAAGTCGACTGACGGTCCATACTGCTCGACTTTGATAAGCGACTGGGAACTATAAGTTAACTTTTAAATTAACGGAGTCGAATGATGCACAGTAAGTCGACTGACAGTCCGTAATGGTCTACCGTTGTTTTCATCAGAGAAATGGAAGTAAGATGATCGATCGACGACTCGATTGGTTAAACGTAAGTCGACTGATGATCTGCATAGGTAGACCGTCATTTGCGAGTGAAAACTGGAAGTATGCTGATCAATAGACGGAGTCGACTCATGGACCTTAAGTCGATTGACAGTCCGTACTAGTCGACCGTCGTTTGTAGTTAGTACTGAGAGTTAGCTGACCTTTTGATGGAGTCGACTGAGTGATCGTAAGTTGATTGACGGTCTGTAGTTGGCTCCGTCGCGGGCACCTTCAACTTCTGAAAATCTGCCTTTTATGCTCTATTTTGGGTACGGGGTGTTACATTATATGTCCCATAACCTATAAGATTATAGATATTTGAATTTTCTTTCCAATGCCACCACTTTCACAACAATCTAAGGTTCAAGTAAAAAGTTATGGTTATTTTAGTAATATGATACAATACTGTTACGAATAAGCCGACCGAAAAACATTAAAAAGGGGTCCATTTTCTCTTTTTACCACTTAGTAAACCCTAAAAAAAATTCTTTGCTAAAGAGATTCCCAAAATAATCAAATCTTCATCTATTAATCCATAATTCTCTTCTATCTAAAACATGATTAGTATGACAATCGAGTATGCCATCAATGTATGAGTAGTATGGTATCTAATATAACATCAATTTTGTGTAGTGTGACTTCTTGAGTCATCAATGATCATATTAAAATATGATTTTTATATGTTATTGAGAAAGAGTTTTCAAGTATGAATCGAGTAAGAGTATAAAGGGACTATGTATTCCCAGAGGTATCAATTTACACATTGATAAAAAAGAAACTAAGATTTGTAAATGATCAACAGATATTTCAAGAGCATTTACCTCTTTTAAGAGGGTAGTTTAAACAATTTTCTCAAACCAGAGAAAGACTTATATTTTTAAATATATAAGCATGAATATGGTATTGAACAACAATATGGGGGAGAGTTCAGACAGCTCACAACTCCCATAAACCATGTATGCCAATATGGGTAAAGGGTCATACTTTTTGGATGACTCTTTATTGATATTTTAGCATAGTTTATTGGATCTACTTAGTTGAGCAGTCCTATATTCCAGCAAGGTATAAGACAGTTTTGACAATGTGGGTGAGACATTGTATCATCACATAGCTCATAGTGATGGTTGTCGGTTAGAAAATCTCCCAATAGAGTTAAAGTATACTTTTATAAATCACCTATTATGTTGAGTTCATAGATTAGAATGTACTTTGTAAGGCTTCAGATACTTTAAATATTTTATTTCTTTACATTCAGTTTGAGTACATTGTTATCTATTTAGTCTTTTCTTTCAATTATTTGTCTTTCAACTGTATTGCATACTCGTACATCCAATTTACATGTTATTAAAATCCTAAAAAAGAGTTTGTTGAGATTACTCCATCCGCTCGTCTTCTTATGGGTGAGAGCTCCTTATTTTTTTACAACTAAAGTATTTTGAGTTATCAGTTGTAGCTCTTTTGAGTAGTCATATGTCGTATCCCGACACTCACCCTTGTATAGTAGAGGATTTATCGATATAGAGTTTTTGAGAGTCTTTCGGTTTTAGATATATTATTTAGAATTTATGTTTCATACTAAGTATATTCAACAAATTTTTGAGATCTAATAAACTAATTTTAAACTTTTATTTCAATTTAATGCATATGTATGCTCAAATTAGTCTTCCACGTATTAGTTATCCAAGATGAGGGTTCGTTTGGGGACCAATAATGGTTCTTGAGTGTCGTCCGCGTCCAGAATGTTAGCTCGGTCGTGACACATTTGTCTAAATCAATGTTGAATTTCTTAGCAATGGGTACAAATTCAGTATCATATATGATTGTATCCTTGGCAAAGGCCGCAATAATTTTAAAAAGGGCATAGCTTATGGACTTATTGAAAAAGGCGTGGAGAAGTTGAAAAGGGTCGGCAATGATAAAGAAAACATTTGAGGTTGAAATCTTGATTTGAGTTTGCCAATATGCTACCCTTAAAGCACTGCAAACTGTCTCAATTGCTGACATAAGCAAACGAATTGAACATGGCACATTAGTCAAGATTTCATTCCTAATTGATATTGTTATGTGGAGAGTTATCTATATAGAAATATCTGATAGTGCAATCTCGCAAAAAATATATTATGTGCTACTTACCTTCTAATAAAAAAAGAAGAAGCTAGAATAGAATACAATAAAATACCAACTAAAGCTTATAATCTAGAATAGAATACACTGAAATACAAATTAAAGCTTATAATCAGGCATCAATTTTATCTATCATTATTAAGTTTTATTTCATACTCATCTATTTAGTGGTTTGTACAAGTAACAATAAGATTCTTGGGGTTTTTAAAGAAGAATAAGTTTTCTTGTTTATGTTGTTCTCATTTATGTTGTTGTTATGTTTTTCTTTCATTTTCATTGGGTTTAGGCTGACTTATCTTCGTTGAAAAAGACAAGTTTCATCACCTCCACTTTTATCGTGACATGCCTCCATTATAGTTTGGTGTATTAAACCACATCTATTTTTTCTATATATACTAATGAAATTTCTATTAACAGGCGAGACCTGATAAATTTATTTCCATTTTAAGTCCAATCTCCAATATTATGTTAATATAAGAAGTAATCTTGACTTCACTTATGATAAATTTGGAGCATGTTAATTATCATTTGTACATATTTTTCTTACTCCATTGTTGTCTCTACCACAAATAGCAATCACTACATTCAACTCATATGCTCTTGAATTGCTCAAATTTTTAATTAAATTTAAACATTTTTTAGTAATTATCTTCTATAATAATAATATTTTATTATAATAATCATGTTTAAATATCCTAAAATACATCATAACTCATAACTCAAACTTCTGTGAAACTGTCAAATACACCATAACTCAAATTAGTTGATTTTTTTGTTAATATTAAAAGTATTTTCTTAAATTTTGCATAATCTAGATTAATTATCTTCTTTGCACTTTCGGATTTTAGAGGGTCATTCATATAAATTCCATTTTTTTGGGATGATATTTTATTTATCTCCTAATTGATGGTTGTTAATCCCAATAAGCCATCTAGCAAATCGTTGCAATTGATACTCGATTTTGAAGCGATAATTAGTGTTCCTTTACATCAAGTTATAGTTTTATATCATAATCTAATATAAGTTATGTCTTAAAGTGCATAAAAAGTTATGCCACTTGTTTCTATAACATTTGTGTTGTTTGAGGCATTAGTTTAATTCAAAATTCATCAGGTAAACGTTCACTAAACTTATGGGAAGTGAATTAAATACTACACGTTTAAGTTGAATAACTAAATTCTTATATAAATATGATGGAAAAAGGGAAATTTCCTCGAACTAAAAATTTTGCTAAATTAGGTCATAGATAAAGATACTTTGATTCATAAGTTTTCACTGAATGAGAGAATAATTAAAAGAACAAATTAAAAACCTCTAAAAAATAGTAAGTTGTGTGCAAGAACTAGGATCCCAAATTTACGAGGAAAACTAATCTCTCTCCCTCCCTCTCTCTCTCTCTCTCTCTCTATATATATATATATATTATATATATATATATCTATGTTGCTTTGTATTGTCATAGAAAGTAAAAATAATGTTCAAATTCGTTGTTGGGTGGAGTGTGACATTTATAAACAAATTCAAAATAAAAGCAATTATTTATGATAAAAATAGAAATGTGATATAAAATTAAATTTCGTAGGTTCAACCATATAATCATATTTTTTTGATCAATCATTTTTTATCCATACAATAACAAAAATCATGAAAAAAATTCAAAAAGTCAAAATTTGACTATATATAAGAGAAATATTTTTAATCCATATAAAATATTTAAAATCAAATTCAGTATTTCTGAATCTTAATTACCCCAATAAAATCAAAAATGATTTTCCTCCTTAAAATGATTGAGCTTATCTTCTGTTGAAAACAATTTCTACACATCTTCACTTAAGCTGCTTATATGTTCAAGGATTTCAGGATTTGTGGTTGTAATTTCAAGTTCTCCCAACCTCTTAGATTGTTCTTGATTACGACTATCAGAAGAAGAGACCTTTTTCTCCAAGATGATTCTTTTAAAATCCATATCTATAACAAAAATTCAATAATATTTGTTCAGCAGCCATTGCATTTTCAACACTACTAGTTTTCACTTGCTCATTATTCGATGATAACACATCAACAAAGCTTCTTTTTTTGTGAATTAATCTAAAGACGATTGGTCTAAGAAGGGGGAAGAGATCTTTTGTTGAACAACACTTCACCTGTCTTTTTATCCCTAACAACTTCTGAAGGTGCCTCCATAACAATTTCTATTAACCTAAATCTAGTTTGTATGCCTATATATACCACCGAAATTTGTGTTCAAATAAGGAACTTGTGAAATTTATTTTTATTCAAGTCAATGCTCCAAGATTATTGAATTATAAGAATCTAGTCTTGATTTCACTTCTAGTAAATTGGAGCATGTTAATAATAATTTGCCTATTTACTCTTCTTATTACCCAATATTATTGTATTTTCAGAATAATATAATATATAATATAAATACTTAAATTGTATACAAGCATAATAATTTTCACATTATTTATAGGGATAATGCCCAAGTACCCCCTCAACCTATGCCCGAAAAATCTCAGACACACACTTATACTATACTAAGGTCCTATTACCCACCTCAACTTATTTTATAAATATTTTTTTACCCTTTTTTCGACCTACGTAGCACTGTCTTGTGGGCCCAACGAAGCTTGACTTTTTTTTTCAAACTAGTGCCACGTAAGCTAAAAAGGGGTAGAAAATTACTTATAAAATAAGTTCAGGGGGTAATAGGACCTTAGTATAGTATAAGTGTGCCTCTGAAATTTCGGACATAGGTTGAGGGGGTACTTGTGCATTATCCCTTATTTATATATATACTAGATTGGCCACAAGTCGTGTTCAGCACGACTGCTACATGCACAACTTCATTATTGCTTTTTAACTTTCAGCATTACAACTTTATTGATTTAATCAAAATTTGTCAAATGTATTTACATTAGAATGAATGCAACATTTGCATTTATTGGAAGAAAGAGAAGCTCTCATGTACTTGTGAGAAAGAGAAACTTTGATCTTACATCTAAGATAGAGAAAACCATGCATTCATTAATACTAAGGCTTAAATAGATAACCAATACGCTACGTAGATGTGCATAATGTGTACTTTTGCTTATTATGAGAAAAATTGCATAAGACCACCCCAAGTCTGAATTGAGTTTTATAAAGAAAGTTACTTTAGGAGCAGTGGTGGTGTGTTCTGAGAAGTTAAAGAAAAGGTGGACATCGGGTGGTTGTGTTTGTGGGGTATTCCTTTAAAAAGAAATTAGGCATATGATTTTGTCTCTTTTCCTTTTTTTGGACTAAAAACATAGTTTTTTAAAATTATATCATGGGTTTATGCCACATATCTTTTCTTTATAGGTAATATGCCACATCATCCGCATGCGTATGACACACTCTCTTTATGTTTACTTGATTGTCAAAAAATATTCGATAGGAATATTATTTTACTAATAAAGGTGTTCTATTGGAATAGGCCTAAGATATGGTGTCTAAGTGAATCATGCGGACAACTTTAAGAGGCTATCGATGACTTAAGAATTTAAAAAACATAACTCTTTAATGTGGTTTGAGATTAGTACTCAAAATCTTTCTCTTAAAAGAGATGATACTCAGACTTTCTCATGAAAACTCATTTGGATATCAATGTTTCCTTCCATCTTAATTGTAAAAACATTTACTCTTTTGGAAATACTTAGTCTCCATATATCATTTTAAGTCAACCTCTGATTTATTATAAGCCAACTCATAAATGGGGATCTAACTAAAATCCTTCTCACCCCGACTGATTGTCCATCTAAAAAACATATTACTTTTATCAATAAAAAAGTTTCTATCTATCATAAAAGTGCCTTGTTTATTTGCTCTTTTTATTCTTTTTCTTAAAATCTTGTTATTTATTAGGATATCTGAGAGTCAAAATTTAAATGAATCATGTTTATATTCTTTTAATTTGTATTATTTTCATGGTGAAATGAGGGTGAGATGGAGAAAAGATTACTTTTGTTCTTTGTTTTGAATTTTGGGTACAGAAAAAAGAAAATTTCCATATTAGTAATTTTTAATCAAGTCATCTTTTATGGAATTATTTATTTCTATATGAATGTCGTTTTTATTTTCCTCCTTTTTCTCTCTTGATTGTCATTAATTGAAAAAATAAATAGGATAAAAATGGTGGACAAGATTGAAATAGAAATCTTTTTAGAACAGGTAGAGGTGAAGGAGTGGGGGGAGGGGGGGGGGGGGGGCAGGAGTGTAGAGAGTAGATGCCTTACCTTTTTTATTTTAAATTTACTCTAAAATTCAAAATCAAGTCGAGCTCATATATTAAGTAATTTCGAAATATTTAAGGGAAAGGGCCTAAATGCCCTTGAACTATGAGATTTGGTAAAATATTGCCCTCCATCCATCTTATGAGTATGTTCAGTTAGTCATTAGGATATTTTTTATCCAAATGGTTTACGACAGGGGTATTTTGGGGTCCGAAGTTGAATGAAGGGTACTTTTGTACCATTTCAAATAGTTGAGCGGCATTATAGGCCCTTCCCGAAGATACTATTAAGTTTGTAATTCTTGAAAACACAACATTAGAAAATATTTTAATCATTTTAATAGTGTTATCCAAATATGTGACTGGTTATATATATGATGTCAATTTTAACAGTTATAAGTTGCACTAGATATAAAGTTTGTACCGATATAAGTCCAAGTGTTTGTTTTTCTGTTTCAATTTAAATGACGTAATTGTAATTTTAAGTTGATCAATTTATTTTGTTTGTTTACAAAATATTCTAAGTAGTTGAGCATGCTAATACATTTTATGTCATTTTCAAATACATAACAAACTACAAAAGTAAGACAAATAGATTATGTTTGAAATCAGTTTTATAAAAAAGTAAGACAAATAAATTCTCCAAACATTACATTATCACTTTGGTATAAATTTTCTAATAAAGTAAGAATTGAAATTATCATATAAAATTTGCAATGCTACAGGGAATTCATCTTCCTTCATTAGACAAAGAAGCAAAGATTGATTATGTGAGTTAAACTAAACTCATTGTTTTCAGCTCGATCTATTTATTCGTATGCTGTTAGTTCGAAGCTAAGTTAAGATGATAGCTTGAACTTGATATGAAGTTTTGATGATTTAACAAACTTATCGATCTAACAAGGAACCAAATCCTTGTTATTTGAACTGCTGACAATAAGATGAATGATAAACTCAGTGTGAGGTATATTTGTGTGCTATCATCAAAAAGGGGGAAAATGTTATATTCTAGGTGTTTTGATGATCCTCACTAATGCGGGGACCTGGTTCCTGGCAGAGTGCTCTCGTCCAGATACAAATGGGGTACAGTCATAAAAGCTGTCATGTCAGGTGGTAGGTGAAAAGTGCAGTATCCTACACCAATAAGAAGAGCTAACGATATTGTATGTTTCAGTACCTCACTAATGCAGGGACCTGGTACCAGGCAGAGTTTCCTCCATCACATACATAATTGGTTACAGCTGTAAAGCTGTCACGTCAGAGGTTGGTAAGGCGTCAGTGTACTACACCAATCAGAATGGAGGAGGTGTTTGTCCAAAGGATAATAACTCTTTATGTTTGATACTTTTAGCATGACAAACACCATATTATATTCATTCATCCAAAGAAGAAAGTCAGCCAGCAAGCCTTTTCAAGAACTCATACAGAAGTTTGCAAGGGACCTGGTTCCTGCAAGCAAGGGACCTGGTTCCTGCAAGACACAGCGACGTGAAAAGGACGACAAGACAGCTGTCAGAAAAGCTGTCATCTCTGATGCGGTAGGTGCACAGCTTTTCCAACAGCAGGCCTTCAGCCAATGGGATGACTTTTCAGAAGTTTGCAAGGGACCTGGTTCCTGCAAGCAAGGGACCTGGTACCTGCAAGACAGCGACGTGAAAAGGACGACAAGACAGCTGTCAGAAAAGCTGTCATCTCTGATGCGGTAGGTTCACAGCTTTTCCAACAGCAGGCCTTCAGCCAATGGGATGACTTCAACGAATTTGTGGGAAATGATATTATCTCTTTCCAACAAACACAAATTTAAGACTTGGCAAATTAAATTTGGATTTTCTCTGAAAATTCACAAGTTTGAATAGAAGGCCATCTTCAAGGAAGAACATTGCTCAACTCAACAGAAGGACCTGATAGAGTAAAGAAGAATCTTTGTTGTATTTAGAGCTTTGTGTCTATGTACTTACATTGTAAATCTGTTCCTAATCTATAAAGGATTCAGATTTGTTTTGAGTTTGTAAAAGTCTAAATCAGTTAAGGTTAACTGATTTAGTGGGCAACATTGTTTTGTTGCTTAGTCAAATTCTAAGTCATCTAGAGTTAGTTAGGTGGTTTAGTGGGCGGTGTGGTATCCGCTTAGGCTCTTCAAGTAATAGGTAGATTACTTGATCGTGAGATTAATAACTTTTTCTCACATTGATTGTAACCGGGTTCGCTTTTGCTTGAGAAGATTAGTGAAGACGGTTGTAAATCCTGTGCAACAGGTCGTGGTTTTACTCCCTTGAGCAAGGAGGTTTCCACGTTAAACTGCTTGTGGTTGTGTTCTTTATATTGTTTAATCTTCCGCACTGTTCTTGCTGTGTCAAGGGACCTGGTCCGTTGACTGGTAGTGGTCGCACATATTCCAACAAGTGGTATCAGAGCAGGTGCTCTCTATCTGGTTAACACCAAGAGAGAAGTTCCTGCAAGAAATGGGGTCACTACTGAAGAATAACAAAGAAATCTATCTCCCACAAGACCCTCTTTTTGATGATAAGCTCTACAAATATTGGAAGATTCGGATGAGAGACTATCTCATGGCTGAGGACAGTGAAGTATGGGATGTCATATGTAAAGGTCCTTATGTGCCAACTGTGGAGGTTAAAGATGGAGAGGTCACAAGAGTCATTCCCAAAACTAGACAACAATATAATGACTCTGACAAGCAACTAGTTCAAAAAAATTACAAAGCTAGGAAGTTGCTTATGTGTGGCATTGGAATTAAAGATTATGATCTTATCTCTTCATGTGAATCAGCCAAAGAAATTTGGGATCTCCTGAGAACTACCTTTGAAGGTACTGAGGAAACAAGAAAATCTAAGCTAGATTTCTTTACTGCTCAGTTTGAAGGTTTCACCGTGGAGGAAGGTGAACCAGTTCATGAAATTCAAACAAGATTCTCCACCATCACTAATGAGCTCATGTTTCTTGATGAACCTATCCGGTGTGCAAACAAGTCTCTAAGATACTGGAAACTCTTCCCAAATCTTGGACAAATGAATGTGTGTTTGCTGAGGAGACAAAGGGGCCTGAAGAGGTGACTCCAAATACACTATTTGAGCTTCTTCAAGCTCATGAGTTGCATAAAAAAGGAGAGTGTCTCATTCTGAAGGAAAAATACAAAAGGACAGATATGATTGATGAGATTGATCAGAATAAAGAAAATTATGTCAAGACTGTAGAAGGTAAGGACACGAAGGGGACCTGGTCCGTCCCAAGATAAGCAGAAGAGAAGTCTTCTTCAGGGCATTAAAAAGGGATATGGCTGCATGGAAAAAATCCTCAAGTGATTCAGATGATTCTGAACACACAGATAATGATTTCATGACAAAGTCAAACAGAGGAAGATGCTAATGAAAAGGTAACTCTATCTTATTTCAAGCAAAACTTGAATACCTTTTCTACTAGCAAGTTGAGAAAGCTAGCAGTTGTATTACTTGATTTGATAAGTGAGATGACAAGTGAGAAGGATCCCCTAAGCAACAGTCTAGATATCTCTCAAGATGAAAAAATTGCATTAGTTGCCCCAATATTTGATATTAAAAGTCAAATGCTTGTTCTAGAAGCTGAAAATCTAGAACTGAAGAAAAGGATGAAAGAGTAACTAATGAAACTTTTAAAGGAAAGAATGAGGCAAGCAGCTTGCAGCTGGAGCTTGAAATAAGCTGCACACTGCTGAAATGAAGACCAAAATTGCATTAGAAAGAAATCTTGAGTTAGAGAGAGGGACCGTCCATGTAAAAGAGGAACTGGAAAAATCTCTCAAATGGACCAATTCCTCTAAGATTCTTACAAATCTGATCGGTCAAGACAAACACAGTAGAAGAGGGTTAGGCGTGTGACAAGATAAAATCCTCCTATAATCCTCGAAGCAAAAATGTTCCTGATGCTGACAATCTGTTGTGTGAGAATTGTTGTCGAGATGGAAATCATAAGAAAGATTGTCCACTTTTGGAAAATAAGGAAGGAAGGAAGTTCGTCAAATTATTCCAAACAGCTGAAAAAGAGATAAAGAAAGGCATGTGAAGTGTGTCCGATCTGAAAATAATCAAGAAAAGAAAGAAAAGAGACCTGGTCTTCATGCTAAATTTGTCAGATCCGACAGTTTTGTGGAAAGGGAGCATAAGGGACCTGGTCCTCGCTATCGTTTTAGCAAGAACATTTTGCCCCCTTGGACAGGAAGGTTTCTTGTTAAGCCTTTTGACAGTTATTGGGAACTCTGTTTGAAGTGGGTTCCTAAGTCTAACAAGTAATTCTGGTGCAGAAGAGAGGAAGCAGTCAGTGTTTGTTTATAAATAGCAGATGCTCAAAACACATGACTAAGAAGGTTACAAAACTTCCTCTCTCTCAAGACACTTCAAGGTGGAGGTGTCTCTTTTGGCGAATGGCAAGAAACGCTACACTGTTGGTGTAGATTTTGTGATGAATGAAATAAAGCTAAGCTCTTATCAGATAACTGTTTTGTCACAAACTTGCTCTTTCGATCGATGATTTTGATAGAAAAGAGATGCAAGAACATGTATATTGTTGATCTGTTTGCTGCTCATTGTGATAGTCTCACTGAACTTAATGATCAAGGTGTGAATGCTGAGGTATGATTAAGGAGACGTGCTCATGAGTGTTGCTTTGCTGCACAAACCTGTGTCAGAGGACCTGGTCCAAGTATGCATAAAATGATATTTGCAAATGACAAAGGTTGTGACGATGATGTTAAAGAGAAGCAGATCAGACCTCCTTCAGGATTATCAGGGTATACTAAAAATGGTCATGTGTTTATTGATGAGTCTAGAAGATTTTAGAAGTTGCAAGGAAAGAAGTTTCTGAGATAGAAGAGTTGCTTCAGAATCACAGAGATGGTTTAAATAGTGAGTTTGCTGAAGAACATCCTCATGAATCCAACAATCTCAAAGAAGATGATGCAGAGATGATTAACCTGATGAGGGACTTGGTCCTCTAGACAATGCTGAACAAAGATGATGCAGTTCAAACTGATAATGTGAATTTTGAAGGTGAGAATGAAGAAGCTAATCAAGCTCAGTTTGAAAGAAGCAAACTCTGATAGTCGATTCCCCAACAAGCTGATCGGTTGTCCAAGTTGCTCCTCAACAATGTCTTCAAGAGAGGTAAAATTGTCAAAAACTCTTCTCTTTGAAATCAATATGCAAGGAACTGCTGATCATTCAGGTACATATTGATGATGTCATCTTTGAGGCAAACCTTGAGGAGTTGTGTGAAGAGAAGCTTTGTTAAAAGGCAAGATTCAATTGCTTTTTCATCAACTGAGGCAATAAATGTAGCAAGTGCAGCTTGATGGGTTCAACTCTTGTGGATCAGGAAACATCTTGAAGCTCATAAAAATCTGGCTGAATTAATCAAGATGATGATGTGAAAATGCTAAAACCTTCTTGAATGGATCCTACCTGAAGCAATCAACTCTTTTAATGACTATGAAAAGGGAGCAGGTATCCTTGCTTTTCGGTTATGTATGTTTTAGCAAATTCAGTTTCATACCTTTTGTAGGTATACACACATGAAAAAGGGGATGAAGAAAAAGGGAGTTCAGGATAGATCTAGGCAATGACATTCAAACAACAGAGAGGGACCTGGTCCTTTCTCGAAGGTTAGCAATCTTAACATTGCAGTTTGAATTATGCATGAGAGCCATTGAAATTGCCACATGTCCGTCCTTCAGGAATCTGACTGTTGTCTCATCTTTTGTGCCAAAATGATACCTTATTTTCTCTTTCTTTATATTCCATATTTCTTCTATTTCCCCAGAAAAATTGAGTTGCCTTCCAAATATCAAGGTGCTTCCAAATTCTTTTTTTCTCTTCTTTTCAAACACACTTCAAATTGTTAACCCCTTGATTCTTGCTGGAGAATTCTTTGATGAAAATATTTTAAGCGTGAAGAGGGATCTGGTCCTCCATGAAAAATGAAGAAGTGGAAAAGATGATACTAAAAAAGGAGAAGTTGATATATTCTGAGAAATCAATGTTTTCTGAAGAGGAAGGTGTAAAATAAAATAAAAAAAAAAAGGAGGAAAATCTTCTTGGTTCCTCAATTGTTGATCCATTCATCTTGGAGGCCTTTAGTTGTTTGTGTTACCAATCTTTTTGTTATGAAAAACTCAGGCTGGTGTTGGAAGCTATGACAGTTGTCGTGTTTAACTGGAATACTGAAATGGGTTGTTTAAAAGTCCAGCTTCTGAAACAACACTATCAGAGGGACCAGGTGCCAACAAAAATAAAAAAAAAATTGGTTAGCCCTGAAGGTAACATAAACATACAGGTTGGGTTGTACATCATGTTGTACGCTAAGAGAAGATCTTGAACTCTTATGCTAGGGATATACTTACTAATTCTATTCTTTCAATCCCTTGCCTCTAAATCATCCCTTCTCTTCCTACCTTTCTATGTCAGTCCTCATTCCTCATTTATCTCTTGGGCATTCTTGGTTTTTCATCTTGTAATCATACATGCAATGCTTTGATGACTGATCTTTTGTTTATGGATGTTAAATGTCTTGTTTCTACTGACTTGTCTCATTACTTTATGCCTTTTTGCGCATGCTCTGTGTTGCCCAAGTGGCCATGAATTTGCAAAAAGAACTATATTCTGTCAACTTGGTTTACTGCTTTATTAACCTTTTTTATGATGTCAAAAGGGGGAAAGTTGTTAAGGTAAGGTATGAGATCAATAGTGTTATAACTGCTTGAACACGACATGGTCACATCGATAGCTTGAATCAGTGGTAGCTACTTGAAGAGATATGGTCATACTGATAGGGGGAATAAATGCTTGCTGCTTGCTACCTGATGAGGACCTAGTCCTGTCGATAGGCGGAAGAAGATGTTGTCATCATCAAAAAGGGGGAAGATGATATGTTGATGTTTTGATGATTTGACAAACTTTAGGGATGATTAAACTCCAGTTACCCCAAGAATTCTTTTTGATAGGGGGAACTGATGAATAAGTATGTCATCATCAAAAAGGAGAGGAGGAAAATGCCATGTTGATATTTTGATGAGTTGACAAACTTCGAGATGATGAACTCAAGTTACCCCAAGAATTCTTTTTGATAGGGGGAACTGATGAATAAGTATGTCATCATCAAAAAGGAGGAAAATGCTATATGATATTTTGATGACAAACTTCGAGATGATGAACTCAAGTTACCCTAAGAATTCTTTTTGATAGGGGGAACTGGTGAATAAGTATGTTATCATCAAAAAGGGGGAAAATGTTAGTTCGAAGCTAAGTTAAGATGATAGCTTGAACTTGATATGAAGTTTTGATGATTTAACAAACTTATCGATCTAACAAGGAACCAAATCCTTGTTATTTGAACTGCTGACAATAAGATGAATGATAAACTCAGTGTGAGGTTATATTTGTGTGCTATCATCAAAAAGGGGGAAAATGTTATATTCTAGGTGTTTTGATGATCCTCACTAATGCGGGGACCTGGTTCCTGGCAGAGTGCTCTCGTCCAGATACAAATGGGGTACAGTCATAAAAGCTGTCATGTCAGGTGGTAGGTGAAAAGTGCAGTATCCTACACCAATAAGAAGAGCTAACGATATTGTATGTTTCAGTACCTCACATGCAGGGACCTGGTACCAGGCAGAGTTTCCTCCATCACATACATAATTGGTTACAGCTGTAAAGCTGTCACGTCAGAGGTGGTAAGGCGTCAGTGTACTACACCAATCAGAATGGAGGAGGGTGTTTGTCCAAAGGATAATAACTCTTTATGTTTGATACTTTTAGCATGACAAACACCATATTATATTCATTCATCCAAAGAAGAAAGTCAGCCAGCAAGCCTTTTCAAGAACTCATACAGAAGTTTGCAAGGGACCTGGTTCCTGCAAGCAAGGGACCTGGTTCCTGCAAGACAGCGACGTGAAAAGGACGACAAGACAGCTGTCAGAAAAGCTGTCTCTCTGATGCGGTAGGTGCACAGCTTTTCCAAAGCAGGCCTTCAGCCAATGGGATGACTTTTCAGAAGTTTGCAAGGGACCTGGTTCCTGCAAGCAAGGGACCTGGTACCTGCAAGACAGCGACGTGAAAAGGCGACAAGACAGCTGTCAGAAAAGCTGTCATCTCTGATGCGGGGTAGGTGCACAGCTTTTCCAACAGCAGGCCTTCAGCCAATGGGATGACTTCAACGAATTTGTGGGAAATGATATTATCTCTTTCCAACAAACACAAATTTAGACTTGGCAAATTAAATTTGGATTTTCTCTGAAAATTCACAAGCTTGAACAGAAGGCCATCTTCAAGGAAGAACATTGCTCAACTCAACAGAAGGACCTGATAGAGTAAAGAAGAATTTTGTTTGTATTTAGAGCTTTGTGTCTATGTACTTACATTGTAAATCTGTTCCTAATCTATAAAGGATTCAGATATTTGTTTTGAGTTTGTAAAAGTCTAAATCAGTAAGGTTAACTGATTTAGTGGGCAACATTGTTTTGTTGCTAGTCAAATTCTAAGTCATCTAGAGTTAGGTGGTTTAGTGGGGGCGTGTGTGGTATCCGCTTAGGCTCTTCAAGTAATAGGTAGATTACTTGATCGTGAGATTAATAAATTTTTTCTCACATTGATTGTAACCGGGGGTTTCGCTTTTGCTTGAGAAGATTAGTGAAGACGGTTGTAAATCCTGTGCAACAGGTCGTGGTTTTACTCCCTTGAGCAAGGAGGTTTCCACGTAAACTGCTTGTGTTGTGTTCTTTATATTGTTTAATCTTCCGCACTGTTCTTGCTGTGTCAAGGGACCTGGTCCGTTGACTGGTAGTGGTCGCACATATTCCAACATATGCATAAAGAGTAAAAAGTGCACACATATAGCAAGATCACACATGATTAGTTTTAAGAACCAAACTAGGATCCTAGTGTGTATGTTTAAGTTTTACGCTTGAGAAAGATTAAGGAGTTGGCATCTCTTTGACAACGATGAAACAACTCCTTCATGATGTCTTTCCTAAAGTAATGTTGAAATAATTGCTTTGTTACGACTCGTACAAATAGGATATATATATTGTTTATTTGATCTATATTCCACTGGTTGAATCATATTTTGAACTGCAAGACATATATTTCCCCCACAGATCACCAAAAATTTGTTATACATAATGTGCTAGTATTAGCGTGTATTATCCCCATATCGGGCTCCTGCTCAATCAACTTGGCCTTTTATTTGTTTGAAAATTACAAACAAATGGATGAAATTTTTTAATACGACAACACCATCGATTTTGACGATAAGATAACAACAATAGATACTTCAATGGATCATAACAACCGTTGTAACACCTTGTAAGTCAGACATAGAAAATGCAGCAGAAAAACTCTAGAACCAATGAACCACGACAGGGTTTACAGACTGTGAGAGGGACCACGGTCCGTTGACCTGCCCGTGGACTCAACAACCTTCAGCAGAGGTGCAACACAGATTCTTAACGGGCCGTGGACCACCTCATGAGTCGTATCGACGCTCGTAGGAGCCAAACCGAGTCCACCAGGCCCATACGTCTAACCACAAGACCCTTCACGGGATGTAGTCCTAACGATGTATCGTTGTGACGCCTTTGAAAACTCACCTCAGTAGGTATTAGAACACGACCATCTTGACGGTCCATGGCCAATTTGATGGTCCGTTAGAGGGGCCATGGTCAGTTGCGTTAAAGTTATAAGTTAGGAGTCGTTTGATCTTTTTTCTATGTGTTGGAACCCTAAGCTACGTCATTCAAACCCTAAACTAAGTAGTTTCATCCTAATGACTTAATTAGAACTAACCCTAATTGAATATTCACCTACATTTATCGATCTTAGAGCAAAATAGAGGGAAAAAGTCAAGCAACCCTTCAAGAACATGCAGAAAGGTTTTCTTTAGTTCCAGCCCAAAAATAAGAAGATTTCTCTGTGATTTCTTCACCTGGTATGTGAGATTTCACTAGTGGGTTCCTTTCACCCATTGGGTTCCTAAAATTAAGTCAAATTTTTGATTCCTTTAATTATGTTTAGGCCTAGGGTTTCTAGAACTTCAAATTATTGTTGTGTTTTAGCTGTTAGATTAATCCTAATCAGAAAAATATATTTGAAACTATGTTTTTAATTCCATGCATAAAATTCAGAACCCTATTTGTGTAGATTCGTTTAGTTAATGAATTACGCTTAATAGGTAAGTTTATACAATTATACATGCATTAGTTTACAAATGTTTCATCACCAGTACTTCATGTCGCATTTTCAGTTAGCATGTCAGAAACTTGAGCTATCTTGTAATTTTAGTTATTTTGTATTTTTAAAATTGTATTGGAAGTAGGCTTAATATAGAGTTGGACTAGTGTTAGTCACCCTCATAGTCCTAGAACTATGTGCTCCATAGATTAAGTCCCTTTGGGCATTATACTTAGTGATTGCGCTAGTCATGCCTCTATACCCTTGACAAAGTATATTGGGTCCTCTCGATTGGAAGTATATATTGGAATCCACATTTATCTCATGTTGTTTAGTGGTTTCTATATGCAGAAACTAGTGTACTAACCAAGTTATTAGTTACATTTCAATATTCAATTTTAGTATGTTATAAAAATGGTCACTACATTTAGTTAGTTCATATTCAACATGTTTAACATATTTATCATGTTCTGATTATATCATTACTTTATCGCTTTGTTTAGTTATATGTTTTATTCAGCTTAACTCTATTATGCATGCTCAGGCTGTAACATCCAGTAAATTTTATCTATTGTCACCTAATATATGTGGCGTAGTGAGTCATGGGTATATGAGGTGTATATGACTTTGTATCGTATATTGAAGATTAAGATTGAATATAGGTGGAATATCATGTTTAATAAGCTAAAGTTTTAGGTCAAAGGGACCCTCAAACAAAGTCCATGATTAAAGAAATGGCTCGAGATGTACTTCGCACGTTTAAAAATTTTGAATTGTCCCATACCTTGTGGATGAGTCTATAAGTGTACAACAAGCTAAGAATAGTTCTTATAAGGTATTATAGTAGAACAAGGGTCGTATGTAAGTTTTGAGGTCAAGAACATTAGTGAAACTAAGTTCGGCAAAAGTTATCAAAGTTTCTTTTGAAGTATTTTCTTAACTTTGGGTCAAATGTATTGGATGTTTTCTCCCGATCTATAAGGAGTTAGAAGGTTTACAACCCATTTAATCGAAGGCCTACGAGTCTAATTTTCAACACACAAAACCCCATGTCAAACTGACATCGAAGTAATGAGTTATGAGGGTTTTACTACGGACTGCCCGAGCAGAATCCGGGTTGCAATCTAGATCGGGTAAAAATATGGTATGTGGGTCTAAATCAATGTTTTAAGCCATGAAAACATTTCATTTCTCTTCCAAACGAGAAATAAAGCTTAAGAGAGGGTTCCTATTGAGTTCTTTCATGATGAAGGTTAGTTTTTCATGATTTCTACCATTAAAAGTTGCCCCGCACCTAGAAAAATGATCTCTACACGTGACAATCGTTTTCGCCTTATATTAGCTGCACTTGGAGTTAGTTTTTGAAGATATAAATTTGTTGTTATTGGTGTTTCTTCAAGTTTTACACTTGGTTAACTAAGGTAATTATCGGGACTGTTTTATGATTGTATTTATGAAGTTCCACGGACATTTCGTCAAGTTGAGGCCATTTGGAAAATCTGTCAATTTAAGAAAAAATATGAACTCTTTATAGGTGTACACAAGTTGTGTATATGCTGTTTGTGAAGATTAGGAAGTAAGGAAAAACTTTCGTGAAGAAGCTACGTCCATTCGAGCCTTCATTGGAAAGGTATGTTAAGGATAAGCTACGTCCCTCTATTTTAGCACCCTTCCTCGGAAATTCCTAAAACTCTGAATGTAATATTTTGATATACTCTTGGTAGAAAGACCTTCAATGAAAGGAATTTGGATCTCAGATGGATTATTTTCATGGTTCTGTTATTCTTATATTCCAGTCATTCGGCTAAACAGAGTATTTGACATCTACATGTCCTTTTATCAATATCCTTGATTATACGTCCACATGTATGAATTCTCATTCTTTTTTGGGTGATGTGACTTAAAATATTACCTGAGGTCCTTATCATTTGTAATCAACCCTCTGTCCCCACTTAAGTTATTATGAAAATAAATCTTTAAAGTAACTCACGAACTTCAAAACTGTCTAATATAACATAAATTTTAAATTATTCAAAAACTTGGTTTTTGGAGCACCTCTTTTATTAATTATCTAGGAACCAAGTAAGGAAATAAGTACGTCACCTAAAACTTGTCATAGACATATGAAAGGTTATATTATTTTCCAAAATTTTTTTTACATTTCAATCTTTTTTTGGAAGAACATACAAGATTTCACGGGATTGTTATACAACATATGGGAGTTGTTATAAAGTTATGAGAAAGGGAATACAAATGGGCCAAGATTGGAAACAAGACAACAATAACTTATATTTGTTATAAATTCATGACATGGCATGATATACATTTTACTTCCGAGCTATAATTGGGAGGCATGGGTCCTATTGCGTATATTTATATGTATGAGACACCGATGGACACAAGTTGGCAAATATGATGCCGATTCGCTACATAAGATTGTATGAGAATACCATGAATATATAAGTACTAGGTGGCCAAATGTCATTCATAGAGATCATTCGAGTTTTAGTTTCAAGTGGTATCTCTATTACCCTTTTTACGGTAATAATTATGATTCTATTTTTCGCTTTACATATCAGCACATTCTAAGTCATACTGACGTCCCTTTGCACGGGTACACTACTTTTGTTTCGTTCAAGAAGGTACAGGCAGGGACTGTACTCGACCCACCTGCTAGGATTCAGGTTCAACAGAGTTGGTAAGCTCTATCTTATCTTGGGCCCCCCAGAGGATGTTCACTTTTGTTTTACAGTTGGGTATAGTTGGGCCTTGTCCTGAAAGTGCTTATGTAACTCATAGAGGATATTCTGGGCATAGTATTATGGGTTTTAATTTTTATTTTCAACCTTTAGCCAACAGTCTTGGCATGTCAATATGTGTGTGTGTAAGTAAGCATTCTTTAGTTATGGCCTCGTCGGCTAGATAGTATATCGCTGTTTTTTTTGGCTTGTCTACCATTGTTTGCATGGTTTGTTCCCTTTCAGTTCATGACCTTCAGGGTCCATGCTTCACTTTTAAGAGGTTGTTCTACCCAATTTTTTGTGTCATTGCTTTGTTTAGCTAGTATGTTTAAGTGGTAACTTGGTCTTATAGGGTATCGAGTTCCAGTTACTCCCTCTTTTTTTATGCGTGACAAATGTTGTATCAGAGCAGGTCATATCCCAGGGAGGGTCCACAACTCGTGTCTAGTAGGGTCTTGTTTATGGGTGCGTTGTACACCATACTTATGTTCAAGAGGCTACAAGACATTTACGAACAATTACATTTCATTAAACTAATAAATCTTGCTATAGTGTAAAAGTATATAAGATTTGATATATACATCGTTCTTTATGTTACTTATCTAACAGGCTACTCTTGCTCAAGATAAAACATATAAAGATATAGGTATGGATCCAAGAGAAGATACTATTCATGACTCAACTGGGTCAAATAGATAGATTTCCCTCGGAGGCACAGGGTGAATCTCTTGTACCCCTAATACCTGCCTCCCCAACACTTGTTGAAGCTCAAGAAGATGCAGAATCCCCAGCCTAACTAGTTTCATTAGTACCTAAAGAAGCCAGAGACATAGGACCTCCATTACCTATTGTTCGTCCACCAGAGATTTGGAAGCAGGGGATAAGGGAGGCAATTCAGTTGCTGACTAGGATGGTTTCTTTTTCATGAGCAACAACTAGATGCAAGAGTAGATACTGTGAGAGAACAAGCACAAAGGTACGAGAGTTTCTTCAATTGGACCCTTTATTATTTACATGATCTAGTCCTATTGAGGATCCCCATGACTTTATAGACCATATACATAGACCACTGAGGTTGATGTACGCCTCTGTCACAGAGATTGTGGAGTTAGCATTTTTTTCACCTACGGGATATAGCCATTCTTTGGTACGAGGCATGAGAGAGATCTAGAGGACCTGATTCTCCGCCAGCAGAGTGGGAGGACTTTTTTAAGGCCTTTATTGCCACTATTTTCCATTGGAAGTTAGAGAGGCTTGTCTTGACCAGTTTATCAATGTAAAACAAGGAACCACGAGTTTGAGGGATTATAGCCATAAGTTTAATTCTTTGACAAGATATGTATTAGATATTGTACGTACCATGCAAGTCAGAGTTTATAGTTATGTTGATGGTTTGGCAAATCACTTGATTATAGATTGTAGGGTAGCATCCCCATTAGATGATCTAGATATTTTCGGCATAGAGGCTTTCGATCAGACTATAGAGGAGCTTTCTCAACTGATTTGTGATACCCGTAGGGAAAGGGAGTAGAGTAAGAGGTCCTATACTATAGGGTCCTATAGGGAGACACATGGCAATTTTACTCCCCTTTTCCATCGATATCAACCTCGGCCAGTGGGTTGTTTCTCACCACAGGTGTAGGGATCACAGTTTAATCGTCATAGTACGTCAGGACCAGGTTAGAGCTCAGGCCATTCTGAGAGGTCATTAACAAGATTGTTCCACACAAATAATACATCCCACTTCTCATTTCACACAGCGCAGTAAGCCGCACACTAGCAGTGTAGATAAGGTTCAGGTGCATGTTATCATTGTGGGCAGGCATGTTCTTTTATTAGTCGGTGCCCGATGTTGAGCAGAAGTGATCTATCTCACCCTTTTGGATCCACATCAGCATATTCAACCTTATCCTTTGCACCACGGCCACGGCCATAGTGTACTGATATACCGTGGTTTCACGGTATAATTAATACTTTTTCCTTAAGTTTAGTGTGTCCGAAAGCCTTTTTGTGCTAATTTTGATATAAGTTTTTCTTTGTGTTTTGCAGGAATACTCTAAAGTAGAGTCTGAATTGCGGACATTTTGAGCAAAAAATGCAGAAGGCCAACCTCACGTTCGTCGCCAAGTTCTTGGGCTGCTCGTGCGTCGTCTGCCTTTCCCCCCACAGCTGTCGTGTAACATAGTCACCTGGGATCGAGCAGTGCTGATGGCGCGATGGTCGCCGGCTTCGAGGTGGACTATGCACGGCTTCTCCAGGCGGTCATGCACGAGAGGGCATTCCAGGTCACTACTACCTACCCCTTCCCGTGTATGATCTTTGCCCTTTGCAGGTCTGCAGGTGTGCCCGTGTGGCACATAGATCAGTTGAAGACCCCCGCCGGTACCGTTGACGTCGGCCTCATCAGAGACGAGGGCCAATGAGTTGGCCCCACGTCGAGGCCCCGTCCAGAGCTGCACCACTATCGGATGATCTTGCAAATACGGTGGCGCCCAGGCCCCGCACAGCTACACAGGCATCCACGGACACTACCCCCGGTCGAGTCTATCCTGGTTAGTAGCACGGCCCCTCTACCGACACCAGCCCCGCTTGCTCGAGTCCAAAGCTGGAGGCACAAATGGCCCACTCTTCTGCATCATATCCAGCCGTGGATGCAGAAGTCTATTGCCGAGTCTGAATCGCGCATGGAGAGGCAGATGCAGCGGAAGGTTGCTGAGGTGCACCAGCGCTTCGATGCCTTTGAATTAAGAGTACTAGCTCGACCAGCCCATCCGGTAGAGGTGTCGACTCTTCAGGTGCTGCAGTCGACAGTCTTCGTGCAGACGTCAACACGATCCTTGCGACAAGAGTGCCGGGAGTCTGTCGAGCCTGCTGAGGATACTGTATTGGCGGCCCTGTTTTCGACTCCTGACATTCCACCATCCCCCCTCCAGAGAGTGCCAAGAGGCGTAGGGATCGCGGAGAGGAATGAGGCGCGAGCGAAGAAGAGGAACGCCGCGAGTTGAAGGCCGCGAGGAGAGCCTCAATTGCTGAGGCGGAGCACACCGGATCCGAGCATCACAGATAGCGGCTGGGGCCTCTAGCTCCCATACTTGTAGAGACCACCGGAGGCACTGAGGGTGCCCGTTGTTGCGAGAGGACACCACTGAGGGTGTCCAGATTGCTGAGGACACTACTGAGGGTTGTCCAGATTGCAGAGGCTGTGGGTTCCGGGAAACCGGACCCACCAGCTTGCTGATCGACGGCGCTATGCGCCACAGGTTTGCTTCACCCTACCCCTCGATCTTTAGATTTTCTTATGCATTGGGGACAATTGCATGCTTTTTTGTTGGGGTGGGGTAAATGGAAAGTGAGTGTTAGGGTGAAGTCTGAGTAGCCCAACTCACTATCCTCTTTTGGGGTTTTCTTGCCTGTGTTCTTTTCCCCAAAAGACTGATTATTTTTCTGTTGAACCGGCACGTTAATATCTTTTGTACATAAGTTTAACTCTGAAGCATGATGGCTAAAATGATATCCCGATAAAACTGGAAACAGTTGCATGACTAGGCGTAGTAACTGAAAATTGTGTGGCTCTAAACAATGAAATAAGAGTTACACCATTGCATGACCCTAAATCTTCAAGTCAAACTAGGTGTCTGATAATCTGGTATAGTGATGAGATTCAAGTGAGTGTGAGGAAAGTTGAATAGTCCACTATCGATACTGAGCTAGAACTTGCCTGGTTAGTCCTGCTAAAAGTAAGCTATAACAAACAATTGGAAATGATCATAGGCCCTTATCAATAAAGCCCATTTCTAGCCTAAATAAAGAAACCAAATGAAAGTTATCCTTCTTTGATCCAAATAATTTGAGCTTAAAATTAGACCTTTCTTTTTCACCCCAACTGATTTTCTGGGAACAATATGTTGGCCCTGGTCCCCTCTCCTTGGACATGTGCACCTCAGCTTATGCCAAAGCATAAGTTGAGGGTGGCTAATGTTAAACCACCTTCGTTATGGCCCTGACCCGATTTTGGGTATTGTGTACCTTGACTCATGGCAAAAGCCATGAGTTGAGGGTGGCTGTTTTTTGGGAATGCCCTGGAAAGTGGGGTTGAAAGAACAAAGAGAGAGAAAGAACACAAGTGAAGTGACTCAAGAACTCGTTAAAAAAAAAAAAATAAAAAAAATTCAAGAATTACAAACAAGAAAAGAAAAGAGTCACTTACGCAAATAAAGAAAGAAGGAAACGCAAGGTGAAAGAATAGGAGAAACTGGGTGAGATAAAGTGATATAGGGTGGAAGGTTTAGCCGATATGTCAAGGAGGGCAAAAAGTCACTAAAGTATACCTAAATATACCTACCTGACTCTGAGCCCACGTTACAAGCTAAAAAAGTCCTATCGTGATCCTAAGGTTGTATAGCGAACTTAAGGCAGTGAAAATAAGGGCAAGCTTATGGCAATAGGTATGAATAAGTGTGACTTTGTTCTGAGAGCGAGTGTTGAAATGTAATCCTTATACTCAAACTGAAATCATTGTGTGAAAAATGAGGATTTTTTTCTAAAGTAAGGACACTAGTGCAATACCGGAACTGTTAGCACCCTCGGTGAGAAATTGAAGAGGATAGGTGTTGGTGCATGGTGAGTCTGTGTCATGTTCGAATCCCACAAAATTCAAGCCTAATAGTGATAGCATGCATAGATTTGATGGGATTAATCGGGATTGATAGCCAAATGATTGCAAAGGATAAAACGTGAATACTATTGTACAAAGATTGTGTAGTGAGTCATAGTGCGTCGCTTGAGGACAAACAACGAATTTAAGTTGAGGGTGTTGATATACCGTGGTTTCACGGTATAATTAATACTTTTTTCTTAAGTTTAGTGTGTCCGAAAGCCTTTTTTGTGCTAATTTTGATATAAGTTTTCTTTGTTTTGCAGGAAATCTGTCTAAAGCTGAATTGCGGACATTTTGAGCGAAAAATGCAGAAGAGACCACCTACGGAGCTTATGACGGTCCGTCGTGCTTGCAACGGTCCGTAGGTGGCAGCGTAGAGAAGCTGCTGAGGGAAGATGGGAAGTCTGACCAAGTGTGGGATTACGAAGCTTGTGACGGTCCGTCATGGCCATGACGGTCCGTCCTGCAGGTCCGTCGTGAAGATCAGAGAAGTGATCCCAGTACCAGATTCCAGGAGTTGAAGTATTTTTGAAACGAAGACCCTCGACGGACCGTCGTGCCTATGACGGTCCGTCACACTTGCCGTCGAGGGGAATGAAGAAAGCAGCTGAGGAAATGGGGCAAGTATGGGACGACGGAGCCCACGACGGTCCGTCATGACTACGACGGTCCGTCGCGTGGTCCGTCGACCCAGCCGCGTTTTGGCAGATTTCCAGAAATTAGAATCCTTATTTATTAGGTTTTATTTTTATAAATAGTTCGAAAACCTCGTTTTTGGGGTTAGACTCTTTGATAAAAAAATTCCATATAGTTAGATCTTGTGATTATAAACTTTGTGTTTTGAGTGTTTGAGTATTGGAGATTGATACAAGTGATTTTTGTGATTAATCAAGTATAATTTCGGACTTTATTCTTTTCTCATTAAAGTAAGTACATGAATTCTTGTTTAACATATTTGAATATTGTGTTTATGGCTATGAGGAACTAAATTCCATAACTAGGGTTGTGGGAACCATAGGCAAATATGAGATAAACCCTAACTAAAATAACAATTCTAGAATAGTGTCTTGCATGTATTAATAATTTTCGCTTAGAAGTCTTTTTAACGGATGATCAACGTTAGAACTCGCCTTAATGCTACTTGCCGGACCAAGGAGGTAGATAATAGGAAAGAATTATTAACATAGATTTAGTGTATACTATCTAATAGGCTAGTATTGATTGGTACGAGGTAATAACTTAGTCAAATATCGAATACGATGCTTAATATGAGGTAAAGATAAGGGTTAGGAAAGCAACACACGTAGCCGGACCAAGGTGCGGAGTGAGATTTTCTAGATGCCGGACCAAGGATTTAGAAATACATAACTTATCACTTTGCATGCAAGATACTAGGAAAGGATTGTTATAGTTAGAATTATCAAGTTACGAACCTGTGGGGAACACGTAAACCCTAGTTGCTTTAATTCATTGATTAAAACCTAATATTAAAAGCTGTCAACTGTCTCTTTCAATTACATTAGTTATTTTACTCAATAGGTAATACAAACCCCCCTTTTTATATTTTTACTTTCCAAAGAAAGTTATTGACTAAACGATAGTAATACTAGGTTAAAGTTAAGTCTAGACTACTTCCTCGTGGGAACGATCCAACCTCACTAGTTGGGTTATTTACTTGACACGACCGCTTTACTTCTCATTTGAGAAGTAAGTTTGAGCGTATCAAATTTTGGCGCCGCTGCCGGGGAATTTAGCTTTTAGATTAACTTGAACTTCTTACTATAGTTTAGTTGATATTTTCTTGATTTTACTTTGTTTTATTGTTTTTGATTTCTTTTCAGAACTATCTCCTTGTATGCCAAATACACGGAGAGGAAGAGAACCGTTGTTTCCCCCTACGATCACGAGCTAGAGCGTACACTACGAAACATGAATCGTAATTTGGGAATCATGATGAGGACCCAAACCAGAACATCCCTGCTCTGCTGATGTTCATGGTCAGATGTTACCCGATGCTCCCGGTGAACATCAACAGAGGGGACAGAATCCCGCTCCACACGGCCCCAAGCATACTACAGAGGCTATGATAACATAGCAGATTCGGATGGGCCACTGGTTTTGCCTCCTCTGCCCACAGGCCACACTTTTGTGGTAACTAGTAGTCTGATGCAAATGCTCACTGCCAGAGGTTTGTTTTCAGGGCTACCTTCTGAGGATCCACATGCCCATATAGCTAAGGTAAGGGCAGTGTGTAAAAGTTTGTGTGGGGAGGCCTGACTTGGATCTTGATGTGATAGGGCTCAAAGTGTTTCCTCTCTCACTGACGGGAGAGGCTGCTATGTGGTTCACTGAGCTCCCATACAACTCCATATTCACTTGGAATCAACTACGGGATGTCTTCTTAGCACGCTACTATCCGGTCTCCAAGAAATTAAACCACAAAGACAGGGTGAACAACTTTGTGGCACTACCAGGAGAGTCAGTTAGTAGTTCGTGGGATCGATTCACCTCATTCTTGAGAAGTGTTCCAAATCACCGCATTGATGATGAGTCGCTGAAAGAATATTTCTATCGGGACAAGATGATAACAATAAAGCAGTGTTGGACACTATAGCAGGTGGATCTTATGGAGAATGCCCTTATGCTGAGATTGCTGAGAAATTAGAGAAAATCTCCCGTAACAACAAAGCTTGGAGTACCAGGAAGTCCGATAAGGGAGAAACACCTTCGCAGTGCAGTCCACTCACAACCCAGCCACAGATGATATTCGTGAAGAAATGGCTCAGATGAGAACTGAGCTTGGGTTGGTACTAAACATGTTGTTGGGGGCAGAAAGATTAATGCAGTCAACTACTTGGCTAAACCATCACCTCCAATCGATGAGTGTTATTATGCGGAGGATTCCTATGCAGTAAATGAACAGATGGGGGGTTTCCGACCAGGCGCCCAAGGCGCAAATCAGGATAATTGGCGCCAAGGTCAAGGGAACCAAGGTCGGAACTATGGATAATTACAACCGTGAGGGTCATTATGTCCGAGACGGTAACCGCGACAACAACTTCAACAGGGGTAACTACGGTAACAGAAATGATAGGAATGGGCCCTATATCCCTCCCCAAAATCGTGAAGTTACTCCTAGGGATGGTGGAGACAGTATGTCGCGAGTTGAGGACATGTTGCACAAAATGATGAGGAGATTCGATGCTAGTGATGAGAACATCAAAGAGTTAAGGAGTGATTTAGCTAGTATTGGGCAAAAAGTGATACACACGCAATTTCGATTAACAGATCGAATTGCAAGGGCCCAATTATCTGCGACAGTGAACACACGGCAACCAGGCACTCTTCCTAGCAACACTGTCCAAAATCCAAAGAATGATGCACACTGTATGGCAATTACTACTCGGGGTGGTAGGCAAACCATTGACCCACCCATGCCATCTGCTGAGAAAATGTGAGAAAGGATAATGATAAGGTGGTAAAGGGTAGTTGGTGAAGCAGAGGAAAGTAATGGAAAAGATGCAGAAATACCTGTGAAGGTAATCCCCATGCCTAGGCCACCACCTCCTTTCCCTCAGAGATTAGTGAAAAAGACCGAGGATGGCAAATACCGGCGCTTCATAACAATGTTGAAGCAGCTTTCTATCAATGTCCCTTTGGTAGAAGCTTTAGAACAAATGCCCGGTTACGCCAAGTTTATGAAAGATCTGGTCACCAAGAAAAGATCGGTTACTTTTGAGGATGATGATAGATTACAGCATTGTAGTGCTATTGCTACAAGATCCCTAGTGCAAAAGAAAGAAGATCCGGGTGCATTCACCATACCTTGTACAGTTGGGTCGTTACATTTTGCGAAAGCATTATGTGATCTGGGGGCAAGCATAAATCTCATGCCCCTCTCAATTTACAAGAAGTTGGGTTTGGGGAATCCAAAACCCACTGCGATGCGGCTACTGATGCCGATCGGACTGTGAAAAAGCCATAGGGATACTCCATGATGTGCTAGTAAAAGTGGAGTCATTCATCTTTCCAGCAGATTTTGTTATTCTTGATTGCGAAGTCGATTTTGAGGTGCCCTTATTCTTGGGAGGCCATTCCTTGCTACAGGTAGAGCCTTAGTTGATATGGAGAAGGGACAGATGAAATTTCGGTTGAATAATGAAGAAGCCACCTTCAACATTTGTAGGACCATGAGGCAGAGTGGTGAGCTCCAATCGGTATCTGCCATATCCCACAAAGGAAAGATGAAGATGGGAACTGAACAAAAATTGCAAAACAAGAGTTTATGGTTGGGGATTTGGTACTTGTAGACAGTTCTGGGGTGCCTTGTCTTCCGGGCAAGCTTAAGTCCAAATGGACTGGCCCCTACCTGGTTACCCAAGTATTCCCTCATGGGGCAGTTGAGTTAAAAGCCAAGGAGGGAGTTAGGTTTAAGAAGAGTAGAGATAAAGTAAACTCTATTTTGGGCATAAAGCATCGGGGAATAAAGTGATAGAGGCATACCATCTTGATGAAGTCTGAGTAATCGAGTGTCCCCAGTCGTGCCGCGATGTTAAATCTGGCGCTTGTTGGAGGCAACCCAATACTTATCGTCTTTTTAATAATGGTCATTTTTTTCTATAAATGGGTTTTAAATTTGCAGGCACATCACCAGGAAATTCTGCAGAAAACTACTCCGCAGTAGCAACTGACGGATACAACGACGGACCGTCACGACTGAAACGGACCGTCGTATTCACCGTCACAC
Organism: Solanum peruvianum; assembly: GCA_027705065.1. NCBI lineage: Eukaryota > Viridiplantae > Streptophyta > Magnoliopsida > Solanales > Solanaceae > Solanum > Solanum peruvianum. The sequence goes on along the minus strand of JAKWJD010001766.1, from coordinate 10,856,933 downwards.
CAGGTACGTATTTCTGTCATTTTTTTGAAATTAGGGCACACACGACGGACACTACGATGGGGCGTCGCAATTGCGACGGACCGTCGTCGGGGACCCGTCGCGCGTTTAATGAAATTAACCCGACCCGACCCGGCTGGACCCCTTTTCAAAATTTGACCGTTTATACTCCCCACCCCTCCATATTCCACCCCATTACTTCCAACTTCCTCTCATCTCCCCTCTCTTTTCCACTACAACACTTCCCCCACTGATCATTACTCCCACAATCTCCCCAAACTCTATCACTATCAGTTACTTGTCGGTGCTGCTGTTTTTGGGATCTACCTTGCTACTTGAATCATTCCCCACTTGTGTTTTCTCCATTTCCAAGGTATGTGTCTCTAAATTTGTACTCATTTCTCTTGTATTTTTCTTTATTAGTTAGTATTAGATTCGTTCTTAGTCGTATCTTGTTCCCTTGATATGATTCTGTCTAGACCTAGGCTCTAAATGTTTGAATTTGCCATGTTCATAACCCTATACATAGGTGATTTCACATTTATTGTTTCCTAGGTAGTTGGGATAGACACATATAGGTCCACAAGACTACAACACCATGTGGGTTCATTGGGGTTGCTTAGGGTACCTTCAGTTCTGTCTCTGATAGTCAGAACGAGACCCCGATGACGGTCCGTCGTATCCACGACGGACCGTCGTAGGGTCCGTCGCATAAGCCCTAGCACCTTCCCCAACGACGCCTGTGACGGACCGTCACACCCACGACGGTCCGTCCTGCACAACCGTCATGGTTGTCAGAGACCCTGTTTCTAAGGGTCTCCAAAATTTTTCAAAGTGTCCAACGACGGACACTCACGACGGACCGTCACACCAACGACGGTCCGTCCTGCACAACCGTCATGGTTGTCAGAGACCCTGTTTCTAAGGGTCTCCAAAATTTTTCCAAGTGTCCAACGACGGACACTCACGACGGACCGTCACACCCACGACGGTCCGTCCTGCACAACCGTCATGGTTGTCAGAGACCCTGTTTGTAAGGGTCTCTAAAATTTTTCCAAGTGTCCAACAACGGACACTCACGACGAACCGTCACACCCACGACGGTCCGTCCTGCACAACCGTCATGGTTGTCAGAGACCCTGTTTCTAAGGGTCTCCAAAAATCTTGCAAGTGTCCAACAACGGACACTCACGACGGATCGTCACACCCACGACGGTCCGTCCTGCACAACCGTCATGGTTTTCAGAGACCCTGTTTCTAAGGGTCTCCAAAATTTTTCCAAGTGTCCAACAACGGACACTCACGACGGACCGTCACACCCACGACGGTCCGTCCTGCACAACCGTCATGGTTGTCAGAGACCCCGTTTTCTAAGGGTCTCCAAAATTTTTCCAAGTGTCCAACGACGGACACTCACGACGGACCGTCACACACCACAGAACGACGGTCCGTCCTGCACAACCGTCATGGTTGTCAGAGACCCTATTTCTAAGGGTCTCCAAAATTTTTCCAGTGTCCAACGACGGACACTCACGACGGACCGTCACACCCACGACGCCGTCCTGCACAACCGTCATGGTTGTCAGAGACCCTGTTTGTAAGGGTCTCTAAAACTTTTCCAAGTGTCCTACGACGGACTCTTACGACGGACCGTCCCACCCACGACGGTCCGTCCTGCACGACCGTCATGACGGTCAGAGACCCCTCTTTCAGGGTTCTTTCTATGTACTTCGACCAAGTACACCACGACGGACCTCATGACGGTCCGTCGTATCCACGACGAGCCGTCATCTGTCCCGTCGTGTGATACAGTTTCCCTATCACTCTCACACTATTTGAAATGTTTTATGTTGCATGAGCTTGCTTGTCTTGTCTGACATTACTCGTACTAATTGTGATCCTTTTCAGGTACTATCGACCATGGCACCCAAGCAAGACCGAGCTTACGCACGCGGGCGATCCAAGTCTGTGGCCCCGTCTGCACGCTTGATCATCAGGTCTGATGATGAGCGGGACCCTGAATACATGCCCCCAGGCACCTCCGCACCTTCCCGTGCTGCACGTGCCCCCCGAACCACACCCAAGAAGACGGTGGCGTCCGGCGTAGTCACTGCCTCCCAGTCTGATGAGGAGCGCACACTGACCGGCACACCCTCTGGTCGGCCACCAACGAGGAAGGAGCGTCTGGCTCCTTAGGAGTATCCTGGTCCGAGGAAGCTTCAGGATATGCTGAGGTTCCCGCACCAGCCACTGCTGCAGCGTCGGCCTCGTCTGATGAGGCTGACAGTTCAGACTCCACATCCGGCGCACCAGCCCAGGTCCCCACCCCAGATCCAGACCAGCCAAACCGGTGGTGCGTTGAGGGCCAGTTTCAGGTGTACTCCGACGCAAAATTCCTTACTGATAAAGGGGTAATGACTCGGACACTCACCCTGGAGCGGCGGGTACTTACAGGGAGTCTCCCCTCGATGCCGGAAATCCCACAACATCTTCACCAGGCATCGCCTAGAGTGGACAGCCCGTCCATTGGGACGCTACAGTGAGGAGATGGTCCGAGAGTTCTACGCGTCCTACGTAGCGACTCTCCGATCACAGATCGACAGGCGGGCTGCTCCCGCGAAACAGGCCCCATTGGAGCAGGTTTTAGTCCGGGGCGTGCAGGTCGACATTTCCCTGCCCGCCATCCGCCGGTTCCTCTACGGCGAGAGTGCAGCTGCTACTCGGACCGACCCACCACTGCCGAGTTTGACTATCGCTGGCAGATAGTCAAGGATGGACAATTCATGCGCGAGCGGACACTGAGAGAGACCACCAAGAGGTGGATGGCCCTGCATTTATCAGTCGACGGAGAGGGTGCTGACTGGGTCACTGAGCCGAAGGGGGCCATCAAGAAGGCCAACCTCACGTTCGTCGCCAAGTTCTTGTGGCTGCTCGTGCGTCACTCTCCTGCCTTTCCCCCACAGCTGCTGATAACATAGTCACCTGGGATCGAGCAGTGCTGATGGCGGCGATGGTCGCCGGCTTCGAGGTGGACTATGCACGGCTTCTCCAGGCGGTCATGCACGAGAGGGCATTCAAGGTCACTACTACCTACCCCTTCCCGTGTATGATCTTTGCCCTTTGCAGGTCTGCAGGTGTGCCCGTGTGGCACATAGATCAGTTGAAGACCCCGCCGGGTACCGTTGACGTCGGCCTCATCAGAGACGAGGCCAATGAGTTGGCCCCACGTCGAGGGCCCCGTCCAGAGCTGCCACCACTATCGGATGATCTTGCAGATACGGTGGCCCAGGCCCGCACAGCTACACAGGCATCCACGGACACTACCCCGGTCGAGTCTATCCTGGGTAGTAGCACGCCCCCTACCGACACCAGCCCCGCTTGCTCGAGTCCAAAAGCTGGAGGCACAAATGGCCACTCTTCTGCATCATATCCAGCCGTGGATGCAGAAGTCTTTGCCGAGTCTGAAGCGCGCATGGAGAGGCAGATGCAGCGGAAGGTTGCTGAGGTGCACCAGCGCTTCGATGCCTTTGAATTAAGAGTACTAGCTCGACCAGCCCATCCGGTAGATGTGTCGACTCTTCAGGCTGCAGTCGACAGTCTTCGTGCAGACGTCGACACGATCCTTGCGACAAGAGTGCCGGAGTCTGTCGAGCCTGCTGAGGATACTGTATTGGCGGCCCTGTTTTCGACTCCTGACACATTCCACCATCCCCCCCTCCAGAGAGTGCCAAGAGGCGTAGGGATCGCGGAGAGGATGAGGCGCGAGCGAAGAAGAAGGAACGCCGCGAGTTGAAGGCCGCGAGGAGAGCCTCAATTGCTGAGGCGGAGGCACACCGGATCCGAGCATCACAGATAGCGGCTGGGGCCTCTAGCTCCCATACTGTAGAGACCACCGGAGGCACTGAGGGTGCCGTTGTTGCTGAGGACACCACTGAGGGTGTCCAGATTGCTGAGGACACTACTGAGGGTGTCCAGATTGCAGAGGCTGTGGGTTCCGGGAAACCGGACCCACCAGCTTGCTGATCGACGGCGCTATGCGCCACAGGTTTGCTTCACCTACCCCTCTGATCTTTAGATTTTCTTATGCATTGGGGACAATTGCATGCTTTTTGTTGGGGGTGGGGTAAATGGAAAGTGAGTGTTAGGGTGAAGTCTGAGTAGCCCAACTCACTATCCTCTTTTGGGGTTTTCTTGCCTGTGTTCTTTTTCCCCAAAAGACTGATTATTTTTCTGTTGAACCGGCACGTTTATCTTTTGTACATAAGTTTAACTCTGAAGCATGATGGCTAAAATGATATCCCGATAAAACTGGAAAATGTTGCATGACTAGGCGTAGTAACTGAAAATTGTGTGGCTCTAAACATGAAATAGAGTTACACCATTGCATGACCCTAAATCTTCAAGTCAAACTAGGTGTCTGATAATCTGGTATAGTGATGAGATGTCAAGTGAGTGTGAGGAAAGTTGAATAGTCCACTATCGATACTGAGCTAGAACTTGCCTGGTTAGTCCTGCTAAAAGTAAGCTATAACAAACAATTAGGAATGATCATAGGCCCTTATTCAATAAAGCCCATTTCTAGCCTAAATAAAGAAACCAAATGAAAGTTTCCCTTCTTTGATCCAAATAATTTGAGCTTAAAATTAGACCTTTCTTTTTCACCCCAACTGATTTTTCTGGGAACAATATGTTGGCCCTGGTCCCTCCTTGGACATGTGCACCTCAGCTTATGCCAAAAGCATAAGTTGAGGGTGGCTAATGTATAAACAACCTTCGTTATGGCCCTGACCCGATTTTGGGTATTGTGTACCTTGACTCATGGCAAAGCCATGAGTTGAGGGTGGCTGTTTTGAGGAATGCCCTGGAAAGTGGGGTTGAAAGAACAAAGAGAGAGAAAGAACACAAGTGAAGTGACTCAAGAACTCGTTAAAAAAAAAAAAAAAAAAAAAAATTCAAGAATTACAAACAAGAAAAGAAAAGAGTCACTTACGCAAATAAAGAAAGAAGGGAAACAGCAAGGTGAAAGAATAGGAGAAACTGGGTGAGATAAAGTGATATAGGGTGGAAGGTTTAGCCGATATGTCAAGGAGGGCAAAAAGTCACTAAAGTATACCTAAATATACCCTACCTGACTCTGAGCCCACGTTACAAGCTAAAAAGTCCTATCGTGATCCTAAGGGTTGTATAGCGAACTTAAGGCAGTGAAAATAAGGGCAAGCTTATGGCAATAGGTATGAATAAGTGTGACTTTGTTCTGAGAGCGAGTGTTGAAATGTAATCCTTATACTCAAACTGAAATCATTGTGTGAAAAATGAGGATTTTGTTCTAAAGTAAGGACACTAGTTGCAATACCGGAACTGTTAGCACCTCGGTGAGAATTGAAGAGGATAGGTGTTGGTGCATGGTGAGTCTGTGTCATGTTCGAATCCCCAAAATTCAAGCTTAATAGTGATAGCATGCATAGATTTGATGGATTAATCGGGATTGATAGCCAAATGATTGCAAAGGATAAAACGTGAATACTATTGTACAAAGATTGTGTAGTGAGTCATAGTGCGTCGCTTGAGGACAAACAACGAATTTAAGTTGAGGGTGTTGATATACCGTGGTTTCACGGTATAATTAATACTTTTTCCTTAAGTTTAGTGTGTCCGAAAGCCTTTTTGTGCTAATTTTGATATAAGTTTTTCTTTGTTTTGCAGGAAATCTGTCTAAAGCTGAATTGCGGACATTTTGAGCGAAAAATGCAGAAGAGACCACCTACGGAGCTTATGACGGTCCGTCGTGCTTGCACGGTCCGTAGGTGGCAGCGTAGAGAAGCTGCTGAGGGAAGATGGGGAAGTCTGACCAAGTGTGGGATTACGAAGCTTGTGACGGTCCGTCATGGCCATGACGGTCCGTCCTGCAGGTCCGTCGTGAAGATCAGAGAAGTGATCCCAGTACCCAGATTCTAGGAGTTGAAGTATTTTGAAACGAAGACCCTCGACGGACCGTCGTGCCTATGACGGTCCGTCACACTTGCCGTCGAGGGGAATGAAGAAAGCAGCTGAGGAAATGGGGCAAGTATGGGACGACGGAGCCCACGACGGTCCGTCATGACTACGACGGTCCGTCGCGTGGTCCGTCGACCCAGCCGCGTTTGGCAGATTTCCAGAATTAGAATCCTTATTTAATTAGGTTTTATTTTTTATAAATAGTTCAAAAAACCTCGTTTTTGGGGTTAGACTCTTTGATTAAAAAATTCCATATAGTTAGATCTTGTGATTATAAAACTTTGTGTTTTTGAGTGTTTGAGTATTGGAGATTGATACAAGTGATTTTGGTGATTAATCAAGTATAATTTCGGACTTTATTCTTTCTCATTAAAGTAAGTACATGAATTCTTGTTTAACATATTTGAATATTGTGTTTATGGCTATGAGGAACTAAATTCCATAACTAGGGTTGTGGGAACCATAGGCAAATAATGAGATAAACCCTAACTAAAATAACAATTCTAGAATAGTGTCTTGCATGTATTAATAATTCTTTCGCTTAGAAGTCTTTTTAACGGATGATCAACATTAGAACTCGCCTTAATGCTACTTGCCGGACCAAGGAGGTAGATAATAGGAAAAGAATTATTAACATAGATTTAGTGTATACTATCTAATAGGCTAGTATTGATTGGTACGAGGTAATAACTTAGTCAAATATCGAATACGATGCTTAATATGAGGTAAAGATAAGGGTTAGGAAAGCAACACACGTAGCCGGACCAAGGTGCGGAGTGAGATTTTCTAGATGCCGGACCAAGGATTTAGAAATACATAACTTATCACTTTGCATGCAAGATACTAGGAAAGGATTGTTATAGTTAGAATTATCAAGTTACGAACCTGTGGGGAACACGTAAACCCTAGTTGCTTTAATTCATTGATTAAAACCTAATATTAAAAGCTGTCAACTGTCTCTTTCAATTACATTAGTTATTTTACTCAATAGGTAATACAAACCCCCCTTTTTATATTTTTACTTTCCAAAAAAGTTATTGACTAAACGATAGTAATACTAGGTTAAAGTTAAGTCTAGACTACTTTCCTCGTGGGAACGATCCCAACCTCACTAGTTGGGTTATTTACTTGACACGACCGCTTTACTTCTCATTTGAGAAGTAAGTTTGAGCGTATCATGTACTCAGGGTCCTGGAAGAGGGAGAGTTGAAGTAGATACAAGTTCTAGCTGTGGTTAAAACCACTTTAATGCACTCTCAAGCCAACAAAATTCAGAGGCATCTCCTGGTGTTGTTATAGGTATATTGATGATTCTTTTCAAGCTATTTGTAAATTGATAGAACCGACTCTACATTATCATGTATTACTACATTTATTGCTAGTGAGATTGACATGAAATTTGAGTTATTGCCAAAACCAGTTTAGGTGTCTACACTAATTGGCAACTTCATTTTAGCTTGTCATGTTTATCAAGGTTGCACGATGTTAACTAATGATCTTCCAACCCCCGCTGATTTGGTTAAGTTGATTATGGTAGATTTTGACGTTCTCATGGGTATGGATTAGTTGGCATCTTTCTATGCTAATATTGATTGTCGTGCCAAGATAGTCAGATTTTACTTTCCAGGTGAGCCAATCCTTGAGTGGAAGTATAATGCAGCCACACCTAAGGGTAAGTTTATTTCATACCTTAGGGCTCCAAAGTTGATTGGTAAAGGTTGTATATACCATATGGTGCATGTATACAATAAGTATACAATGACTCTTCAGTCAATTCCTATTGTGAATGAATATCCAATGGTATTCTTGATGATCTTCCAATAAATCCCCCATAAAGGGAAATTTATTTCGCTTTAGACTTGCTTCCAAAAATGTAAAGTATATCGTTTTCTCCCTATAGAATGGAACCTGAAGAGCTAAGAAAATTGAAGGAACAATTGAAATACTTTCTCGATAAAGCATTTATCAAGCCAAGTACTTTCCCATGGGGTGCCCTAGTGCTTTTGTTCAAAAGAAAGATAGATCTTTATGGATGTGTATTGATTATATACAACTAAACAAAGTCGCTATAAAAAATAAATATCCCCTTCCAAGGATTGATGAATTATTTGTTTAGTAACAAGGTGGCAAATGCTTTTCTAGATTGACTTGTGATCGGGTTACCATCAGTTGCGAGTCAAGGAAGTTTATATCCCAAAATCTTCATTTAGGACGAGGTATGGCCATTTTGAATTCCTTGTTATGTCTTTCGGAATTACAAATGACCCAACAACCTTAATGGATCTTATGAATTAGATCTTCAAACATTATTGGATGAATTTTTTATTGTGTTAATTGATAATATTCTTATTTATTCACGAGTGGAAACTGAGCATGCAGACCACTTGCGAGCTGTATTGCAGACTCTCCAAGATTACAAGTTATATGATAAATTATGTAAATGTGATTTTTGTCTTATTTTTGTCGCTTTTCTTGGTCATGCTATTACAATTCAGGTATTAAGGTTGATGGACAAAAGATTGAAGCAGTGATCACTTGACCGATGCCTTTGAATCCAACGCAGGTTCATAGCTTTTTATGCTCGGCAGGGTATTACCACAGGTTTGAAGATGGATTCTCTTCTATCTCTGCACCAATGAAATAATCTACACATGAGGGAACTAAGTTTCAATGGACCGAGGCATGCAATCAGAGCTTTCAGGAATTAAAAAAAAGCTTACTTCTACACCTATTCTAACTCTTCCAGAAGGTAATGAATGCTTTGTTCTTTATTGTGGTACCTCAAGAATTGGCTTAGGTTGTGTTTGCATACGCCTCTACACAGTTAAGAAGGGATGAAAAAAGTTATCCTACTTATGATCTAGAGATGACCGCAGTTGTCTTCGCTCTATAAATTTGGCAGCATTATCTATATGGGGTTCATATAGATATTTTCACCAATCACTTGAGTCTTCAATACTTACTTATGCGGAGAGATTTGAACCTACAACAAAGGATATGGCTAGAATTATAAAAGGAATACGATTTTGACATTTTATATCATCCCGGTAAAGCTAATGTTGATGCTGATGCGCTCAGCTAAAATTCCATGGGTAGTCTAAGTCATGTTCAAGCTAATAAGGCTGGAATTACAAAAGACCTATGCCAGCTAGTTAATTTGCAAGTACGCTTGGTAAATGTAGGGACTGGAGGTTTACTATTAATAATATGGTTGGATGTTACTTCGTGACTGAAGTGAAAAGGTGACAACATGAAGATCATGAGCTTAGGAAATTGAGAGAAAAGTTTCTTCCTTAGCAACAACCCATAGTTGACCTAACTAGATATGGAGTCCTTAGATACCCGATTGCTTATGTGTACCAACAGTTAGAGTGTTCCATACAAATGTTCTTTCAGAGGACCATTATTCTAGATATGAATCTCACCCTGGAGAGATGAAGATGTATCAGGACCTTGGACGGATCTATTGGTGGAATGGCAAGAAAGAGATATTACGGAGATGGTAGTTGAATGTCCCAACTGCCAACATGTTAAAGCATATCATCAAAATCCTGGAGGCCTAACCCAGTATATTGAGCTATCGTTATGAAAATGGGATATTATAAATATGTATTCTTCACTGGTTTGCCTCGCTCTCCACAAAGGTTTGATTCCATTTGAGTAATTATCGATAGGCAAATTTTTTTCTCTTATTTATAGAAAGTTTGGATGACATATTCACCTGAAGATTATGCAAAGCTTTACATTAAGAAGGTTGTTTGCCTTCACAGAGTTCCGTTATCCATTATTTCAGATTGAGGAGCTTAATTTACAACACATTTTTGGATATCGTTTCAGAATGGTCTAGGCACTCAAATAAATCTTAGCACCACTTTTCATCCACAAACTGATGAATAGTCAGAACGTACTCTTCAGAAGGTTGAGGATATGTTACGTGATTGTGTGCTAGATTTTAAAGGAAGTTGGGATGAACATCTACCTCTTATTGAATTTGCTTATAATAAAAACTTTCAAGCTATTATACTGATGACCCCTTATGAAGCACTATATGGGCGGATGTGTAGGTCTCTAATCGGTTAGTTTGAACTCGGGAAGTAGAATTTCTAGGTCCCAATCTAGTCCAACAAGCGATCAAAAACGTTAAGATTATTAGAGATCGACTTCATATAGCACAGTGTTGACAAAAGTCTTATGAAGATTTTCAATGATGAAACTTAGAGTTTAATGTAGAAAATTGGGTTTTCCTGAAAGTATCTCCTAGAAAGGGAATTATGCAATTGGGGAAGAAAGGGAAGCTAACCCTTATGTATGTTGGACCGTATAAGATTATCTATAAGATCTGTATGGTGGAATACGAGCTTGATATTCCTTCAGAATTACAAGTAGTTCATCTTGTATTTCATGTTTCTATGTTGCGAAAGTGTATTGGAGATCCTTCTCCAATCCTTCACGTATTATGCTCATCGAATATATTTGCATTGCTGAAGATTTATCTTATCCAGAGGTATCAATAGAAATTTTAGATTGGCAAGTAAGGGAGATTTGGACTAAAGATGTAGGTTCTGTGAAAGTGTTATGGAGGATTAACAACGTCGACGAAATGAGGAAGGAGTACCCCCATCTGTTTTGGACTTAAGGTGAGTAAAATTTCAATGATTTCCATTTATTTATTCGCAAAAACTTAATTAGATTTTAAGTGTCTTGAAGGTGAAATTTATATATTTCTTACGAGATAGCTATGCAAAGCTTAGTAGTGAAATTTTTTCAGAATTTGACTTAAAGTTTGCGACTCTAACAATATAGACTCACATATAAAGTCCTTTGAAAAAAACAATAAAAACACAAACAAAGGATTGTCTAGATCCATTCGCGGGTGAATGTTCTTAAGGGGGGGGGGGAGAATGTAAGATCCCGTAAGAATGTATGATCCCGTAAATCTTCTCTATTCTCGCCTAATATATGTGGCATAGTGTGGCATGTGTATATGATGTGTATAGGAATTTTTATCATATATTGAAGATTAAGATTAAAACAGGTGGAAATATCATGTTATTCATTCAATACACTTCTCTCAAGTTATGGTCTGTATCTAGGAGTTTCTTCAGTGACCCTCTCATTGAGATCATCCACCTTCGGAACACACAATCTACCTCCATATGTCAACACACCATATCCCCCCATTTCAAAAGTCATTATCTTCTACTTAAGAATATTTGTCTTTTTTTCAAGTAAGACAGGGCGTTTCTCTTGCTTATGCTTCACTTATAACATTAATTAAGATTCAAATCCATGCATAACGTTATGTAACCCACATTCCAGCGACTTCTAATGTTGTTGGTAAGTTGTATATTCTTTTTGTAACACACCAAAAATTCTATTTTAAGAACCAAAAGCGTCCAGGTATGACTTCCCAAGGGCCCCGCAAAAGGGCCCACAGGAAGGACCGAAGATTGTCGTGACACATCCTTGGCAGTGTCAATCGAATAAACCAAACGATGCCCTGTTTGATGATAAAAGGCGCATCAATGGTGGTTTGGTCGATGGACACCTATACTACATTTGTCTTAGACAAAGAACAACCCAATGACCCAATCGATGAAGCAACAGACGGTTCATCGATAGATCTACTGGGCGTCGATTGTAGTCATTGATACAAGCTGTGGGAAGCTGTCTGGCGACTGTTTCATTAAAGAGGTTAATGGGAAATTCACCATAAGTCCAACCTGACCCTACTAGGTTTGATTGGTTATTTCTGGGTGTGTTTAAGTGATCAATAATGTTATCAACACATTCCCGAACCATTGAAACAAAAGACTTTCCCTCCAAAACCAACTCTCTCTGGTAACCTCCATTGAAGGTGAATCTCAAGAACAGCTTGTGGATAGGATTTCAATGGATTCTTCATCAATTTTTAGAGGTTTTCTTCTATATTAAGGTATGGTGATCCTTTATCTCTTGATATCCTTCCATCTAGAGAGTTAATCTCAAAGTTTTCAAAGAGATTTCATGATCAAATTTCTCCTTCTTCAATCTAGCCATGGGTTCTTTTCCTAAAATGTTTTCAAAGGATTAATCATGATGAATTAAGGATCATGTATTGGTTTTAATGTGAAATTCAGTACAATTTCATTGTGAACACATGTCCCTTCCCAAATTCCATTTAGCCCTTGCATGGGCTTGTGATCATGGCTTGTTATTAATTGAATTGTGATTCTATTAGGTTCAATTTCTTACATCTACTGTTATTTATGCATATTGATCATTAATGGATGATGAAGGACCCATGTAGATCAACGTATGAAGATTTGACATGCCTACTTAGATTCATGTGTTCAAAGTAAGATTGATATTATAATGTATAAAATTGGAATTTGATTATGATAGGATGCTTGTAGCTACTGCCATATATTGATTTTATTGATGAAATGTGGGTATGAACCCTTGGTGATCAAATCAAAGGAATCTTGGTAAAGATTGACCTACATGTTCTAGCGTATAGATTGATGATGCTAGCATGCCTATTGCGAGATTCAATTATGTTAAAGTTATGGTTAGATATTTCCTATGATAAAATGTGATTATGAATTATATGTAATGAATACAATGTGGATCAATTCATGATAGTTTGAATAGGAGTAACGTATGTAAATTTATCTTCCATGAATTCCTAAAATGAAGTATCTTTACAGAGATCTCGAGTTTATTGGCAATTGTACTAGGATCTCATTTAAGATATGATTTCTTTAGCTACTACCCTACCTACATGTCCATTATTGATGAATTTTAATTTATAATCAAGACTAAAGAAATTGGTTGATGATCTATGCCTATCTATTCCCTAGAATAAGGGTGATGTTTTGCAATTTATATCATGATCTTATAATGACTTGTACATAGTCTCTTTCACGATTAAAGTACAATTAGCTACTGCCCTATACATGTATTGTTGATGAAAAGGGTGTATTGTTTAATGTTGATCAAAAGTGTTGATGAATTGGTAATGTGTGTGTGTGGGTGTGTGTGTGTGTGTGATGTTAACATGGCCTTGAAGGAAACTATAATATGAATGTGCATTGGTGATGAATCACTATATGTAAATTTTATGGCTAGTTTCCTATTATAACTATTATCTTGGCTGTGTTGCTAACCTCATTAGCATGTAAATGGTTATGTTACGTTTATGTGTACTTTTTACCTATGATGAGGTCCTATGATGCTACATGTGAAGTAAAGATAAAATTGGTGCATGAAGACTAGAACTTATTTTAAGAATGTTTTACATCTTAAATAAATGAGTCTTATGCTATGCTAACCATTCTATTTTGTTTTGTGATGTATCATTCACTAGGATGACTGGTTAGCTGTACTAGTATGGGCAAGGGTACGAGACCTTGTCTATACATTGCATATGTCTTCCTCGATATAATAGTTCCTAGGTTGGTATTCCAAGTACATGCATAGGATTGTATGAACATGTTGTGAATACAACTTACATGCTATGACATTATGTATATGATATGATGAAATATGAATGTGCATAGTGTCTTGGTGTGTTTATATCAAAGGATTTCTCATATAATTATAGCTATGTACTTGTGCATTGATATATCAACATCTGTGACACTTATGTGTTATGTGAATGGTTTGCTCACATACAAGCACAAACACACATGTAGGAAGATCTACTCAATAGAGTAGTCTTTAAAGGTGTGCTCATGTATACCTTAAAACTAGATAGGTGCTTGGATATGCTATAAACATATAAAGAATCAATATCCTAAGTCTATGTTTAATGAAGTAAAGTAATAACGACTTTTCAATAAAGAGAACTTAGCTTTGCAACGAGTAAACTTGACAATGAGAGGTGTTGGCTTCCTTTTGTGAAATTTTCACCATTGGTTTCTCATAGAGTGTTGACTTCGCTTGGAGGAACATTCACCATTGGGTTTCATAAGGTGTGACTTCCCTTGGAGGAATATTCACCTATGGTTCTACATGGGGATGTGGCTTCCCTTTGAGGAAAGTACACTCATGTTTTCTCATGAGATGAGGCTCCAATTCTAATGAGCATGTAGTGGGTCATGTATATCTCTTATTTACATAAACTATGCTTGTCACATATTCTATAGAAAGTGAATTCACTTAGTATGCTAGGATGTATGTTAATGTTCTACCTTAGCTAGGTGAGGAAACCTTCCTGTGGTGTAAGTCTCTCAAACACCTAATTCCATGTTTAACAGCCATGGTCTTAGTGTTGGTTAAGGCTATAGCTTCCATAAAGTAAAATGAACAACATAAGTAAATGACTAAGACCCTAAATAGGATGACCTAAGGGAGGTTACTTAGGATAGGTGGAAGTAATGAAACCACCTAGACATTGCACATGTGGGACCTTATGGAGCTCTAGGAATGTGATCTAAGGTGTATGATTAAGTATATGTCTTTCTGAATGGCATGGTAGTATTGACCTATTTGTTATGAAGATGTCCATGGTATGAGTCTATATGATGTGGTCTTATTCTTATATGTACTATGTCGGTCATAATGACTACATGATGAAGGTTGTTGACATGAGTGAAGTTGTCCTCACTTGCTATGTTGATGTATGAATTAGATGTTAAGGCTTGTGGTTTTATGATAGGTTTACTAAGTGTGTGTGAGATTATGGGGCTTCACATATACATTGCAATAGTAGACCTAGAGTAGGATTGTCACTAAGGGCTTATAGACCATTGATGTGAAGTGAAGTTAGAATATATGCAAGTTGATGTAGCTTACTGTAATATGCTTATAGTATTGGCTTAAATGTGTCTTTGAGGTATTACACTTCTATGATGGTATGTTTTAAATATGTAAGTTGTAGGTATGGTTTTCCTTGTGGCCTTAAGGTGACACATTGCACCAAGTATCACTAGACGGTTACTTGGGAGGTTAAGAAGTTAAAGAAAATATGTTCACTTTTGAAGAAGAATATGCATATTGTAAATGGAAGATTGGTTATTGTAAGGTGACATCAAATATGGCTTAAATTATATGTGTGATTTGACCTTTAAATATTTCTATATATACTATGTTAATTATATAAATGCTATTACATAAAGGTCTTATGAAGATTTACTCAAAAAGGAATGAAGTATGACTTCAAGAAAGTGTCCTTTTTAAATGCATGTTTTTTCATGGTTGCTGTATTTAGTGCATTCTTGTAATAAATTTATTATTCTCTAATTTTACACAAACTGTAGGTTGATGGATGCTTAAAAGGATGTCTATGATTGAGGAGCAAAAAGGAATCCTTAAGATTTAAGGATGTCCTATGTCAAGTTATGTTTAAAGTCTTGTAATTCTATAATTATGATTACGTTATAAGGTCGTGTCCCTAAAGTACTCTTATATGTGTATAATGATATTCTATATAAATATGAAGTTAAGTTCTAGCAGTGATGCGCTAACAAAGTTTTAAATATTCCGCGAAATTTACCTATGAAAAATACGATGAATGATAACGATGGACTTCTATAAGACCTCCTAGAGGTCAAGTACGCCATGTTACTTCTAGGGGGTGCTCCTCGTATGTGACAAACGTGGTATAAGAGCATGAGATGAAAGTGGTTTTATGTTCCAAAAGTCTCATATGCTACTTCTAGTAGAGTGTTGATCATCGCTGTGAATTGCGACACATCTATGAGCGAGAGGCTATAGGACGATAAAGCTTTCTTTCTTCCTCATTCTCATATCGTTCCATAAAACTTAACTCAATAATATCATGCCCTGACACTACCTCCAAGATGCAGAAACGTGACCTACGACCACAAGTTTTCCCATGCTAACCCTACTAGCATGATCATGCATACTAAAGAATATAAACTATTGCGGAAGCTAAATAATACTTAAAATGAAAAGATGAGGAAATACCCATATGGTAAATCTGAGAGATATGACAAGGGAATAGTTTAATACAAAAAAAATATCAACTCACTACTAAGTCAAACCTAACTATGTCTTAAAATAGCCTCTAAACTGGATAAGAAATATTAGGACAAGTCCAGCAAATTCTACAAAAAATTGTAACTAAATGACTAAAATATTGAAAAAAAACTAATGACTATTGTCCTCGGATAATGAGGAATCACCACTGAATCTACTGAACTAGATATCAGGAATAGATCTATGCATGATCGGGATGATGTGAACTTGAACCTACATCACGAGAAGATGTAGCGCATGTATGCGTCAGTACTTGAATGGTACTGAGCATGTATGATAGATTAAAGCTGAAATAAAGCATAACTAAACAAGCACAAAAGTAAGTATAATAATCTTAACAAGATATACTAAATTTCTGAGCTAACTTAATGCAATGACAAATTTATAACATGCTGAAACTGAATACTGAGTATTATGATAAGTGGTCAATGCAACAGAGTCTAATTGAACTTTGAGAGCTAATTATAACCGATAATAAAACCACATGAGTTAAATATAGAGTCCGATGTATATGCCCCACCGAGAAGACCCAATATACCATGCCAAAGGTATAAAGGTATGCTGGCGTGATCACTAAACTGATTACGCACAGAGAGGACTTACAACCTACTTGGCTAAGAGTTCTGGGACAATGTGGGTATGCTGAACCCTAGTCTAACTCGGTATTAAAGCTACTCCTAATGAATTATGTAATTAACTGATTATGAGTTTATGTAAATGCTAGATAGCTCAAAACTGAACATGCAAATAGAGAATGCAACAATTAATCTAGTAATTATGCATTTATAACTGAGGCATGTATATCTGAAGTAACTAAAATATCTGACTTGTCATGTGTAATTCAATAATTACACAAATACATAGGCAGGGTTCTGAAATTCTTGCAACAAACTGAATAATAAACTTACAATTTGATTTGGAACATATAACTAATAAATTCATGAAGATTTATTGATGTTCTAGAAACCCTAGGTCTAATCATGATATGGAAATCAAGAATCTAACTGAAAACTAGGGACCCAATGGGTGAAAGGAACCCAATAGTGAAATCCCACATACCTGGTGATGAAATTCATGGAGAAACACTTTATTTTTGGGCTAGAACTGCTAGAACCTTTCCGTGTTCTTGAACTAGGGTTCTTGACCTTTTTCTCCTTTCTTACTTCTAATTTTCTAAGTTATGATTTAATGATTTCACTAAGGTAAGTTCTAGTTATGTTTCTAGGTTTAAAATGACTAAAATTTGATGATTTAGGGTCAAAATGACGCATCTTAAGGTTTAAATGAACCAGGAAAAGACCAAAAGACACCTGACTTAAAAGTTGTCGGTGTCACTGACATATTTGATTGACGGACTGTAAGTCGACTCACCGTTTGTACTAGTCAACCGTCATTTGTGACTGAGAGTTGAAAGTCAATTCGTGAATCGATGAAGTCAACTAACGCATCGTGAGTCGACTGATGGACTGTACTGGTCGACCGTATTTTGTGGATGAGAGTTGAAAGTCAGCTAGGGGATCGATGGAGTAGACTGACGGTCCATACTGGTCTACCGTCATTTGCCAATGAGAACTGGAAGTATGTTGATCAATTGAAGGAGTCTACTGACGTACTGTAAGTCAACTGGTAGTCCGTACTTGTCGATCGTCGATTGTGACTTGGAAATGAGAGTCAACTGGCCCATCGATGGATTCGATTAATTGACTGTAAGTCGACTGACGATCCGTAGTTGGCACCTACAACTTCTGCAAATCAACATTTTTTGTACTTCTTTTTATATGGCGTGTTTCATATAAGATCTCTCTCTTATTTTTTTCTTGTCAAGTGGTCTTTCAGATGTGATTTCTTGGCTGAGATTGTATCTCTATGCTTGAGGGAGAAAAAGTGAGTTTTGATGCTTATCTTACTTTTATAGTTTCATGAGTATCTGTGAAGATGAATTTTGCAAGGATATGTTGATATTATGTCCCTTATTGCTATATGTATGAGACCTATGTGAAATAGCATGATATGTTGAGAATTATATGTCATGATGTGGTTAAAGCATTTTAGAAGTTGTTACGGTTAAAATGAGGTTTTATTTTGAAATAGTGTGTTGTTGTATGGTTTTACATGATGGTAGCTTAAATATTATGATTTGACTTTGAAATGCTTAATGACTACCTAAGGAAGCATATTGCCTAAGTATATGTTTAAATGGTTCAAACGTTGTCTTTGGTTATATGTGTAAGCATTCATGATTTCTTGGTATGGATTGGAGTCCTTGTATAGACTTGATCCGAGGTGTGAGGGTAGTATGCTTTTCTTTGTAGGGTGATGATATGGGTTTGATAGATCTATAAGTCACGTTACATTATTGTTCAAATAAAAAGAAGAAATTTTATGGCCCAGTCTCCTCTATTGTTTCCCCTTAGGTTTGCATGACCGTTGATGTCTACGGTATAGTTGAGAGCTTGTGTGGTTGGATAGTATGACCTAACTTGATGGTTGGGGATAAATTGCCTAGGTTACAAAGTTTAGGATGCTTTTGATGTCCTTATGTTAAGTTATAGTAATTCTCTTCGGTTGAAAAGATAAGATCCTCTTGAAGTTTGCTGAAGTTGCAATTAATTGGGTTTATCCTAAGTTGGGGGATTGTGATTTGTGTAGTAAGGTTGTAGATATTTATACCTTGTACTTCAATTGTTACATGAGCTTGAATCTCATGACTTCTTAGTAAGCTTGTACATAATAAGAGTTTTTCGTTAATGTATGAATTGCATGATCTCTATATGTTTTGTATGTAATGGACACTATATTGAGAATATTTTAAATATTCTAAAGTACTTGAAAAATAATTTTGATTAACTTAATGGTTTTCTCATGTTGATTGTGCATCTTGATATGCTAGTTATGCATTTGACTTCATGAGATGAGGTAAGAAGCATATTTGAAGTCACCTTTGATATGTAAGGTTTAGCCTGGTAATGAGAAATTGAGACTCTTTAAAATGAAGTATGTTGAATCTCTTGTAAACAATATGACTTCTACGATTTTGAAAGAATGATTGTAGGCTCACTTTTGAAAAGTGAAAGGCATGATTATCTAGTGTTCTTGTAAGTACCTATGACTCGTGTTATTTTTCGCATATGATGTTTACTGTGAAGGCTATTGCTAAGTTAGAAATTGACATTTTTTTAAATGTCTTCCGATTTTTGTGATGTGTGTGGTGTAAATTATCATTTAGACTTCACTAAGAAGAAAACATGAGCATCCCTGGTTTAAAAGTTGAGAATTTCTCACGTTACAATAAAATTGACCCTTGTGCATTTGCTTGGGTATGAACTCATGAAACATGTAAATGTGTTGAGGAGAAGGAAATCCCTCCATGGACACAACTAAACATAGTATGGTTGAGTATGACCCTCACAGCACTAAGTCTAACTAACAAGAATTCATTGTCAACCTATCTTACTCAAGTGTTTGTGCATTAAGGTATGAGGGCATACTTGTTCTTGAGTGTTTTTGAAACGTCCTAAGTGTGACTTAAAGATGGTTAAAAGATGAGTTATTAATAAAAATGAAGGGTGATAACCTTGATATTATTAAGATAAGGATGTTCCTCCTATGAACATGGCAAGAGCCTATGTGTTTGATGCATTAAAGAGTGAGTAAAATGAAGTTTTGCTAGCTTGTCTTGCATTGAGTGCTAAATGTTTTGAATTTTGATCCTTGTAAGTTTGGTGCAGTAACTTATATACGATGATGTTATGACGTTTATAATCTGCTCTATGATTCATTGAAGTCCTTGTTGTGATTAAAGTGTTCTAAGTGTCATTCGAGGACGAATGTTCCCAAGTAGGGGATATTGTAAGACCCCCAAAATGAGTTAGGGTGTATAGAGACTCACTACTAAAAGCTTCTTAGCATGCTAATAATGTGTTTTGGAGTATGCTTAGGTAATTTGAAGGCATGTGGAAGTCAAACATCAAGGGACGACTTAAACGTTCGACGACTTGTCAACTAAGGGGCCTTATGTGTTTTAATGTGATTATGTGTGTGTCATGATGTATTGGGCGTCGATTGTGGTCGTTGGTGTAGGCTGTTGAAAGTTGTCTGCTGACTGTTTCATTAAAGGGGTCAATGGGAAATTCATCTCACATCTTAACCTGACCATAATAGGTTTAATTGATTATTTTTTGGTGTATTTGGGTGATAAAAAAGGTGATCAACCCATTCCCAATCCAATTCACACAAAATAGACTTTCCCTCTAAATCCAATTCTCTCTAGAAACCTCAGTGAAGGTTAAACTCAAGAACAAAATGGAGCTTGGATTTCTCTGGATTTTTCATCAAGTTTTAAAGGTTTTATTCTATATTAAAGTATGATGATCCTTCATCTCTGGTTATCCGTCCATCAAGAGAGTTAATCGCAAAGTTTACAAAGGGATTTAATGATCAAACTTCTCCTTCTTCAATCTAGACATGACTTTCTTAAAACGTTCTCAAAGGCTTAATCATTGAAATGATGATAATGTATTGGTTTTAACATGAAATTCAATCCAATTGCATTGTGAAACCATGTACTATCCCAAACTTAATTTAGCCCTTGCATTGACATTGAGATCATGGCTTGTTATTGATTGAATTTTGATTCTATTTTGTTGAATGTCTTATGTCTACTTTTATTTACTTGTATTGATGATGGATTAATGATGAAGTATCCATGTGGATCAATTTGTGAAGATTTGAACATGCCTAGCTTAGATCTCCATGTGTTCACAGTTAGATTGATCTTATAATGTATAAAATTGGAATTTGATTATGATAGGACGCATGTAGCTACTGCCTTATATTGATGTTATTGATGAATTGTGGGTATGAACCCTTGGTCATAAAATCAAAGGAGTCATGGTAAGGATTGTTTTACGTGTTCTAGCCTATAGATTGATGAGGCTAGCATGCTTATTGTGAGATTCAATTATGTCAAAGTGATGGTTATCTACTGCCTATGATATAATGTTATTATGAATTATATGTAACTGATCCAATGTGGAACACCGCATAATAGTTTGAATAGGAATAACCTATATAAATTTATCTTCCATGAATTCCAAAAATGAAGCATGCTTACAGAGATCTCGTTTTTGTTGGCGATTGTAGTAAGATCTCGTTTAGGCAATGATTTCTGTAGCTACTTCTCTACATGTCTATTATTGATGAAATTTATTAATAATAAAGACTAGGGAAATAGGTTTATGATCTATGCCTATCCATTCTCTATAATAAGGGTGATGTATTGTACTAGTTGTATCATAATCTTGTAATGACTTGTACATAGTTTCGTTCACGATTAAAGTACATTTAGCTACTTCCCTATACATGTATTGTTGATGAACAGGGTGTATTGATCAATGTTTACCAAAAGGGTTAACGAATTGGTAAGTTCTACATTCTTCTCTACTTTTTTATGTTATTGTAGTTTATAAAGCCTTGTATGGCATTGTGTGGTGTTGTCCACTTATGGTGGCAGTTTTTACTTTATTGTGTGCATATATATATATATTTATATACATATATATTTGTATGTGTGTGTGTGTGTCTCTGTGCGTGAGATCTGAAAATGGCCTTGAAGGCAACTATACTATGAATGTGTATTGGTGATGAATCACCCTATGTGAAGTCTATGCCTAGTTTCCAATTGTAACTATTATCTTTGATGTTTTGTTAATGTCATGAGCATGTAAATGGTTTTGTTAAGTTTATGTGTAGTTGATGCCTATGATGAGGTCCTGTAATGCTATATGTGAACTAAAGCTAAAATAGGTGCATGAAGACTACAACTTACTAAGAAAATGTTTTAATATTAAATAAATGAGTCTTAATCGATGCTAACATTCTATGATATGGTGTGATATATCAATTGCTAGGATGACTTGATAGGTGTATTAGTATTGGCAAGGGTATGGGACCTTGTCTATTCATTCCACATGTGTGCTTTGATAGGATAGTTCCTAGGTTGCTCTTCGAAGTACATACATAGGATTGTATGAACATGTTATGAATATGACCCACATGATATGATGTTATGTATATGATATGATGAAATATGAATATTTATTGTGTCTTGGTGTGTTAATACGAAAGTATTGCACATATACTTATACCCATGGACTTATGCATTGATATATTAACATGTGTCACACTTATGTGTTATGTGAAAGATTTGCTCGCATATGAGCACAAACACACATGTATGAAGATCAAGTCAATAGAAGAGTCTGGAAAGGTGTGCTCATGTGTACCCTAGAACTAGATAGGTGATTAGATATGATATAAGCCTATAAGGAATCAATATCCTAAGTCTATGTTTTATGAAGTAAAGTAATAAAGGCTCTTCAATAAAGGAAACTTATCTTAGAACCAAGTGAACATGAAATGAGAGGTGTTGGCTTCCCTTTGGGAAAGATTCACCATTGTTTTCTCATTGAGTGTTGACTTCCCTTGGAGGAATATTGACCTATTATTCCACATGAGGTGGTGGCTTCCCTTTGAAGAATGTGCACCCATATTTTCTCTGAGATGAGGCTCCGACGCTAATGATCATGTAGCGGGTCATGTATATCTCTTAGTTCCATAAGTTACGGTTTCCATACGATCTAAAAAGTGAATTCACTTAGTATGCTAGGATGTATGTTAATGTTCCACCTTGTAAAGGTGATGACACCGAAAGTAAATGACTAAGACCCTTACTAGGTTGACCTACATGTTACGAAGATGTGCATGGTATGAGTCTTGATGATGTGGTATTATTCTTTTATGCACTATGTTGGTCTTCATGACTACATGATGAAGGCTATTGACATGGATGAAGTTGTCCTCACTTGTTATGTTGATGTATGAATTAGATGTTAAGGCTTGTGGTCTTATGATAGGTTTACTAAGTGTGTGTGAGGTTATGGGGATTCTAATATACATTGCAATGATATACCTAGAGTGTGATAGTGAGTAGGGGCTTATAGACCATTGATGTGAAGTCAAGTTAGAATATGTTCAAGTTGATGTAGCTTACTGTAATATGCGTATATTATGGGCTTAAATGTGTTTTTGAGGTATTACACTTCTATGATGGTATGTGTTTACTATGCAAGTTGTAGGTATGGTTTTCCTTGTGGCCTTAATGTGATGCATTGCACCAAGTATCACTAGAGGGTTACTTGGGAGGTTAAGGAGTTAAAGAAAAGATGTTCACTGTTAAAGAAGAATATGCTTACTGTAAATGGAAGATTGGTTATTGCAAGGTGACATCAAATATTGCTTAAATTCTATGTGTGATCTTATATGATATTTGACCTTCGATTTCAACATGGTAGATTTGAATGTCATTCTTAATATGAACTGGATCTATGCCTTTTACACATAAATATATTGAGGATCTCGAGTTTTCATGTCTCAGATTCCTAATGAGACAGTCATAGACTGGAGTAGTTGTTCAGCAATGCCTAAAGGTTTCTTCATTTCGTACCTTCAGGTGAGAAAGTTAGTTTCGAAGGATTGTATCGGTCACTTAATCCGAGGTAATGACTGAAGTATTGAAGTACTCCTAACCAATAAGTTAATGTAGTAAAAAAATTTCCAGAAGTCTTTCCTAATGTCCTACCAAGAGTCCCTCCTGAGAGAGAAATATACTTCGGCGTAGATATAATTATAGATACTCGTCTTATCTTTATCGCCATACATAATAGCACTAGCAGAGTTGAAAGAGTTGAAAGAGCAGTTCAAATATATTTTGGAGAAAGGTTTCATTCGACCAAGCGCATTACCTTGGGGTGCTCCATTCTTATTTGTGTGGAAGAAAGATGTTCCCATAGGATGTGAATAGATTACTGTCAATTGAACAAGGTAACCATCAAGAACAAGTATCCTCTTCCAAGGATAGTGTAAGGCCCCCAAAATGAGTTAGGGTGTATAGAGCCTCACATATGCCTAAAATATTGTTAACATGCTAATTAAGTTTTTAAGAGTATTCTTGGGCGGTTTGAAGTCATTTGGAAGTCAAACATCAAGAAACAACCAAAACGTTCCATGACTAGTCACCTAAGGGGCCTTATGTGTTGTTATGTTCTTATTTGTGTGTCATGATATTATGAGGTCCTAAAATTAGTAATAATTATGATTATAATCAGTGTATGGAAGTTAAGGAAGTTTGGGATCAAATATCCAAGAACGTCCAAGACGCGAAAGTTAGCCCTTGAGACATCCATGTGTGTGTCTTGATGCTTTCTAGCAGGTTTGGATGTGTTCCGTGTTATTGTTTTGGGTGAAACTGATATGGAAGGTCTTCAACATTTTAAGGTTCATAATTACATTAGAAACGTTTGGGTACGACTTCCCAAGGGCCTCAAAAAATGTTCCTCAATACGGACCCAAGGGCGGTCGAGACTTTGCCTTGGAAATGTCAATTGACTGAACCAAACGACGCCACGTTTGTTGACAAACAGCCCATAAATCGTTGTATCATTGTTGGACACTTAGACAGCATTAGGATAAGCCAAATAAAAACCCAAGGACCCAATCGACGAAGCCACAGATGGTCCGTCAATAGACCTACTAGGCGTAGATTGTGGTCGTTGGTGCAGGTTGTTGGAAGCTGCCTGGCGATTGTTTCATTAAAGCGGTGAATGGAAATTAACCCCACGTCCTAAACTGACCCTACTAGGTTAATTTTTTTTATTTTTGGGTATATTTAAGTGATAAAAAACGTGATAATTCCATTCCCAATCTAATTCACACAAAATATATTTTCCCTCCAAAACAAATTCTCTCTACAAACCTCCATTGAAGGTGAAGCTCAAGAAAAGCTTGGAGCTTGGATTTCTATGTATTCGTCATCAAGTTTTAGTTTTTTTTATTGTATATCATCTCTAGTTATCCTTCCATCTAGAGAGTTAATCTCAAAGTTTTCACAAATATTTCATGATCAAACTTCACCTTCATCAATCTAGCCATGGGTTCTTTCCAAAAACATTTTCAAAGGCTTATTCATGATGAATTGATGATAATGTATTGTTTTTTATGTGAAATTCAATCAAATTTTATTGTGAACACATATCCTTTCACAAATCTGATTTAGCCCTTGCATGGGCATTTTGATCATGGCATCTTATTGATTGAATTGTGATTCTATTATGTTAAATTGCTTTCATCTACTGTTAGTTACGTGTATTGATGATGAATGATCCATGTGGATCAATGTATGAAGATTTGACATACCTAGCTTAGATTCATGTGTTCAAAGTAAGATTGATCTTATAATGTATAAAATTGGAATTCGATTATGATAGGATGCTTATAGCTACTGCCTTATATTGATGCTATTAATGAAATGTGGGTATGAAAACTTGGTGATCAAATCAAAGAAATCTTGATAAGGATTGACCTACAGGTTCTAGCTCATAGATTGATGATGCTAGCATGCTTATTGTGAGATTTAATTATTGTATAGTGATGGTTAGATACTACCTATGATGAAATGTGATTATGATTTATATGTAATGGATCCAATTTGAATCAATGCTTGATAGCTTTAATAGGAGTAACCTATGTAAATTTTTCATGAATTCCCAAAATGAAGCATGCTTACAGAGAGCTCGAGTTTATTGACAATTGTAGTAAGATCTCGTTTAGGAAATGATTTCTTTATCTACTTCCCCACATATCCATTATTGATAATTTTTAGTTATAATAAAGACTACGAAATTGGTTAATGATATATGCCTATGTATTTTCTAGAATAAGGGTGATGTTTTGCATTAGTTGTGTCATGATCTTGTAATAACATGTACATAGTTCTTTCACTAATAAAGTACATTTAGCTACTGCCCAATACATGTATTATTGATGAAAAGGGTGTATTGATCAATGTTGATCAAAAGGGTTGATAACTTGGTAAGGTCTACTCTTCCTTTCTACATTTCTATATTATTGTAGTTAAGGAAGCCTTGTATGGCATTGTGTGGTATGGTCCAATTATCGTGGTTGTGTTTAATTTATTGCCAATGATCTAGGTTGTGTTGCTAATGTCATGAGAATGTAAATGGTTATGTTTAGTTTGGGTATACTTTCTGCCTATGATGGGGTCCTATAATGCTATATGTGAAGTAAAGCTAAAATAGGTGCATGAAGGCTAGAGCTTACAGTAAGAATGTTGTAATACTTAAATAAATGAGTCTTATGCTATGCTAACAATTCTATGATGTTGTGTGATGTATCATTCATTAGGATTACTTGATAGGTGTAGTAGTATGGGCAAGGGTATGGGACCTTGTCTATACATTGCACATGTGTGCCTTGATAGGATAGTTCCTCGATTGGTCTTCCAAGTACATGCATAGGATTGTATGAACGTGTTATATATGTGTGAACCTTCATGATTGTTTTGTATGGATTGGAGTCCTTGTATAGACTTAATCCTAGGTGTGAGGGTAGCATGCTTGTCTTTGTCGAGTGATGATGTGGGTTTTATAGACCTAGAAGTCACCTTACTGTAATGTTCAAATAAAACGAATAAATTTTAAGGCTCCTCTATTGTTTCCCCTGATGTTTGCATGACCCTTGATGTCTCTGATATAGTTAAGACCTTGTGTGGTTGGGTAGTATGACCTAACTTGATAATTGGGGATAAAATTCCTAGGTTGAAAAGTTTAGGATGCTTTTGATGTCCTTATGTTAAGTTATGGTAATTTCCTTTTTGATTGAAAAAATAAGATCCTCTTAAAGTTGGATTAAGATACTGTTAATTGGGTTTACCCTAAGTAGGGGATGATGATTTGAGTAGTCAGTTTGTAGATATTTCTAACTTGTCGTTCTATTCTTACTTGAGTTTGAATCTAATGACTTCTTAGTGATCTTGTACATGATAGAGTTATACATCAAATTATGAATTGCATGACCTCTATATGTTTAGTATGTCTTGATTGACACTAACTTGAGAGTATTTTAAAGATTTTAAAGTACTTGAAAAAGAATTTTGAAAAACTTCATGGTTTTCTCATGTTGATTATGCACCTTGATATGCTAGTTGTGCATTTGACTTCACGAGATAAGGTAAGAAGCATGTTTGAAGTAACTTTTGATTTGTAAGGTTTAGCCTTATAATGAGAAATTGATCCTCATTAAAATGAAATATGTTGAGTATCTTGAAAACTATATGAGTTCTATGATTTGGAAAGCATGATTGTAAGCTCACTTTTGGAAAGTGAAAGGCATGATTATCTAGTATCCTTGTAAGTTCTATGATTTGTGTTACTTTTCACAAATGATGTTTATTGTGAAATATATTTCTATTTTTGAAATTGACATTTTGTGAAATGGCTTCCTGTTGTTGTGATGTGTGTGGTTTATATTACCATTTAGACTTCACTAGGAAGAAAACACGAGCATGCCTTTTTTAAAATGTTAAGAATTCCTCATATTACAGTAAAGTTGACCCTTGTGCATTTGATTGGGTATGAACTCATGAGAAATGTAAGTGTGTTGAGGAGAAGGACATTTATCCATGGACATAACTAAACATGGTATGGTTGAGTATGACCCTCATAGCACTAGGTCTAACTAATAAGAATCCATTGTCAGCCTATCTTACAAAAGTCTATGCGCATTGAGGTATGAGTGCATACTTGATCTTGAGTAATTTAAAGATTTTTTCAAGATATGTTCTTAATAAAATTAAGGTTTATGACCATGTTATGATTAGAAGAAGTATATTCCTCATATGAATATGACAAGAGCCTATGTGTTTGATGCATTAAAGAGTGAGTGTAATGAAGTTTTTCTTTCTTGTGTTGTGTTGAGTGTGCGCTAAATGTTTTGAATTGTGTTCCTTGTAAACTTGGTAAATTAATTTCTATATTATGATGTTATAACCAACTATAATATGCTCTATGATTCATTGAAGTCCTTGTTGTGATTAAAGTGTTCTAAGTGTCATTCGAGGAGGAATGTTCTCAAGTGGCGGATATTGTAAGACCCTGAAAATTAGTTAGGGTGTATAGAGTCTGAAATATACCTGAAATCTTGATAACATTCTAATTAAGTGTTTTATATTAAGCTTGGGTGATTTGAAGTCATTTGGAAGTCAAACGTCAAGGGACGACCAAAACGTTTGACGACTAGTCACCTAAGTGGCCTTATGTATTTTTATGTGCTTATCTGTATGTCATCATATTATTAGGTGCTAAAATGAGTAATAATGATGATTATAAGAATTTCATGGAGTTTCATGAGTTTGGAGGTCAAAGGTCCAAGACGTTCGAAATTTAGCCCTTAAGACATGCATGTGTGTGTCTTGATGATGCCTAGCATGTCAAGACATGTTGTGTGTTATTCTTTTGGGAGAAACTGATGTGGGATGTATTCAACATGTCATGTTTTATGTTTATGTTGGAAATGTATGGGTAAAACATCCCAAGTGCCCCATAAAATTGTCGTCGATGGAAACTTAGCCTACAATAGTCTCAGCCAAAGAACAGCCCAAGGACCCACTAGATGAAGCCACAGACGGTTCGTCGAATGACCTACAGGGCATCGATTGTGGTCATTGGTGAAGGGTGTTGGAAGCTGCCTGGCGACTATTTCATTAATGGGGTGAGTTTGTAATTCACCCCACATCCTCACCTGAAGCTAGTAGGTTTAATTGGTTATTTTTGGGTATATTTAAGTAATCGAAAAACGTGATCAACCCATTCCCAATCCAATTCAGACAAAATAGATTTTTCCTCCAAAACCTAATTTCTAGAAACCTCCATTGAATGTGAAGCTCATGAAAAGCTTGTACATTGGATTTCTATAGATTATTCATCAAGTTTTAAAGGTTTTATTATATATTAAGGTATGGTAATCCTTAAACAGAACAAACAGGAGTGCTCCACTCTTAAAGAGCAAGCAGCATCTCTCATGGTCTTTCTATTTATCCTTCCATCTAGAGAGTTAATCTCAAAGTTTTCAAAGAGATTTCATGATCAAACTTATCCTTCTTCAATCTAACATGGGTTCTGTTTAAAAACGTTGTCAAAGGATTAATCATAATGAATTAATGATAATGTATCGGTTTTAACATAAAATTCAGTTCAATTGCATTGTGAACCCATGTCCCTTCCCAAACTCTATTTAGCCCTTTCATGGGCATTGTTATCATGGCTTGTTATTGATTGAATTGTGATTTTATTACATTGAATTTCTTATGTATACTTTTATTTTTATTTGTATTGATGATGGATTGATGATGAAGGATCCATGTGGATCTATCTATGAAGATATGAACATGCCTAGCTCAAATCTCCATGTGTTCACTGTAAGTTTGATCATATAATATATAAAATTAGAATTTTATTATGATAGGATGGTTTGTAGATACTTCCTTTTATTTATGTTATTGATGAAATGTGGGTATGAACCCTTGGTGATCAAATCAAAGCAATTTTGGTAAGGATTGATCTACATGTTCAAGCTATAGATTAATGGTGCTAGCATGCTTAATGTGAGATTCCATTATGTTAAACTGATGGTTAGCTACTGCCTATGATGTAATCTGATTATGAATTATGTGTATTGGATCCAATATGGATCAATACATGATAGTTTGAATAGAAGTAACCTATATAAATTTATCTTCCACGAATTCCTAAAATGAAACATGGTTACAGAGATCTCGAGTTTATTGGCAATTGTAGTAGGATCTCGTTTAAGTTATGATTTCTTTATATACAGCCCTAAATGCCCATTATTGATGAATTTTTATTGATAATCGAGACTAGGGAAATTGATGATGATCTATGCCTATCTATTCTCTAGAATAAGGGTGATGATTTGCACTAGTTGTATCATGATTTTGTAACGACTTGTACATAGTTTCTTTCACGATTAAAGTACATTTAGTTACTACCCTAGACATTTTATTGTTGATGAAAAGGGTGTATTGATCAATGTTGATCAAAAGGGTTGATGAATTGGTAAGATTTACTCTTCTTCTCCACTTTTCTATGTAATTGTAGTTGATGAAGCCTTGTATGACATTGTGTGTGTGTTTGTGATGTGAACATTGCCTTGAAGCCAACTATACTATGAATGTGTATTGGTGATGAATCACCGTACGTGAAGTCTACGGATAGTTTCCTATTCTAACTATGATCTTGGTTGTGTTGCTAATTTCATGAGCATGTAAATGGTTATTTTAAGTTTATGTGTACTTGCTGCCTATGATGAGGTCCTATAATGCTCTATGTGAAGTAAAGCTAAAATAGGTGCATGATGACTAGAGCTTACTGTAAGAATGTTTTAAATCTTAAATAAATGACTCTTATGTTATGCTAACTATTCTATGATGTTTTGTGATGTATCATTCACTAGGATGACTTGATAGGTGTACTAGTACGGGCAAGGGTATGGGACCTTGTCTATACATTGCACTTGTGGGCCTTGATAGGATAGTTCCTACATTGGTCTTCCAAGTACATGCATAGGATTTTATGAACATGTTATGAATATGACTTACATACTATGATGTTAAGTATATGATATGATGAAATATGAATGTGCATAGTGTCTTGGTGTGTTTATATGAAAGGATAGATCATATAGTTATATCTATGGACTTATGCATTGTTATATAAACATGTGTGACATTTTTGTGTTATGTGAAAGGTGTGCTCACATGCAAGAAAAAACACACATGTATGAAGATCTAGTCGATAAAGGAGCCTTGAAAGGTGTGATCATGTTTACCCTAAAACTATATAGGTGATTGGATACACTATAAGAATATAAGGAATCAATACCCTAAGTCTATGTTTTATGAAGTAAAGTAATAAAGGCTTTTTAATAAAGGTAACTTAGCTTAGCACCGAGTGAACGTTACAATGACACGTGTTGGCTTCCCTTTGAGGAAGATTCACCATTGGTTCTCATAGAGTGTTGACTTCCCTTGGAGGAAGATTCACCATTGGGTTCCCAAAAGGTTTG
This sequence comes from Solanum peruvianum, assembly GCA_027705065.1. NCBI lineage: Eukaryota > Viridiplantae > Streptophyta > Magnoliopsida > Solanales > Solanaceae > Solanum > Solanum peruvianum. Next base: position 10,825,961 of record JAKWJD010001766.1, on the reverse strand, counting down.
ACTCACCTTGGAGGAATATTAACATATGGTTCCACATGAGGTTGTGGCTTCCATGTGAGGAAGGTACACCCATGTTTTCTCATGAGACGAGGCTCCAATGCTAATGATCATGTACAGGGTCATGTATGTCTCTTAGTTCCATAAACTATGCCTTCCATATAGGATCTAGCAACTGGATTCACTTAGTATGCTAGGATGTATGTTAATGTTCTACCTTGGCTAGGTGAAGACACCTTCCTTTGGTGTAAGGCTCTACAACACCAAATTCCATGTTTTACACCCATGGTCTTACTGTCTGTTTAGGCTATAGTTTCCTAAAGTAAAATGAACAATGGATGTAAATGACTAATACCCTAACTAGGATGACCTAAAGAAGGTTACTTAATATAGGTGGAAGTAATAAACCACCTAGACATTGCAAAAGTAGCACATTAGGGAGTTCTACGAAGGTGAACTAAGGTGTATGATTATGAATATGTCTTTATGCATGGCATGGTATTATTGGCCTACTTGTTATGAAGATATGCATGGTATGAGTCTATATGATGTGGTTTTTATTCTTATATGCACTAAGTTAGTCTGAATGACTACATGATGAAGGTTGTTGACATGAATGAAGTTGTCCTCACTTTCTATGTTGATGTATGAATTGGATGTTAAGGCTTGTTCTCTTATGATAGGTTTACTAAGTATGTGTGAGGTTATGGTGATTAACATATACATTGCACTAGTAGACCTAGAATAGGATTGTGAGTAAGGGCTTATAGACCATTGCTGTGAAGTGAAGTTAGAATATGTGCAAGTTAATGTAGCTTACTGTAATATGCTTCTAGTATTAGCTTAAATGTGTCTTTGAGGTATTACACTTCTATGATGGTATGTGTTGACTATGTAAGTTGCAGGTATGGTTTTCCTTGTGTCCTTAAGGTGATTCATTGCACCAAATAACCACTAGAGGTTTACTTGGGAGGTTAAGAAGTTAAAGAAAATATTTTGACTATTAAAAAAGAATATGCTTACTGTAATTGGTTACTGTAAGGTGACAACAAATATCGCTTAAATTCTATGTGTGATCTTATATGATATTTGGCCTTAAATATGTCTATATTAAGTATGTGAATGATATAGATGCAATTACATAAAGGTTTTATGAAGATTTACTCAGGAAGTATGATTTCAAGAAAATATCCCTTTTAAATGCATGTTTTTGCATAGGTGCCATATTTAGTGCATTATTGTACTATCTCCATTCTTCTATTCTTTTTACACAAAGTGTAGGTTATGGATGCTTAGAAGGATGTCTATTATTGAGGAGCTTATTATGTGTTTCTCAAGATCAAAAAAAATGGAATACTTAAGATTCAAGGATGTCCTATGTCAAGTTATGTTTAAAGTCTTGTAATTCTATAATTATGATTACGTTATAAGGGTTGTGTCCCTAAAGAATTCTTATAATGTTGAGTATAGGATGGAAAAAAGAGACTAGAGTCTTTATATATGTATGATGATATCTTATATAAATATGAATTAATGTTCTAGCATATAATGTGCTAAGAATGTTTTAAATTTTCTACTAAATTTACCTATGACAATGAGATGAATGATAACTATCATCTTTTATAAGACCTCCGAGAGGTCAAGTATGTCATGCTACTTTTAGGGGGTGCTCCCAGGATGTGACAGATAGATGATTTATTTGATCAACTTTAGGGTGCCACTTGTTTTTGTAGGATAGATCTCAGATCTGGCTACCATCAGTTAAGAGTAAGAGAAAGTGATATTCCAAAGACAGCTTTCAAAACCAGATATGGTCCTTTGGGTTAATTAATGTGTCTGCAACCTATATGAGTCTTATGAATAGAGTTTTCTAGCCTTATTTAGATATGTTTGTTATTGTTTTCATTAATGACATCCTAATGTATTCAAGGAATATAGAGGATCATTCTATTCATCTCAGAATAGTCCTTTAGACTTTGAAAGATAAAGAGTTATATGACAAGTTCCCTAAGTATGAGTTTTGGCTTGAGTCTGTGACGTTCTTGATCCACATAATTCCATTAATGGTATAAGAGTTGGATCTCATAAAATTAATGCAGTGTATAATTTTCCTAGACACACATATCCAATTGATATTAGGAGTTTCTTGGGTTTGGATAACTATTATAAAAGTTTTGTAAAGGGTTTCTCATCTATTTCATCCGCTTTGACGAAGTTGACTCAGAAATAATGAAGTTTCAATGGTCTAAAGCTTGCAAGAAAAACTTTTAGGAATTGAAGAAGAGGTTGACTACTTTCCTAGTTTTGACTTTATTGGAAGGTAAGAATGGTTTTGTGGTGTATTGTGATGCATTAAGAGTTGATTTGGGTTGTTTCTTAATGCAGCATTGAAAATTTATAGCCCATGTCGGCAAACAGTTGAAAGTTGTTGAGAAGAACTATCTAGCCCATGAATTAGAGTAGGCTGTTGTAGTTTTTGCTTTGAAGATATGGCGTCATTATTTGTATCGTATTCATGTTGATATATTCACTTGTCAGACGATCTTACAATACATGTTCACCCAGAAAGAGTTTAACATCAGACAAAGGAAGTGGTTAGAATTACTCAAGAATTATGACATAAGTATTCTTTACCACACAAGTAAGGCTAATGTGGTTATTGATGCTTTAAGGAGGTTATCTCTGGGTAGTATCCCCCGTGTTAAGGAAGAAAAAATAAAGTTAGCTAAAAATGTGCGTAGACTTGCACGCCTGGGAGTCAGACATATGGGTTCCATAGAAAGAGTAATAATGGTGATGAATGGGGCTAAGTCATCATTAGTGTCAGAGGTAAATGAAAAGTAAGACCCAAATCCTATTTTTCTTGAACTGAAGGAAAATGTTCAAAAGCAAAAATTATTAGCTTTCAAACAAGGGGGAGATGGTGTATTGAGATATCAAGGTAGATCGTGTGTACTTATGGTGGACGGACACCAACTGAAGATCATGGAGGAAAATCATAGCTCCAAATATTCAACTCATCCGGGTTCCACAAAGATGTATTGCGATTTGAGAGAAGTGTTTTGGTGGAATGGCATGAATAAAGGCATTGCAGAGTTTGTTGCTAAGTGCCCGGTTTGGAAACAAATTAAAGTAGAGAACTGAAGGACTAGATGTTTGGGTAAGAATATACAACTTCTGCATTTGTAGTGGGATATAATCAATATGGATTTCATCACATGTTTACCCAGATCTCGCATGTATCATGATTTTATCTGGTTGATTGTCAACAGAATGACAAAAATCATCTCACTTTTTGCAAATAAAGACTAATGATTCAGCAGAGAATTATGCCAGGTGATATATTCTGGAGGTTGTAAGGCTTCATGGAGTTCCAGTCTCCATTATTTTATATAGAGCTGCACAATTTACTGCACAGTTTTTGAAATCTTTTCAGAAAGGATTGGTTTCAAAGGTGTAAGACCCCAAAAATTACTTAGGTGAAGCTAGAGACTAACATGGTTGTCGTGATGGTCTAAGGTTCTAAAATGTTTTATAATGTGGGTTTGAACAGTATCTAAGATTTTAGGGAAATTGGAAGTGAAACATCAATGGACGACCAAGACGTTCGACGACTAAGTGACCTATGTGCCTCATATGTGATTTTATATGTTTATATGTGATTCATGAGGTTATAAGGTCCTTAAATAAGATACCATAATGTATATATGTAGTGCGTAGATTTTTGAGAAGTTTGGAGGTCAAACGTCCAAGAACGTTCATGATCTTCGAAAGGTTTACCTTGAAATGACCTTGTATATCTATGCATATTTCGTCGAGTTTTATGTGTTCGTTTTGGATGAAACTCATGTGGTAGGTTCTACAATCGTATGTTAACATATTTGGATTTGAAACATATGGGTACGACTCAAAGAAGGACCAAGAATGGACCCTAAAGGAGGAGCCCAACTTGAAGGTCAACACTGCCAGGCAGTGCCAAACAACGACCCAAACAACAACCAGTCGACTGGTGATGTCCCGTCGATGGGTGGCGTCGATAGAGAATGAAGTATGGAAGGTTGGGAAGTAGCAGGACCAACCACGATACCCTATTGACGGGGCGTGGTCTCACCCACAGACCATCCATGGTAGGCCGTCGATGGTGTTGTGAGGTTGCTGCCAGTTTCTGTTAAGGACTTGGGGTTTTCGTGAAATTCACCCCAGGTCTTATAAAATGTGAGGATGGTTGTTTTGAGTTTTTATGGGTATTATAAGAGTATATAATTCATTAAACTCTCATTATATTCCTAACACCTAAATCAAAACATATTCCCTCCCAACGTTTCTTCAAAAACCTCCATGAGAGTTCAAGGTGAAGATGGAGCTTGAAGATGGTTCTTCAATGGAGTTTATTCTTCAATTATCATTCAGTTCTTCTAATAAGTTATGGAAGTTCTTCATCTAAGGCTTTCTATAACCTTAGATCTAATTTCAAAGATGATTTTCGCAGATTTTTAAAAGATGAAAAGTCCAGTTTCTGCTCTAAGTCTTGGGTTTATGAATGACCCATTTTTCGAACACTAAGATATGATAATATTGATGTTTAATTGATTTTTTCCAATTAAATTATCCATTAACTCTTGATCTTCACAAATCTCTCAATTTGACTAAAATATGGGTTATGTGATCATGCTTTGATATTGATGAATTCATGTGTAGATTGTTATGAGATTTTGATTCATGTTTGGATTAGGATTAATTAGTTTATAGGATTTTTCAATTTTATCAATTCAGTATTGTATATTCTTAGATATTTTGACTATTAAGTCTATTAAATTGATATTGACTTAATGCTTATAAATTCTAATGTAGTTCTATGGGCTATTGAATAAATTAATGATTGTATTCAATTAATGTCGAATTGGTCTTAGATTTATAAATCTATATTTAATTTACTTAGATTAAATGAATATTATGGTTTATGTATTGAATTGATGTTCATGGCCATGGGTAAAGGCCTTATGGCATCGAATTAGATGAATTAGCTTTGAAATTGAAGTGGTAAGATGGAGTGGGGGTATGCTTTCCTATTTAGTTTATTTTTATTTTAAGTATAATTCAATTATGTTGTGATTGGTATGGTCCACTTATGGTGGCGGTGCTATGTGAGTTGATGTGGCCTTATCGGCGTTACTTTATACAATATGATGGTCATGGCCTTGTCGGCACTACTTGAAGTACTATGATGTTTTGTATAGTCGTTTTATGAGAAGTATGAGTATGTCTATCTATTTGTGAAGCAATGTAAAAGTATGTGGTCATTCTATGTATATAAGTAAATCATGTAGACTATGGCTATGTGCTTGTATATGTAGTCTTAGGGTTGACGCATGGTTGTTCCTACTTGACTATATGAGTCTATAAAGGTTATATTTATGATAATATGGTAGTGTATAGGATGAAATAAATATGATAATGGTTATTTGTAAGTTACTTAAGAATGATATGTAATGTGTGTTAAAGTGAAGTATGTGGTGTCTTGTCTTGTTGCCTTGTGTCCCTTACTTCATGTATGTATGAAACTTGATATGTGATGTATTGACTTAGGATTCTTATGTCTCTTAGTATTGAATGTATTAATGATATTTTACCTTGAATGATGTCCAGAGGTTCTTTATGTGAAACCTTGAACCTAGTTGTACAGGTTATGAATGTTGAAGTCGTAGACCGTAATGGTATCCTTCAAGTTAGAGAATGATGTACTTATTGTTGATTGGCTGGAAAGAAATCATATCAAACCTTAGAAATTCATCATGATCTTCTTGTCACCATTGGAAGGTAGCGCTAAGAGGACCTCTTTGGTAGGGTAAATGTGATTCGGTTATGATCTTGATGTGGAACCTTTTATATGAACCTTTAATGTGAATTACTCTATGAGAACGAAGTCCATAACTGAGTGAGTATGGTAAGGGAAGTAGTTCTATTTAGAGGATGAGACTATATTACAAAGCATTCCTTTCATATTCCTTAGCCATGTGCCTACACGGAATGTGTCCAACTTCTACCATTGGCAACTAGAACACCCTCATCGGAGTAGGTTAGAACTTTGGATACTATGTCTATCTACCATGGTCTATGTTGGGTTTTGCCTATTCTAATCATATGGGATACCTATTAGCATTTGAAAAGTTCTATGAAGTTTAGGTGGTGGTATGGGACGCTATCTAGAAAATGCACATTAGGCTTTGAGAGTGTAATTTGTAGTCCCTAGGTCTTGTCCAAGACCATTACTTGAATGTCCTTTATGTGATGAATGAGTTATAAATGAACTAATGAAAGGAATGACTTATGCTAAAAAAGAATGTTTAAACGAATAAGTACTTATCTAGAGTAGTTAAGGGTTGTCTTGTTAAGGCATGAAGGGGCAGAGAAATGGTCACTTCGTATCTTACCTAGATGAGTCTTACCAATGAGTCTATTTAGGGAAGATGATTGTTTATGTGGACATGATCCAAACATCGGAAGTTTTAAAGTTTATTTATGTAGTCTTGAAGAGGTCAATCATGGATGTTATCTTTTTTATCTAAGTAATTAAGTCTTTTGATAGACTTTGATGAGGAAATGTCATTTTATCTATATGGTTATATGTTTGATGTCTTGTAAGTGTATATGTGACTCATTATAAGGTCTTAATGATCATTTAGGTATGCTTAAGGAGGTTGTATGGGTGGTCTCTCTTTGTTTTGATTAAGTGAGTCTTAGGATGTATTAAAGTGGGATGATTACATACTAGAAGACGTCTAAGGTGAAGATAAGAAACTTCACTGTAGAGTGAAGGGACTTCACTGTAGCAACTAATGGAGTTACTACAAAGTTACTCTAAAATTATGATATTTGGCTTAAATGATTCCTTATGTGTTTCTAAGTTGTTAAATGTCGTTCTTATGCTTATTGTATGATGTTTTAATCAAAATTCATGAAAAGCAGGTTATTTACTAAATGTCCCTTTTTCATTGTTTTTGCAAGACATACATACTTAGTACATCTAATGTGCTAACCCCTTCTTCTCCCTTTTTGACTAAAGTGTAGGGAATTGGAAGTCTTGATGTGAAATGAAGGATGGATAGGCTTATAAGGCTTGAAGATGAAGTATTGGTGAGTCCTCATCGATTCGAGGACAATAGCCACATGTCCCTTATGTCATAGTCTTTATTTTATTTTCTTGTATGGGATTAGTGACAAGTAATGTATACTCTAAAATTTGGATTGTTCGAGTAGATGTTCTAAATATTTAATGTTTTAAATTAAAGTCTTCCACTTGTGTAATGCTTATGAAAGAGTTCTTCGTGTGTGAAGAATGTTTTAAATTCTTACTCATTTTATTATGTTTATTATGCAATGAATAATATGAGAGGCTTAGATGAGGCTTCTTGAAACCTCATTTTCCTTGTGGTGCCACAAGGACGCCCTAACTTCTATGGTGTACTTAAGGGTCATGATAAAGTTAGTATCAGAGACAGGTTTAGGGAGTGTCTTAGTTATCTCATGAACCACATCTAGTATAGTATTTTTTATAATGTGAAGTGCGCCACATAATAAATAGGAGGCTATTGGGTGCTAGGAAAAGTCTCACTTATTCATTCATCTACTCGTGCCTAAGATCTTTGTATATGGTGTCTTTCCCTTGTTTCCCTTATGTGTTGGTCCCTAGAGGGTGACATTATGATCTCTGGGTTGATGGAGAGAAAATATGAGATGTGACTTGTTAGATGAGGTGTGATAGAATGTGGTTTTGAACTTAGATTGTCTTTGTTACCTTTGAAGGGTAGTCTAGTTGGAAAATGGTCAGGTATATTGTTAGAAATGTGAAAGAGTGGGTGTTAAAATAGTTTGAAGTTGTTTAAGACCCCAACCATAGGAAGGAAGGTGATGAGATTTAAAAGAGTAAAGGTGAGTTCTCCTAGTATATGGGATGTAGTGGTTAGATGAAGAAACCTTTGAGAGTATTTAGTTTTCTTGAGGTAGAGCTTGGTAATAAAGTATTAGTAAGGTTTATGGTTCCTTGAGGGAGTTCCTTGAAGTGGATGTTATGTTGACCTTAGAATGGGTTTCTCGTAAGTGGGGGAGTATGGTGAAGGTATGGTTGTTGGGAGTGAAGTAGCCTCAACTTTTCTTTATGTGTTTATTCAAGCCTAAAAAAAGGGTTCTTGGTAACTTATTCTTTTAAGAGTCTCTTGTGGAAGGTGAGTTCTAAATATTCTCCTTATCATATGCATGTTTTTATTGAAGTTTTGTTGATTGAGAAAATGAGTTTTAATGTATAGTATCTTCCTCATGATTCATGTGCATCTAGTGTAGGGTTGATAATTGTTTCATATAGTTGAATAGTTAGCATGTCTAAATTATTTAAATGATATATATTTGTAGAGCATATTGTATGGAATTTCTTAAGTGCTACATTGCTAGATTGTGAAGCATATTCACCATAAGGGACCACCTGCTCATTGTAACATTTTATGAAAATTGAATTATTCATTGTTTGCTCAAAAATTGTTGTAATGTGCTCAGAATCGATGTATATGAGCACGATAATGAATATAAAATGATTTTTTGCTTTTTGGAATGAAGCATGTGAGTTTTGTAGCATGATGAGTTATAGAATCGCTTCTAGTTTCTTGTTGTGTTGTGAATATCTATATTTTGTGAAATTGATTCTTTGTTCTTGATTAGGTTCTATATGATATGGTCATGAGTTGATAATTGAATCTCTATCCTTGAAGTGTTCAAAGAGTGGCAACTGTCATTCGATGACAAATATCGTCAAAGTGGGGGAGATTGTAAGACCACGAAAATGACTTAAGTGAATCTAGAGCCTTACATGGTTTTCGTGATGGTATAAGGTCCTCAAATTCTTTTAATTTGGGTTTGAGACAGTTTCTAAGAGTTTAGGTGCATTGGAAGTCAAACGTCAAGGGACGACCAAGATGTTCAACGACTGAGTGACCGATATGCCTCATATGTGGTTTAATGTTTTTATGTGTTATTCATGATGTTATAATGTCCTTAAATGAGTTAATACAGTTACATAGGCAATGTGTTGACTTTTTGAAGTTTAGAGGTCAAACGTCCAAGAACATCCATGACATTCGAAAGGTTTTCCTTGAAACAACCTTGTGTGTCTATGCATGTTTCATCGAGTTTTACGTGTTCGTATTGGATGAAACTCATGTGGTATGTCCTAAACTCGTATGCAAACATATTTGGGATGTTAACTTACGGGTACGAATCCATGTAGGAAAGGTCCTAAACTCGTATGCAAACATATTTGGGATGGAAACGTCCAGGTACAACTCCAAGTAGGATCCACAAGGGGGCCTAAAAGAAGACCCGAACTTGGAGCTCAACACTTCCAGGCAGTGCCAAACGACGACCCAAAAAATGGCCAGTTGACTAGGAGAAGACCCGTCGATGGGTGGCATCGATGGATACTGAATGATCAAAGGTTGGGGAGCATTAGGATCAACCACTATACCCCCATCGATGGGTCATGGTCTCACCCACGAACCATCGATGGTAGGTCATCGATGATGCTGTCAGGTTGCTGCCAGTTTCTGTTAAGGACTTAAAGTTTTTAAGAAATTCACCCCAAGTCTTATAAAATGTGAAGATGGTTTTTTTTGAGTGTTTATGGGTATTTAAAGAGTATGTAAGTCATTAAACTCTCATTATAACCCTAACACCTAAATCAAAACATATTCCCTCCCAAAGATTCTTCAAAAACCTCCATGAGAGTTCAAGGAGAATATGGAGCGTCAACATGGTTCTTCCATGGAGTTTCTTCTTCAATTATTATTGGATTCTTTTAATAAGGTATGAGAGTTCTTCATCTAAGACTTTCTATCACCTTAGAGCAAATTTCAAAGATGATTTTGAAAGATTTCAAAAATATGAAAAGTCCAAATTCTACTCTAAGTCTTGGGTTCTTGCATGAAATATTTTTCTAACACTAAGATATGATAATACTGATGTTTAATTTATTTTTTCAAATGAAAATCATGTTATTTACAAAATGTCCCTTTTTCATGGTTTTTGCATGGCTTCCACACTTAGTACGTCTAATGTGCTAACCCCTTCTTTTCCTTTTTCGATTAAAGTGTAGGGAATTGGATTTCTTGATGTCCCATGCAGGATGGATAGGTATCTAAGATTGAAGATGAAGTATTTGTGAGTCCTCATCCATTCTATCACAATATCCACATGTCCCTTATGTGATGATCTTTATTTTATTGTCTAGTATGTGGTTAGTCCAACTGATGAATACTCTAAAGTTTCGGTGGTTCGAGTAGATGTTGTAAAGATTTAATGTTTTAAATGAAAGTCTTCCTCTTGTGTAATGTTTATGAAAGAGTTGTTCGTGTGTGAAGAATTTTTAAATTCTTACTTATTTAAGTATGTTTATTATGAAGTGAATGATACGAGAGTCTTAGATTACACTTCGTGAAGTCTCATTTGTCTTGTGATGACACAAGGAAACCCAAACTTCTAGGGTGTACTTGCTGGTCGTGACAAAAGGTGAACTTGAGTAATGCATTTTATCATCAGAACATGGACAAGCAGAGCATACTCTTCGGACATTAGAAGATATGTTTAGGGCATGTGTGATCGATTTCAATGGTAAATGGAGTAATCACCTACCTTTAATTGAATATGAAACTCTTTATGGAAGAAGATGTTCATCTCTTATTGAATGGTTTAAAGTTGGTGAAACAAGGTTGATAAGACCAATTTAGTTTACCAAGCTATGGAAGAGGTTAAGGTGATCCAATAGAGGTTAATAATGGCACAGAGGCATCAAAAATCCTACACAAATGTTAGGAGAAGGTCGTTAGATTTTAAATTAGATGATTGGGTACAGTTGAAGGTTTCACCCATGAAAGGCGTTGTGAGGATTTGTAAGAAAAGGAAGCTTAATCCCCGGTATATTGCACCTTATCACATAGACAAGAGGATCGGAAATGTAGCTTATGAGTTAAAGCTACCATAAGAGTTAGTAGTAATTCGTTTGTTATTTTAGATCTCTATGTTCAAAACCTTCATGGGTGATCCATCATTGATCATACCAACTGAAAATATTGGGATCAAAGATAGTCTATCTTATAAGGAGATTCTTGTTCATATTCTAGATCACCAAGTTCGCAAACTAAGAACAAAAGAAGTAGTGTCAATCAAAGTCCTTTGAGGAAACAATTTGCGGAAGAAGCTACTTGGGAATCCGAATAGGATATGAAGAGGAGGTACCCCACATCTAATTGAATCCAGAGAAAATGCCAATCAAGGTACTGATTTTCTTCTTAGCACTCTTTAAATTATGAGTGAGCATGTTGTTTGTTGCATTTTATCTTTTTGGGTGTTTGACCTATAGGTTACCACCCTTAGCGAAGTAAGAGTAATTTCATTCGAGGACGAATGTTATCAAGGGCGATATATCACAACATCTCATAACAAAAAAATTAGAAGGAAGTTTATAAATTAGAAATAGTTATTTTTGTAAATAAATTGAAAATCTGGAAATCAGGTAAGTAAGTTAAAATTTACTTTTGATCAACTTCAAACGTCCAGAAGTTCATGCGTAGGATGAGTTAGGTGCAATTCCAGATATGTATTGAAAGACCTTGAAACAATCTTTCCAACTCCACCGAGTTTGTGAAATTTTGAGTTGTGATAAGTGATTTATATCATTTACAAGTTGGTTTGTTGGATTAAGGAAATGTGCATTCCAGAAATTTAGAGGGTAATTTGGTGTTTTCCTTACCCAATTAATTATATTCGTGTTTAGTAAATTAATTCAGGTCAAAACTGAGTAAGTTCAGTTTATGCTTTTGAAAATAGAGTTAGGATTTTTTGAGAAAGAACACAAGAGAAAGGAGAACAAAAAAAAAGGAAAGATTTCCCAAGAACGATCAGTTTTGGTTGTTGATTCGCCAAGGAATTGATCTTACAAGGTATGTTAGTCTCTTATAGCATTGGTTTGATTCACCCACACGCCAATCATGTTTAGTTCAACTTAATTCGTCCTAAAATAGTTTGAAAGTTGATGTTCTTGACATGAATTCTTTAATTTGAATATTGTTCTTTAATTGGGTTGAATTGTGTTTCTAAGATATTGACATTGTTTCTTAGAGTTATTTTTAGTTAGTTCTTTAGTACTGGGTATTGGAATCGAAAATGAATTTGAGAACATTAGTCGAGTTTAGGCGACTTTGGGATTGAAAACGAAGAGGAAAAAGTCGGACAAAGGAACATGTAACAGGTCCACAACTTCCCTCAGTGAACACAAGTTGCTCCACATTGCGGACAGGACGCAGACTCATCAATCTCAAAATTAAGTTTCTTGATAATTATGTAGGAGCATCTCCATGTGGTGGACTTGTTCCAAGACAAGGATTTTGCAACTTTTCAAGTTTAGCTATTCGGAATCATTCCTAAACACCATGAGGTCTATCCAAACACAAATCATAATCCTAGAATCCATATTTCAATTCAAGGATCAATTAAGAGTCAATTCAAGTAAGAGTTAAGATCAAAGTCAAGAGTCAAGTCAAGTGAAGTTCATCAATGTTTTCCAGAACTTTTACAAAAGATTCAACTTTGTTTTAAAACTAAAAGTTTCAAGTGAAAATAAGAGTAAAGAACTAAGTTCATTTCTCAAAATCTATAGCAAACTATGTATCCAAAGGAATTAAAAAATGTTTTCATATTTAAGATAAGAGGAAACTAAGATATTAAAAAGAGTTTTTAGTAAGAAAAATGCACATTGATTCCAACAGAGCTTTTAATCTAAGTGTTGAGTATTTATCTCAACCCAAAGAAAAAACTTGGTTTTAGAACATATGAGTTAAGTATATTTTTGGGAGTAGTATTGAGCACCGATATGGGGATATGAGTTCATATTAACTCAAGTCTCCATAAACCATGTAGCCATAATGGGCATTAAAGGATCATGTTTAGATGATCACTTAAGTTATCAAGTAGATCCACTAAGTTAAGAAAGGTTCTTTACCGAATATTGATGATTGTCACTTCGAGAATATCCCACAGAAGTTAAATTACTTTAAATGAATAAAGTGAAGTTTGTTATTGCTTTATCTTTAACGAACTAAGATTATTTTAAGTTTCTTTATAAGCCTTATTTAGGTATATCACATGTGTTTTATTTCTTTATATTGAGTTTAGTATCCATGAGTAGAGAAGAGACAAGGTAAGTGTTTCTTTCATAATCTTTTGTGAGACTATGTTTGTTAGCATTCCAACTCGCATTCTCATACATTCAATGTATAGTTATTAGTTGGCCTACATAGTATTATGATGGAGACGTAGATAACCAAGATTAGCATCCAATGCCTCGTTGATCCACCTCTAGCACTTAGAGTCTGTTGTTGAGCCTCCTTGCCTCCCGGAGGACCCCTTTTATTTGCTTTCTAGTCTAGTTCAATACAATATTGTGGGGATTGTCCCAACATCAATCTCTGTTGTTTTAGATGCTTCATACATAGAAAGTTAGTAGTTCATTAGTCTTTACATTATCATTAAAGTGTTAAAGACTTGAGTTTCCATTTTGTCCAAGTTGAATGTTTGTTTCTTTTAACATTCCATGTTTTATTGTGCATTTATTTGAGTAAGTGCATTTGATCATTGTAATAATTTTTATAGTCTTCTGTTGAGTTAAGTAAGTATGGACAAGGGTTCTATTGGGGATCAAAAGTTATGTACGATTGCTAGATATGTCTGAGGTGTAGGCTCGAGGAGTGGAACAAGTCCTCAACATTCAAATCACGCATAGATTGGTACCCGGTCTTCAGTTTAGTAACTTCAGTGGTGAGCCCTCATATTTCGAGGACAGTAGACATGTTTCTATATTTAGTCTTTTCATTTTAGTTTTCAGTATTTGCATGAGTTAGCTAGGGGCATGTCCCATCTCTATAGTCGGTCTGAGGCTTATTTCAGATAGAGACAGATTCAACTTTAGTACTATTTGAGTTTTATTTCAGTATCTTAAACTCTTCTAAGTTATATATTTAGATAGTAGTAGGTATTCCCCATCATTTCAGTTGATCGCATTCCTTAAGCTTCTGCACAGAATTATCTTATTTATTTTATCTTAGTATGATTATGATATGCCACCAGGGTTAGCTTGGGGTCACTTATGATCCTAGGACCTGTGTCCATGTCCTGAGGGTAGCCTCGGGGTGTGACAACCGTAGTAATAATTTACTATTTGAAAATAATAAGTTGTTGTATAAACAAGAGCATGTCTTGTGAGTGTATCACATTTAACATCTTCCTTTAACCACATTATAGAGACTTTTGATTTAGATGGTAACTTATATTCTGTTAGATATAAACAAACATAGAATTTCACAGCAATGGGGGTACGAATCCATTGTTATAGATGATAGTGTCATTGACAAAAACTGTACTAATTTTGAAAGAATATAGCTAATGGGTTGATTGAAAAAGTCATGAAAAAGTGGAAAAGGGTCAGCAATGATAAAGGAAACTTTTGGGGTTGAAACCTTGATTTAAGTTTGCAAATTTTCAGTCACTAAAGCACTGCGGACTGACTCAATTATTGGCATAAGCAAACGAGTTGAAATTGGAACATTAATCAATATTTCATTCCTAATTTCTAATATTATGATGCGAGTTATCTTTGTCGAAAAATATAATAGTACCTCTTTAAAAAAATATGATATGCACTACTTACTTTCTCGCAAAAAAAAAAAAGAAGGTAGAGCATAATACAATGAAATACCAACTAAAAGGTTATTATCGTGCATTAGTTTTCTCTATATTCATTGAGTTTTATCACTATTTTGAAGTGTTACCGCGAATATATTTTACTATGTGCATTCAATAAGCAATAAACTAATTAAATATAAAAAGTACATACCCTCAATTGTAGTAGCATAAGTTTTTTAGTATTAAAGATGTATATTGTTTATGATAACTTAAATTATGGCGACATTGGATAAATATTTTTTTCACTTGTTACATGACGTAAGTAAGTTTTGAAATAACGTAGCAAGAAACAATAACAACAAAATATCACATGATAAAGGAGAAAACAAAGAATCTATTATTAATATAAAAGTTTCAGGCGCATAATCTTCATAATATTTGAGTAAACAAAGTAACTTTAAAATAATAGATGTAAGGCACAATATTTCTTTTATTTGAACTACCCTGAAATAATTTATATCTCCCCTGACACAACGACGTTCAAAAATATAGAAATATATCCATGAAAGTCTTATTTTAAGAAAATTAAACAAATTTTATCTTCTACAAGAGAACAAAAACTTCACCTATAATATATCTTCATTGTAAAGAATCATGTGATTCACAACATTACTAATAGGACAACAACACATTAGACTAAACCAAACCTAAGCTCTTGAACTTGATAATTGAATAACTATTGTAAAAGAGGGAAAGTTATCATAATTTTTTTGAACTTCCCCTTTTCATATATGCTTTTTCTATCTAAATCAGTTTTCTGGATTTATTCATTTTAGTCTTATACTATAGTAAGTTTACCTAGTAGTTTCTTCACGAATTGCTTTGAAGTTTTGAAACTATTTTCACCTGTCGTATGAAGTTAAAAATATCCAACTACTTGTGTCATGCCCCAACCATACACTTTGGACGTGGACGGCACTCGAGAACAATTTCTGCTCCCAATGAACTCTTGAATTGACTAACTACTTTATGTAAGATGCCCCAAGCATCCATCAAATGTCTGAAGTACTCAATATTATAAATATAATAGTTTACAAAATATCTCAAAAAAAGGAAATATTGATACACTCCTAAACTCTAACTATCTATGAGGACTTCAATACTAGGATAGATGTGAGGACAAGATCCAGGACATCTTAACAATAACTAGAAAATAAATATGAAATCTTGGGGAATGCAAGGAGGCTCACAAAAAATAATGATAAGCCCAAAGTGATCTCAACAAAATGCTTGTTGATGATCTCAAACACCTATTTATGCATTCATAAAACAATGCAGGTCGAATGACATCAGCACATTTAATGTACAACTATGTAATATAGTCGAAGTGAAACAACTGAAAGAAAGGAATGCAATAGATAAATATATACTCAAGTTGAATGTTAAGAAATAAAAGAGTTAAATCATTTAAAGCATAAGAAAATTTACTCATATCTAAACTCAACATAATAAGTGATAAATTAAAATACACTTTAACCCTATTGAAAGATTCTCTAACAGAAAACAATCACTATGAGCAACGTGATGATATAGAGTCTTGTCCACGTTGACGGATCTGACTTATACCTCGTCAGGGTATAGAACCTATCTACTAGGTGAATCCAATATTCCATAAGTATTCAACTAAAAAGTATGATCCTAAATCGATATTGGGAAAACATTGTTTAAGAGGATTTTGAGTTTTTTGAACTCATTTCCATATCGATGCTCAGTACTTCTCCTAATAATATGTACTCATGCTCAAACATATAAACATACTCTTTCTCTAGTTGGCAATAATATCTATGAAATCATAAACTGTCACGATCCGAGTGTACACCCTAGATGTGGTCAACACTCAAGAATCATTGTTAAACCCCATGCAAACCCTTATCCTTGTTAACAATGGGGAGAAGACTAACTTAATTGTGCAAAAGATTAAAACTTAAATAAATTTCAATAACTCAACTTAGCAAAGCTTTAATTAAAATTAACAACTCTGAATAAAAATAATATATCCAACTCGCTATAAAATAGGAAACTCAAGTCTTTAAAACATTTATCGAAATAGTTCTGAAACTCTACTGTCTATCTATGAAGCCTCTAAATGACAATGATGGAAGTGGGGACAAGAACCACGACATCCTAAAAACTAATGTAACTTAAAGGTAAATGAAATCCTCCAGAAGCAAGAAAGCTCACCATAGCTAAATTGAAATCTTGGATATATCAACAAAGCTTATTTTATGATCCTGAATACTTGGATCTTCATCATGATAATGTGCAAGATAAATGTCTTAGTATGTGGATTGTACGACATAAATAAAAGTTGTTTAAAAACAAGATGTCAACTCAGAATCATAATAGCATAAAAGACATACCATACTACCTATTAAAGTCTACTTGTGCAATGCATTAATGAAGTCTCATACCCATATTCTTGCTAAGCAGAACCCCTTGAGAAACCCTGCAATTATTACTGCAGAAGTTTCTCTAACCAACAACCATTGCTATAAGTCTATGTGTTGATACATCATTTTGACCATCATGCTATCAGACTGTCTTATACTTTTCCCTCATATAGAACTACTTAACTTAGTAAATCCACTAGATTTACTTAAGTGATCATCTAAATAGTATGACCCTTTGATACTCATGATGGTTACATGGTTTATGAAGGATTGGGTTATGAACTCGCATCCCTATATCAATTCTCAATGCTACCCCCAAAAATATACTTAGCTCATATGTTTTTTAAAACAACTTCATTTTTTGGTTTGAGTTAATTACTCAAACCATATCTTTAATGCTCTCTTTTGGATTCTATGTTGACTTTCTTTATCAAATGTGAAGTCATTATTAAACTCTTTGGAAATCCTTAGTCCCAATGTACTTCTTCTAAGAAATGACTTCAATCTTCACTCTTCAATATTCACTCTTTTCTCTTTATTCAACTTTATATTTAACTATTTAAAACAAAGTGAAAAAATTTATATAAGACTTTTGAAAACTTTATAAAAAAATTTTTGACTTGCTCTTTAACTACTAAACTTGACTCTTAAGTTTCTTTGAATTAAAGTATCATGTTTATAGATGATTTCATGATTGTCACGCCCGAAGCATACACCCTGGACGTGGATGGCACCCAACGACCATTGCTAGCCTTGAGTGAACCCTTTGGTATGGCTTACTTAACTCAACGGAATACTTAACTTAACTCAAACATAAATCTGGATCATTCTCATGAAAAATAAATTAAGTAATTGTATTGGACAAAATTGGATTTGTCTCTAAATAATATATGTATATCTGTAACTAACGAGAGACCCAAACTAATTGCCTCACTACCTGTTTGTCTACTAAACCTCTACTACTAATAAGATGAATATTGGGACAAACCCCACGACATTATATTAAAGGAAATACGGAAAAACAATTAAAGAGTCCTCTAGAATGCAAGGAGGCTCACCACTGACTCTGACTACTCAAACTGGATCAACAAGGCACTGGATGCTAATCCTAGTTACCTGCGTCTGCATTATAAGACGATACATGCCAACTTGCATTATTACATTGAATGTAAGAGTAAGTGAGTTGGAATGTTAAACAACAACTATTAAGCTTGAAAGGATTAAGAATAACTTACCTTGGCTCTGCTAAACTCAAGAAGTAATAACTCGATATAAAGCACTAAAGACACATGCAATACATATTGAGCATGTAAAACAGTGTAATCACTTAGTTCATTATAGATAATACAAAAATGAACTCAATTTTACTAATATATAAAACTAATATAATTTTTTGAGGGAGATCCTTTAACCGACAACCATTACTATGAGCCTAAGCGATGGTACAACATCTGACCTCACGTTGCAAAAGGACCGCTTTATACCTTGTCGTCGGTATAAAACCTGAACTACTAAGTGGATCCACTAGTATATGCTAAAAATACTAAGGAATCATCTAAAAAGTATGATCCTTTGTTTTTTCATACTAGCTATATAGTTGATGGATACTTGAGTTAATATGAACTCGCGTCACCATATCGGTGCTCAATACTACTCCTAAAATGCTTAGCTCATATGTTTTTTTAAAATAACTTCTTCTCTGGTTTGAGGTAATTGCTTAAACTTATGTTTAAAAGCTCTCTTGGAAATCATAGTTCCCCTTTTCTAAAACTAGACAAAGGCTCTGTAGAAGTCTGACTTCCTTTCTTTCTCTAAATATGAAAACATTTGTAACTCTTAGGGTCTACTTAGTTCCCTTATAGCTTTTGAGAAATGAACTCACTCTTTGACCTTAGCTTTACTTGAAACTTAATCTTAGGTAATACTTAGTTCCCTTATGACTTTTGATATTTAAACTCAACTCATTACTCTTTGATCAACTTATGGCTTGAGCCTTTAAAACAAAGTTAGAATGTTTGTTTAAAACTCTTGAAAACTTTAAGCACTCACTTTGACTTGCTCCTTAACCTTTAGACTTCACTTTTAACTTATTTGACTTTGATCTTAACTTTCCTTGATTTGGATTATGGATTCAAGGATTATAATATCATGTTTATGGATGATATCATGATGTTAATATGTACTTTGGAGCATAGGAAACAATTAGGAATTATAGGTATATCACTTACGAACTAGTAAGAAAGATGGGGAAAATGAGATCGTCGGGGGACCCTGGCGCTCAAAAAGGCATGGAGTGGTAGAGCCTGATAGACAGAGACTGTCCTAAGAGGCTCATGCTTGTGTGGCGTGCCTGGCCCTGTTAAACAGAGGTTGCCCTGATGGGCTCTAGCAGGCGCGGCGCCCTAGGGCTTGTCAAACGAAATTTTTTGAGTTTTTCTTCTCCTATTTTCAATGTTAATCCTTCAAAATTCCATGGATCCCACCTGAAAGACATAGGATCACTAAAATCCTTAATAATAGATCAGACTTGTAAAACAACCTGGAACCACGAATCAAACAACCCAAGGTAAACTGCAATTCAACCAATCAAGAATTTAATGATTTTCCATCAAGAAGTTCTATGTTAGTTATCAATTTATTATAATTGCATTGAATTAAACATATTATTATGTGGGTGGAAGAACCCATCACACAAAGATCTCGTACCTTTAAGGGATCACCATTTACAAAATTTACACAATCATCTTGGCGTTCTTGATGAAATTTTGTTCTTTTCTCCTTTCTCCTTCTTCGCTTCTCTTTTCTCTCAAGAGCTAAGTGTATTCAGTCTTCTAAGAACTGACCTAAGGCATAAGTTTACCCTTAATAAACCCTTAAAACAAATTAGGAAATAGTAGGGTGAAAAGACTACTTTACCCTTACTAAAACCTGATTGGATTTTCCTCAATCTAACAGCTCAACTTCAGATAGGCATGTATTCCTCATACAAAATAAAAGATAACGCAAAGTTGGTGGTGTTGGAAATATATGATAAAGGGATTTCCAACCATATAAAGAACTGACCTAACTCATCATGAGCTAGAAGTTATGGCCGTTTGAAAATTACAAAAAATTTACTTTTACAATTTTGGAAATTTTTCTAAATTTCTTCTGTTCTATCCAAATATTAGTATTCTCAATTTCTTTAATTAATCCTAGCTATTTCGGTTTACGAGATGTCACAATATCTCCCCTTGGGAATATTCGCCCTCGAATGAGAAATTTTTCACTAAGCTAAGCGTAGTAACATTATTTCAGAACTCAACCAACAAAAGCAAGTAATACATGCTTACAAATAGTTTTATTAAGTGCTAAAAATAGAACTTAGTACCTTGATGTGAATTCTCTCTGGATTCAAAGAGATGTGGATATCTCTTCTTCATATCCTCCTTAGCTTCCCAAGTTGTTTCATCAACAAATTGGTTCTTCCAAAGGACCTTGACTGATACATCTTCCTTAGTTCTCAACTTGCGAACTTGACTATCCAAAATTTGAACCAGAATCTCTTCATAGGATAAGTTATCCTTAATCCCAAGATTTTTCAGTTGGTATGATCAACTAAGAATACCGAATGAACCGCTTCTAACTCTTGGGGTAACTCCAACTCGTATTCCACATCGCCGATTGCTTGGAGATTCTGTAAGGACTAATATACCAGGGACTAAGTTTTCTCTTTTTACCAAACCTCATAACCCCCTTCATGGATGAAACTTTCCGTTACACCTAATCGTGTACCTCAAACTCTAACGACCTTCTCCTAACATGTGCGTAGGACTTTTGGTGACTCTGTGCCATTTTCACTATCTCCTGAATCACTTTTACTTTCTCCATAGATTGGTGAAACAAATATGGTCACATTAACCTTATTCACCAACTTCAAACCACCCAGTAGGAGATATGTATCTTCTCCCAATAAGAGCCTCATATGGAGCCATTTGGATGCTCGAATGGTAACTGCTAGTTTAAGAAAACTCAATGAGAGGTATATGATCATACCAATTTCCTTTTAATTCGATCACACAAGCTCTCAACATATCTTCTATGGTCTGGAGAGTTTGCTAAGCTCTGATCGATTTGAGGATGAAAAGCAGTGATTATGTTCACCTTCGAACCCAAACCCTTCTCAAAAGATTTCCATAACTGTTATGTAAATTATACACCTCTATCTGAAATAATAGAGACCGGCAATGCATGAAGTCTCACCAGCTCTTAAAGGTAAAACGTAAAATAATCCTCGGCGGAATAGGTGGTCTTTACCGGCAAGATATGGGCTGACTTTTTCATTCTATCGACAATCACCCAAATAGAATCATGCTGCCTGCGACAACTTGACAACCCTGTGACAATGTCCATATTAATCATTTCCCACTTCCACTCTGGAAGTTCTATAATCTGAGCCAAACCTCCCGGCTTTTGGTGTTCCACATTAACTTGCTGGAAATTTGGGCATTTGGCAACAAAATCGCAATATCATTGACTTGAAGATGTTTATTCACTTGTATTGGTTCTTGAATGTGTATAAAGTCAGATATGTGCATCTGGTCCTATACTTAGTACAAGTGATGTGCTAATCCCGTTTCTCCCTTTTTTTCCCATCATTTTAGGTTTTGGTCATTGAAGGGTTCATGCCGACTTTTGGAGAAGACTGGGATTCTCATTCTCCAAGTTGGATAGGTCCTCACCACTTCAAGGACTATGCCACTCTTGACCATTGGATGTTGATTAGTGTTAAAGACACTTTTTTCATTCTTTTTCATTTGAGTACTATGATTGTATATCCTATATGTGGCTTTGGTATTGATGTACGGGATACGCTCAATTATTATACTCTTCTCTAGATGGTTTAACATGAGACATCCGTATTAATACTGTGTTATGCATCATATACACACATATATATATATATCATACTAACGGATTCCACTAAAAGAGGAATAGTGGTGACTAATGGGGCTGAATAATCACTAGTGTTAGAGGTTAATGCGAAACAAGACCATGACCCCATATTTTTTTAATTTGAAGGCGAATACTCATAAGCAAAGAGTATTGGATTTTGAAGAATGAGGATATGGTGAGCTGAAATACCAAGGTAGATTGTGTATACCTAGGGTGAATGGATTCCAAGAGAGGATCCTGGAGAAGCCTCACAGATCCAGGTATTCAATTCGTCCAAGTTCCACACACTTGAGCCAAAACTCATATTTGGAGAACCTAGCATATAGCTCCCTATGTTTCAAGGTCTGCAGAACAATTTTGAGGTGACTAGCATGATCTTCTTCATTCCTTGAATAAACCAGTATGCCATCAATGAAGATGATGAAAAATTAGATCTAAATAAGGTTTGAAGACTCTGTTCAAAAGATCCATGAATGTTGCTAGTGCATTTGTCAAACCAAAGGACAACTAAAACCTCATAATGTCCATATCTTGTTCTATAAGTTTTCTTTGGAATATCACATTCCCCAACTTTCAACTAATGGTAGCCTAATCTAAGATCAATTTCCAAGAAGCAAGAATAACCTGAAGTTTGTCAAAAATATCATCTATCCTTTGAAGAGGATATTTATTCTTTATGGTACCTTATTTGATTGGCGGTAGTCTATACACATTCTAAAGGAATAATTATTTTTCCGTACAAACAAGACTGGAGTGACCCGAGGTAAGACACTTGATCGAATGAAGCCTTTATCTAACAAATCTTTCAATTAATCTTTTATCTCTTTTAAATCTGTTAGTGCCATTCTATATGGAGGAATAGAGATAGGATGAGTATCTGGAATGATGTCTATGCCAAAGTCTATTTCCCTCTCAAGAGGTACTCCGGGTACATCTTCAGGAAAAACTTCTGGGAACCCTTTTACTATCGAAACTGGCCGAAGGGAAGGTACTTTAGCACTTGAGTTATTAACTCTGACTAAGTGATAGATACACCCCTTTGAAACTAACTTCCTCACTTTAAGGTACAAAATGATATGACCCTTAGGAAGTGCTGAACTACTACTCCACTCCATGACTGGATCATTAGGAATCTGGAACTTTACAATTCCAGTTCTACAAACTATTGATGCATAAAATGCATGAAGTGTCACATCTGGGGAGCATACCCTAGAAGTAGCCGGTGTCGTCATCCTCGAAGAGGACTTAGACTAACCTCTTAGCATTCGTCATTTGCATTTCATAGGTTATATTAGCAGAAAATTTAAAACGTCTTAACTACTTCTACATTGAGGTTCACTTAGAACTCTACACAAAATATTATAGCGAGTATATATAGATCCTTCGTATACGAAGAATACATAGTCTTTTACTTTTATGGCACACACACACACACACACACACACACCACACACACACACACACACACACACACAACACACACACACACATATATATATATATATTATATATATATATATATATTATATATATATATATATATATATATACATAACACAGTATTGATACAGATGTCTCATGTTAAATCATCAAAACAAGAGTATAATAATTGTGCATAGCCCGTGCATCAATACCAAAGCCACATATAGGATATACAATCATAGTACTCAAATGAAAAAGAATGAACAAAGTGTCTTTAATACTAATCAACATACAATGGTCAAGAGTGGCATAGTCCTTGAAGTGGTGAGGACCTATCCAGCTTGGAGAATGACAATCCAAGTCTTCTCCAAAAGTCATCATGAACCCTTCAATTATCGGAACCTGAAATGTTTGGAAAAGGGGGAGAAACGGGATTAGCACATCACTTGTACTAAGTATAGGACCATATGCACATATCAGACAGAAATCATGATATAATGGGATATTTCATTAAAGCATGCTAATTTACATTAAAAAGCATAATGCACATTCAAGAACTAATACAAGTCAATAAGCACCTACAATATAAGTTATGACCATGTACAACACAAGACCAATCAATATCAAGTCTAGTTAAGTTAACAAG
The DNA here is from genome assembly GCA_027705065.1 of Solanum peruvianum. Taxonomy (NCBI): domain Eukaryota; kingdom Viridiplantae; phylum Streptophyta; class Magnoliopsida; order Solanales; family Solanaceae; genus Solanum; species Solanum peruvianum. Next base: position 10,801,793 of record JAKWJD010001766.1, on the reverse strand, counting down.
TATATCGACATAATTGAGCATATAATCAAGACAATTCAATGATCAAGTCATGATATCAACAAGCATGTATAAGAGTTCATAACATAATAACCAAAGCAAGACCCTTACTCATGAACCCCCATTAAGTCCACTAGTGCAGTGACTAAGTAAGGCCCCATAACCTTATTCAACCAAGTAAACCCAACAAGAACCATAAGAGTCCAACTTCACATGTTCATAAGTGAAAACAACATCACATAATGTCATTAGCATGCAAGATCCACATATACATATCATTTACATTTATAAGCATATAAGCATATAAGAATATCCTTCTAAGATTTCCCTCAAGGCTAACTAATGCAATGTATAAGTAGAGTCTATACCCCTACCTAGACTAAGTCAAACCCTTCAAATCATCCTAGTTAGGTCCACTTTATTACTTAATTTTAATTTCAGGAACATCTTTCCTAACTGATATAGACCACAGGAGCCAATGTGGAATCCAGTGTCATGGAACCTTACACTGTACTTGTCAAGATATTACCAAAACATGAACATAGCATCTATTTGGATCAACTAGCTAGTATTTCTATGGGGAGAAACATAGTTCAAGAACTAGGAGATGTAGTTGGGACCCTCTTTATGCTATATGCATTATAGTCTCCAATATCATGAGTACATTAGTGATCTTACCTTCCCTATGTAGGAAGGGACACTCCTCACTACTAGTTCACACAATGCTACGCTAGAGTACCTTTTGAAATGTCTTTCATTAATAATCATAACTTAGTATATGACATACGGTCTACCCCTTATATATTCATAGTCATAGCTCAATAAGAATTTCATGAGAACACCTTTCATTACAACCCTCACATGTGAGATTAGCACATTAAAATCATTATATCATAAAAAGGCACTAGGTACTTCATCACCAACCTTATATCATTACATATTAAGCATAATCTCACAATCACATAATCAACACATTTCAATTCAACATCATAAAAACCCTAATCAATCTTATCATAATGTTTACTTCAATATAAATTCATCAATAAACACATGTAATCATATTTGAAGTAAAGGTTTGAGATCACAGGACTTACCCAGATCTCTTTCACAAGCCATCATCAAGGTTTTACCATCAACCATCCAATTCCACCCTAAAATGGGTGTAAAATCATCACACCATAGTAATTAACACAAGAATAAAGTCAATTGAATCACTACACAACAATTCCTCACTTGTTCATAGCCTAGGGTTAGGGACTTAGGTCAATTTTATGATTTACTTCACAACCTAGGTTAGTTAATCAACAAATACCATAATTGAATAACAAATCATCATAAAATATCATAATTATCTAGGTAAATCATAAAAAAATTAACTTAGAAGATCAATTTCATAATAGAAGAAAATCTACATGAAAATTTTTCTTTTTTAAATTAATTTTAAGGAACCATTTGGGAAAACGAATCCCAAAGGTGAAACAAAACATATACCTTGTTAATTGATGGAGAATTATGAATAATATACCCTTTATTTAAGTATTTAGACCTTGACCTATCCTTCAATGGAGTTTCTCTTTTTTCAAAGAGAGAAAGAAGAGAGATGGAAGAGCAATTGGGTTTTGGGAATTATGAGAGCTAGGATTAGTTTAATTAGGTTTGGGGTCTTTATAGGGGTCATTAACTTACTTAATTAGGACTACCTTAAACCCAAACTAATTAAATAACCACTAATTAACTAATTTAATGTATTAAAATGAAACAGCAACACATGGACCTGACTTACGAGATCTCGACTAACGGGCCGTAGGTCAATCGACGCCCTTGCCCCCTTCCGTCCTGCACATTGTCGTTGGTGTCAGATTTTGGTACTAATGTAAAACTGTCCAAAATATCTAAGTTTTTTTCGATGGAGTCATCGACTCCCCGTCAATCCAACCATGCCTCGTCTCCTACACATGTAGGTAGACATTACCTCTTGGCAACTTTTTGCCAAAACACAAGGGTCCTCCTTGAGGACCCTTTGGTTGGTCCTTGGAGAGTTGTACCTAGACGTTTCGACTATAAAAAAAACTTTAGTACATGTTAGACACCTTACCACCAAATTTCATTGATTATCGACTCCTAAAACTTAGGCCAATAGGCTAAGGAATACTAGTACCTCTTTGAACTAGTTTACGAACGTCATGGACGTTCCTTGACGTTTTGATTCTAGAACTTCCTTAATGAATTTTATACATTATATTTTACCTTAAAACAATTTTAAAACTATTAGACTCTCATATTAAGATCTCGATTAGGCTTTAGACTTTTGGATTATTACATGAAGTCAGTCCATACCCAAAATGACATCAAAATCTACCATGTATAACTTTTCTATATCATCCATGGTTTTCTTGTAATTGATGGAAATTAAACAATCACGATAGAATTTTCAGCTAGAATAGACTCCCCAACAGGTTGTAGAAACACAAAAGGGTTCACAAAGTTTTTCAGGAAGAATCTTTAATTGATTTGCAATATAAGAAAGTACAAAAGATAAACTTGCTCCCGGGTCTAACAAAGCATAAACATCAAAATTAAGTACTTTGATCATACCCCTTACAACATCTCGACAGTTCTCTTGCTCTTGGCGGCTGGTGCATAGAGGCGGTTTGCCCCTCCACCACTACCAGAAGTGGCTCCTCTAGGTGTAGCCATGTCTTGTCAAGCAACTTATTAAGATTGGGTTCTATTACCTGGATTTCCACCTGCCTACTTATTATTAGGACACTTTTTCATGAAGTTCCTCTCTTGACAATACTTGAAGCAACCCGACTGGCCATCACGACACTTACCAACGTGGTTTCAACCACACCTACCACATGGAGGAGCCTAACAACCTCTTTATGCCACACTACCTTGGGGTTTGGGCTGGTCTACCCTTAAACTTCTGCGGAATCTTGGCATTATACTCACCTCTGTTTCTAGGCACAGGTGCACTAAAAGATGATGGTGCATGTCCTTTTATTTTTAAAAGTGTGGTCAACTTGAACCACCCTTCTATTGACCAAACTCATTCCCATTCTTAGCTTTCTTGTTCCTGTACTCCTCTATGTTCCTCATCTTCTTTTGATTAACTTGTTGCACATAGACCATTAACCTTGAAATATCCATTTCCCCAATCAACATTGCAACCCTACCTTCTTTGCTTGAAGAACCACCCAAGTGTAACACCTCGTATCAAAAACAGAACAAAAACTAGTTTTTAGAAAATCTACAGGTGCAACAGATGGTGGACATCGACCGACCATAGCCTGACTCACAATCCGTCCTATAAAATCATCCATGGAGTCAGAAACCCCAAAAATCTCAGCCGAGGAAAATTTGACCAAGTGTCAAACAACGGACGGACCGACAGTCCATAGTTTAAACTGCGGTCTGTAGTCTGTATCCATCGGTCAACACCCCATTCACCCACTCTTTGATAAGAACCGCGATTGACCAGCACAGTTCGTAGATGGACCTACGATATGAGGTCTGACCGTAGGTAAGAAATAGCAGACATTTAGGGGGAAAATATAATTGGGTCAACTTCAGATGATCACAACTGTTACCACAAAATGAGCTGGGTATCCCATGACCTACCAAAAGATATATATTTAATTATCTTTCCATATCAACCGACCTTTCTAAAATCAGACCTCCGAGTAAAACTTTATGCCTGTTTTAGTAAAAGTCTATCCAACAGGCCCAACCTACAGACCAAACCATGGACCATCGATGGAATGATAGACCGTCTGTCCAGGTCGTCATTTGGTCTGATTGGAATAAACCCAGGGGTCTTTTGGTCTTTTCCCATTTCGTAAGATATGGCGTTTTGACCCTAATTCATTAAATTTTAGTCATTTTAAGCCTAGAAATATAAGTAAAACTTACGTTAGTCAAATCATTAAATCAAAACTTAGAAAATTAGAAGCAAGAAAAGAGAAAATTATCAAGAACCCTAGTTCAAGAACTCAGCAAGTTCCAGCAGTTCCAGCCTCAAAATTTGAATAATTCTCCGTCAATTTCATCACCAGGTATGTGGATTTCACTAGTGGGTTCCTTTCACCCATTGGGTCCCTAGTTTTGAGTCAGTTATTGATTCTCTTATAATGATTAAACCTAGGGTTCTAGAAATTTGATAGAAATTCTTGAATTTCTTAAATATATGTTCCAAATTAGATTGTAAAATTATTATTCAATTTATCGCATGAATTCCATAAATGTAGCTTTGTATTTCTTCAGTTCTTGAATTACATATGTTAGGTTAAATGTTTAAGCTATTCAGTTATACATGCCACAATTTTTAATGCATCATTATTAGATTAGATGTTGTATTCTGACTTTGCATGTTCAGTTTTGAGCTATCTAGTTATTACAGAAATTCAGACATAATTAGTTTACTACATAAATCAATGGGAGTAGCATAATACTGAGTTGGACTAGGGCTGAACATACCCAATTAGTCCCATAACTACTAGCTAAGTATGTTTTAAGTCCCCTCTGTAAGCAAACAATTTAGTGATCACGCCAGCATGTCTTTATGACTTTGGTAGGGTATATTGGGTCCTTTCGATGGGGCGTATGCATCGGACTCCACATTTAGCTCATATGGTTTTGTTATCGGTTATTAGTAGATACCGCAGTTTAGTAAGACTCTCTTGCATTGACAATTTATCAGTTTACATAGTATCCAGTTTCAGCATGTTATAAATCGTTCATTACATTCAATTAGCTCAGAATTCTCTATATCATGTTTAGGTTATTATACTTGCTTTTGTGTTTGTTCAGTTATGTTTTATTTTAGCTTTATTCTATCCTACATCCTCAGTACCTCTAAAGTACTAAAGCATATGTGTGCTACATCTTCTCGTGATGTAGGTTTCAAGTTCTCAGCATCTAGATCACGCATAGATCGATTTCCAATCTTAAGTTCAGCAGATTCAGTGGTGAGTCCTCATTCTTGAAGGACAATAATCATGAGTTTCTTTTCTGTATTTATTCTTTTAGTTTCAGTTTTTGCTAGATTTAGTTGGGGCTTCTCCCAATATTTCTAGTCCAGTTTAGAGACTACTTTCATACATAGTTAGTTTCCGCTTAGTATTAAGTTAATAACTTCTTTGTATTAAACTCATTGATTTCATTTATCTCAACTATTGAATATGGGTATTCCCCATATTTTATATCAAAATTAATTATTTAGTTTACGCAATAGTTTATATTCTTTAGTATGCTAATGCATATGCCAGCATAGTTAGCTTGGGATCATTTGTGGTCCTAGGTTCCATGTCTGCGTCTCTGGGGTAGCTTGAGGCATGAAAAAACTTGGTATTAGAGCACTAGGTTCAAGATTCCTAGGATATCTAAAACGTCAAACTAGGTAGATTCCTTTTCATGGGTGTGAAGTGCACCACATCTAATGAGAGGGAGGCTATGAAGTGTTTTAGGAAAAAATTCACTTTCTTCTTACTCTTATCGTGCGTAAGGTATGATCTTACTCCACTCTAACTTGACGTTTTACGTTTCAGATAATGCCTCCTCATAGACTAACATTGGGAATGTGAATGCCAGAAATACAAACACAACTCCCCTAATCCCAAATCACAATGTGTCTAATGCTGAGTTGAGAAATGCTACATAGATGTTGGCTCAGAGTATGACTAACAAGAATAATCTGGATCATGCTAATGTGAATGAAAATAGTTTATCAGTAGCAGCAAGGGTCCGTGACTTTGTAAGGATGAATCCGCCTGAGTTCCTAGGATCGCATGCTAATGAGAATCCTCAGAATTACATGGATGAGATCAAGAAGATATTTGAGGTAATGCAGGTCACTAGGAATGATCGGGTTGAGTTCGCCTCATACAAGTTGAAAGATGTTGCTCATATTTGGTACACTCAGTTGAAGGAGAATAGGGGTGCAAATGTAGATTTTATCATTTGGGATTACTTTAGTGAGACTTTTCTCGACAAGTTTTTCCCAGTAGAATTTGGGAGGCAAAGGTTCAGGAATTAATGATAGTCTAAGAGTATGGGCTGCATTTCAACCAACTCTCCAGGTATGCTCCTCACATGGTTGCTGACTCTAGGGCTCAGAGGAATAAGTGTTTGTATGGAGTGTCGGATTTGGTGAAAATTGAGTGCAAAAATACTATGTTACATGGAGATATGAAAATGTCTAGACTTGTGGACTCATTCTCAGCAGGTGAAGGGTGATAAGATTAAGAAACAAGCTAAAGAGAATAAGAAGGCTAGGACTGGGAACTATGAATATTCTTAGCAGAAATCGCGTGGTGAAAATCGCCCGGAGAGTATGAAGAAGTTTTCAACTCTAGCCCCTTCATCAACTAGTTCCATCCTGTAAGAATAGGTATGACCAGAAGGGTAGAGCACCATGCTCTAAGTCTCATAGAAATATTTCATGCACCAACACTTACCCACTTGCCCTAAGTGCGGTAAGAACCATCCAGGCGAGTATCTTGTAGGAAAAGAAGGACACTTTGGGTGTGGTCAGTCTGGTCATAGGTTGAGGTATTGTTGTTCTAGACAGGGTCAAGGAGGTTGTAATGGTAGAGCTCAGTCTACAACTTCAGCAGAACCAGCGAGTCGCCCGACTAAGCTGGGTTACTCATTTGGTACAGGTTGTGGTAAATGCCAGAACAGGTTGTATGCTCTTAAGGCTCACCAGGATCAGGAAGGTTCTTTTGTAGTCACATGTACGTTACGAGTCTTTGACCGGGATATTTATGCATTGTTAGATCTAAGGGATACTCATTCTTTTGTAACTACTTATATAGCAGTTCAATTCAGTGTTAGTGCAGAAACTCTCTTAGAATTTTCTCAATCTCTACTCAAGTCGGTGACCCAGTTATGGCTAGACGGGTATACAGAAATTGCCCTATCACAGTATCTCAGATGGTCACCTCAGCAGATCTTGTAGAGTTAGAAATGGTAGACTTTGATGTCATTCTAGGCATGAATTAGTTACATTCTAGTTATGGCTAAGTCGATTGTAGAACTAGGAATGTTCATTTTCATTTTCCAAACGAACCAATCTTAGAATGGAAGGGTAGTAGCTTAGCGCCTATTGGTCGATTCATTTCTTACCTTAAGGCCTGAAAGATGAACTCTAAGGGTTATCTCTATCATCTAGTCGGGTTAAGGATTCTAGCTCTTAAACCCCAACTCTTGAGTCAGTTCAATAGTTTGTGAGTTCCCAGAAGTATTTCAAGAAGATTTTCTCAAAGTCCCTCCCGAAAGGGAAATCGACATTGGACCTCCTTCCATATACCCATCCTATTTCTATCCCTCCTTACAGAATAGCTCCATCAAAGCTTATAGAATTAAAACAGCAGTAGAATGACCTTCTAGATAAGGGCTTTATCAGACCTAGTATTTCATCGTGGGGTGCAATAGTGTTGTTTGTAATGAAGAAAGATGGTTCTCTAAGAATGTGCATTGACTATAGATAGTTGAACAAGGTCACAATCAAGAATAAGCATCTCATCCCCAGGATTGATGACTAGTTTGACCAACTTCAAGGTTCTAGTGAATCCTCAAATATAGACCTCCGATCAGGTTTTTATGAGCTTAGAGTCAAAGATAGTGACATTCCAAATATAACATTCAGAACTCGGTATGTTTATTATGAATTTGTAGTTATGTTGTTTGTTTTAATCAATGCTCCAGCACCTTTCATGGATATGATGAACAGAGTATTCAAACAGTACTTGGACTTGTTCGTTATCTTCTTCATTGATGATATCCTCATTTACTCTGGGAATGAGGAAGAACATGCGAGTCATTTGAGAATCTCTTTACAGACTCTCAAGGATCGCCAGTTATTCACTTAGTTCAGCAAATGTTAGTTCTGGTTGCAATCCGTTGCTTTCCTTGGTCATGTTATATCTAGCAAAGGGATCCGAGTGGATTCACAGAAGATAGAAGCAGTGAAACAATGGCTGAGACATACATCTGCTGGAGATATCAGAAGTTTCTTAGGTCTAGCGGGTTATTATAGAAGTTTCATGGAAGGATTCTTCTCCATAGCATCACCATTGACTACGATGACTAAGAAGATGGTCAAGTATCAACGGTCTGATGATTGTGAGAAACTATTTGTAGAATTGTAAACAAGATTGAATACAACTCCTGTCTTGACTCTACTAGAGGGTTCAGATGGTTATGTGATATATTGTGATGCATCTAGAGTTGGACTAAGTTATGTGTTGATGCAGTGAGATAAGGTTATAGTGTAAGCTTCTAGACACTTAAGATGCATGACAAGAACTATCCAACTCATGACCTCAAGCTTGCAGCATTATTGTTTACACTCAATATATGGAGACACTACTTGTATAGTTTTCATGTTGATGAGTTCACTGACCATAAGAGCCTTCAGTATGTGTTCACCCAGGAAAATGTGAACCTTCGCCAAAGGAGATGGCTTTAGTTCCTTAAGGATTATGATATGAGTGTGCATTAACATCCAGGTAAGGTGAATGTAGTAGCATATGCTCTTAGTAGATTATCTATGGATAGTATAGCCAAAGGTGAGGAAGAAATGAAGGAGCTAGTGAATGATGTTCACACACTTGCTCATTTAGGAGTTCTCCTTATGAGCATATCAGATTTTTTGTAACAGTTCAGAATGGGGAAAAATCTTCTTTGGTAGTGGAAGCTAAGGAAAAACAAGAGCGTTATCCGATTTTGGTTGAACCTAAGAGTGCAATCCACAATCAGAGAGTGGAGGTTTTATCCCAAGGGAGAGATGGTGTGCTTTGCTACCACGGTAGAATGTATTTTCCTAATGCGGGCGAGTTGAGAAAACATATCCTTGAGGAAGCCCATAACTCCAGATATTCTATTAACCATTTTGCCACTAACATGTACCATAATCTGTGGGAAATCTATTATTGGTGGAATGGAATGAAGAGGGATATAGCAGACTTTGTGAGTAAGTGCCCTAATTGCCAGCATGCCAAGGTAGAACATCAGAAATCAGGCGGTATGACTCAAGATACCGATATTTCTACTTGGAGGTGGGAAGTGATCAATATGGACAGGGCTACATACTAGCAGAAAGAATGACTTAATTTGGGTGATAGTTGATAGAATGACTATGTCTTCTCGCTTTTAGCGGCCAAGACTACAGATTTGGTAGAGGACTATGCCAAGCTTTACATTAATGAAAATTTGAGGTTGCATGGGGTTCCTTTGTCTATCATCTCAGATATAGGTCCTCAGTTTACCTCTCATTTCAGGAAGTCATTTCAGAAGGATCTTGATATTCAAGTTAACCTTAGTACAACATTTGATCCAAAGACGGATGGGCAGGCAGAGCGTACCATTCATACCTTAGAAGATATGTTGAGAGCTTTTGTGATCGATTTCAAGGGTAGTTCGAATGATCACCTTCCTCTTATTGAGTTTTCCTACAACAATAGCTAACATTCCATCATTAGGATGGCCCCTTATGGGGCTTTGTATGGGCATAGATGTAGATCTCCCGTTGGTTGGATGGAAGTAGGTAAAGCATATTTTAATAGGTCTAGATTCAGTCCTTTATGTTATGGATAAAGTGCAATTCATTAGAGATAGACTTAGGACATACCAAAGTTGTCAAAAATCTTACGCAAACGTAAGGAGAAATGAACTAGAGTTCCAAGTTGATGATTGGGTTTTTTTGAAAGTGTCACCTATGAAGGGAGTGATGACATTTGGTAAGAAAGGGAAACCCAGTCCTAGATATGTAGGCCCTTACAAGATCTTGAAAAGGGTTGTTAAGGTGGCATATGAGTTAGAGTTATTAGTAGAATTTGCAGCAGTGCATCCGGTCTTCTACATCTCACTCTTAAAGAAGTGTGTGGGTGATCCAGCCTCTGTAGTGCCGTTAGGGAGAATGGAGGTGAAAGATAGTCTTTCTTACGAGGATTTACCAGTTGAGATTCTTGACTGTCAGGTTAGAAAGTTGAGAAACAAAAAAGTCGCTTCAGTCAAGGTTTTATGGAGGAGTCAATCCAAAGAGGGATCTACTTGGGTAGCAGAAGCAACCATGAAAGACAAGTATCCTCACCTCTTTCCATCCGATTCCGCTCCAGCTTAAGGTAATAGTTACTCTTCCATTTTTCGGTCATTCATGCTTGAATTTCGTCTTAGAATCATGTTTCCTCAGTTTGTTCTTGCATTTTCACCATATTTGCATGTTCTCATAAGTCAATTCAGTCAAAAAGTAAGTTCTCAATGTTTAGTAGTAGGGTTGTAGCTCTCTCCCTCTATTCCATCTAGTTTAGTCTTTATTTGACGACAAATGTTCCCAAAGGGAAAATAATGTAACACCCCGTGTACAAAACAAACTAAAAATTAGTTTTTCAAAAAATCTAGAGATGCAACAAACTGTGGCCCTCGACAGACCGTAGCCAGAACAACGATCTATCCTACACATTCGTCGATGGAGTCAGAAACCCCCACAATCTCAACCCAGGAAAATTTGACCAAGTGTCGCGCGACGGATAGATCGACCTTTCGTAGGTTAGACTACGTCAGCAGTCTGTATCCATCGATCAAGATACCGTTCACCCACTCTCTAATAAGAACCATGATTGGCAAGAAATAACAGACAGTTAGGGGGTAAATACAGTTGGATCAACTTCAGATTGTCATAACTCTTATCACAAGATGAATTAGGTGTCCCATGATCTACCAAAAGATAGATAGTTAACTGACCTTTCCATATCCACTAGCCATGCTAAAATCAGATCTCCGACTATAAAGATATGCCCATTTTCGTAAAGGCCTGACAAACAGGCCCAACCTACAAACCAAACGATGGACCGTCGATGGAATAACGGACCGTCTATCTAGGTCGTCGTTTGGTCCGACAGCAATCAACCCAGGAGTATTTTGATTTTTTTCCACTTTGTTTAAACCCTAAGATACATCGTTTTGACCCTAAATCATCATCGTTTCGTCAATTTAATCCTAAAAACCTAACTAAAACTTACTTAAGTCAAATGATTAAATCAAAACATGGAAAATTAGAAGCAAGAAAGGAGAAAAAGGTCCAGATCCCTAGTTCAAGAACGCAGCAAGTTTCCAGCAGTTCCAGCCTCAAAATTTGAATAATTCTCTGTCAGTTTTATCACCAAGTATGTGGGATTTGACTAGTGGGTTCCTTTCACCCACTGGGTCCCTATTTTCTGTCAATTCTTGATTCTCTTATCATGATTAAACCTAGAGTTTCTAGAACATTGATAGAACTTCATGAATTTATTGAATATATGTTCCAAATCATATTATAAAGTTATTATTTAGATTATCGCATAAATTCTAGAACCCTAGCTTTGTATTTCTTTAGTTCATGAATTACACATGCTAGGTCAAACATTTTAGCTATTCAGTTATACATGCCTCGCTTTTAAATGCAATATTATCATATTAACTGTTGCATTCGCAGTTTGCATGTTCAGTTTGAGCTATCCAATTATTACAGAAATTCAGACATAATGAGTTAACTACATAAATTAATGAAAGTAGAAAAATACCGACTTGGACTAGGTTTCAGCGTACCTAATTAGTCCTAGAACTACTATCCAAGTAGGTTGTATGTCTCCTCTATGGGCAATTAGTTTACTGATCAACCATGCCTTTATACCTCTACGAGGGTATATTGGGTCCTCTCGGTGGGGTGTATACATCGGACTCCATATTTAGCTCATGTGATTATATTATCGATTATTAGTAGCTTTCGCAGTTCAGTCAATCTCTCTTGCATTGACCATTTGTTAGTATACTCAGTATCCAGTTTCAGCATGTTATAAACTGGCCATTTCATTCAGTTAACTCAGAATTCTCTATATCATATTCAGGTTATTATACTTGTTTTTTTGCTTGTTCAGTTATGTTTTGTTTAAGCTTTATTCTATCCTACATGCTCAATACCTTTCAAGTACTGACGCATACGTGCCTACATCGTCTCGTGATTTAGTTTCAGGTTCAAAACATCCAGATCACGCATAGATCGATTTTCAATCTTGCGTTCAGCATATTCAGTGGTGAGTCTTCATTCTCGGAGGACAATAGTCATGAGTTTCTTTTAAGTATTTAGTCTTTGGTTTCTGTGTTTGCTAGACTTAGCTAGGGCTTGTCCCAGTATATCTAGTCCAGTCTAAAGGCTACTCTCAGACATAGTTAGTTTCGGCTTAGTATTGAGTTAATAACTTCTTTGTATTAAACTCATTGATTTCATTTATCTTAGTTATAGAATATGGGTAATCCCCACTTTTTAATCTAAACTAATGATTTAGTTTCCGCAATAGTTTATATTCTTTAGTATGCTCATACTTATGACAGTAGGGTTAGCTTGGAATCATTTGTGTTCTTAGGTTCTGTGTCCACGTCTCGAGGGTAGCTCGGGGCGTGACACGAACCCACCAACAAACAAGCTCATTCTGCTTCTCATATACTTAACCATCTCCGTAGAGACGGTTAGGTAAATTTTAACCCATACTCATGAACACTCAAGGAATCCTGTTTCAAATTAAGGAACTCACGTACCTTTGATTTCTTCAGTTCTTGGGGAAAGAAACATCCTAAGAAAGATTTTTCAAAGCATGCCTAACTCGTATATGGTGCATCCTAACCTCTTCCCTCCATCCACTGATCGAACCAAGTCCTAGAAACTTTCTTGAGTTGGTATGCAGCCAATTTGATTCTATAAACACCAATAACATGAATTACATCAAATACATTCTTCAACTCTTCCACAAAGTTTCCAAATCCTCAGTGGTTCTTGAACCATTGAAGCTTTGGGGATTCATCCTCAAGAATTCACGAATCCTCAAAGTATCAACCTCTTCTTGTCGAGCTCCTCTTTGTTGCGCAACTTGGTTGGTCACATTTTGACTCAGCATCTGGATAGCCTCACAGAACTCAAAATTGGTAACTTCCCCTTAAGGTGGCATTTTAGGTTCATTGAGTACCTCTGGGTCCTCTACATTTCCTATGGTTGGATGACCTCTGAATGCTCTTCGTGGAGGCATAATAATCTGAAACATGTGCAAGCATGAATTAGAGGGAAACATTTTAAAGATAAATTCTATCGCACGATGTGAGTATGAAAGAAATCAGAAATTCATAAATGTTGTAACATCCTAATCATAGATGTAGCGCTTTCACATCGATGAATAAAACCATACAAGCACGACTTGATAGACTCCCTAGGAATCTTGAACCTTGTTCTCTGATATAAATTTTGTCACGCTCGGAACCTACACTCTAGATGTGGCTGGCACCTAACAACCAATGGTGGCCTTGAGCGAACCCTTGTCCTGGCTTAATTAACTCAGCGAAAAACTTAACTCAAATATAAAGGTGGGACATTCTCATGAAAACTACTTTAAGTAATAGTCTTGTCCAAAATCGAATGTAAGTCTCAAAAAGAATATGTGTATATCTGTAAATAATGAGAGACCCAAAATTGACAATTTGACTACCTGTTTGTCAATGGAGCCTCTACTACTATTAACATGAATGTTTGGACAAACCCCACAATATTCTATAAAAGGAAATACAGAAAGAAATTAAAGAGTCCTCTGGAATGCAACGAGGCTCACCAACTGACTAAGAATACTCAAGTTGGATCAATGTGGCGCTGGATGTTTAACCTGGTTACCTGCGTCTGTATCATAAGATGATGTAAGTCAACTAGCATCAGTACATTGAATGTACGAGTATGCGATTTGAAATGCTAAACAACCATTATTAATCTTGAAAGGATTAAAAATGAACTTACCTTGGCTCTTCTCAACTCAAGAAGTAATAACTTGATATTAAGCACTAAAGGAACATGCAATACATATGAAGCTTGTAAAATAGTGTAATCACTTAGTTCATTAGAGATAATGCAATAATAAACACATCTTTAATAAGCGATGGTACAACGTCTTATCTCACATTGCAAAAGGACTGTTCTATACCTTGTCATCGGTATAGAACCTGAACTACTAAGTGGATTTACTAGTCTATGCTAAAAGGAACTAAGCAATCATCTAAAAAGTATGATCCTTTATATGTACATGCTGGCTACATGGCTTATGGAAACTTGAGTTGATATTAACTCGCGTCCCCATATTGGTGCTCTCTACTACTCCCAAATTAGCTCATATGTTTTTTTAAAATGATTATTTCTCTTGTTTGAGGTAATTGCTCAAACAAAGATTTAGAAGATCTCTTGGAAATCATAGTTCCCCTTTTCTAAAACTAGACAAAGGTTGTGTAGAAGTCTGGCTTCCTTACTTTTTATAAATGTGAAAACATTTGTAACTATTTGTCAAATCCGGGTTTAACCCCTAAAAGTAATCGACACTGTAGTCCTTTTCAAGGACTAAGACTTGCCTCTTAGTCTAATGTCATTACATTCATAGGTTGAAAAATACAAAAAAAATTTAAAACTTTCATTATAACTACTTGGAGGTTTACATAGACCTCTACATACACATAATATTTAGTCATATCGAGTATACATAGACCCTTCGTATAGGAAGGTTACATAGCCTTCTACTTTTATTGCACATATATATATATATATAATATAAAAATAGTCTCAACGATTGTCTCGTCTCATACCATCTAAACGATTAGCATAATATGTGCATAGCCCTTACATCTATCCAACAAGACCACATATTGGTCATACAAAAGTATAGTACTTAATTAAAAAGGAAAATGAAAGAGTTATTAAGCTCATAACAAGTCTGTAAGCTAGATTATGGCATTGCCCTCAGAAGTTGAGGACCTATCCCACTTGGATGAAATGAAGAATCCAAGACTTCAACAATGTCGCCTTCCAAACTCTTTTTCGACCGGAACCTATACTTTTTTGGAAAAGGGGAAGAAAATGGGGTTAGTACTCCACATGTACTAAGTATGAGACATTATGCACATGTACAAGAAAAACTTGCTAAAAAGGGACTTTTGTCAAAACAATTCATTTGACCCCTTTAGGGACCTAGTGCAAAGCCAAGGAAATCATATCAACCAAGAAAACATGCTTACTATCTCAACAAGTAATAGTTATCCCAACATACTTGAAACTATGATTTACTACAACCCTATAATCGAGGAATAATATCACAAGAATGAATAAGAGTTAATCGCATTATAATAAGCAAAACAACTACTCATAAGTCCTTATCAAGTCAACAAGTGCAATGACCAAGCAAACCCACATAACCATACTCAATCAAGTGTCCTCAACAAGAAAATATGACCAATTCCCAACTTTACATAACATAACATTTGAGTATACATTTCATCGTATGTTAACATTATTACCCAAGGCATATTCATAAATGAACTTATCAACATATAGTATCAACAATGTGCCTTAGTCTTCATATATACATCATATATCATCATATCATAAACATATATAAGAACCTCCTCTAAGATTCCCCTCAAGGTTAACTAGTGCAGTGTTTAGATAAAGTTTTATACCACTACCTAGACTAAGCTAGACTCTTTAAGTTATCCAAGTTAGAGTTCAAGTCCTTTAATTCGTTTTACCTTTTGTGAACTTCTTTCCTAACAGAGATAGACCACAAGAGCGAGTGTGGAATCCGGTGTCATAAAACCCAACACCGAAAAAAGGTGGACTAATTGACAAGGTAGTAACAAAATATGAAATATAGCAACTACGTGGATCCACTAGCTAGTATTCCTATGGGGGGAACATAGTTCAAGACCTAGGAGATAAAGTTGGGACCCATTTTATGCACAATGTATTATAGTCTCCAATATCAAGAGTAATGTAGCGTTTCAACCTTCCCTATATGGGAAGGGACACTCCTCAATCTAATTCACTCGGTGCTAAGAAAAGTCCCTTTTATAAAAATGTCTTTAAGACTTTAATTATAAATTATAGCTTAGTTTAGGTCATAGGGTCTGTCCCTTGTATTATC
Source organism: Solanum peruvianum (assembly GCA_027705065.1). Lineage (NCBI taxonomy): Eukaryota > Viridiplantae > Streptophyta > Magnoliopsida > Solanales > Solanaceae > Solanum > Solanum peruvianum. The sequence goes on along the minus strand of JAKWJD010001766.1, from coordinate 10,785,816 downwards.
ATCATCATCAATAGCTCAATATGAATTGTATGAGTACAAGTCCTTTCATCACAATTCATATAAGTGAGGTCAATACATTAGCATTTCATAGCATATCAAGGCACATTGATAGTTTTCACCATCCTTATATCACATACACCTTAATCAACCTCACAACATAGTCAAGACATTTCAATTCAACATCATACCACCCTATAATACTAGTATAAGGCATACCCCAATGTAACATCATGACTTAACAACAATTAATCACAATTGGAATTAAAGATAGAGATTCTAAGACTTACCATGTCTTCCTCATAGTCTATCATCAAGGTCTTACCATAAACTGATAACTTAGCCCAATTGGGGAGTAACATCATAACACAATGATAACCAATAATATAACAAGGTCAATTGCATCTCTATAACCCAATTCAATACTAGATCTCAACTTAAGACAAGATACATAGGCTAATTTCAGATTACAATTCATAACCTAAATCACATTTCAAGTACTAGAATTATAGGCCTATAATTCATCTTAATTAAATCATAATAACACCATAGGATAGTAATCTAATCAATAACCAAGTCAATTGAATGATCACTATGCAATATAGATCAAGATCACAACCTAGGGTTAGGAATTGAGGAACATGTTCTTCAATTTAGACTAAACCATCAATAATTACAATAAATTAGTTAAATGTCATGATAATCTATTCAATATGACCTAAAGAAATCATCAACAACTCTATTTATAACTTCAATTTCGTAATTGGATGAAATGCATAAAAAAGCTCAACTTTTGAAATCCATTTTGAAGGAACCCTTTGAAGAAATAGTCTCAAAGGTGAATTATATCTCATACCTTAATGTTTGACAACAATTTGATGGTGAATGCGTCCCTGTCCAGACCCCGAACCCTAATTCTTGCTATTTTTTAATGGTGAGTTCAAGTAGAGAGAGAAATAAGAGGGTTTATTTGTGAGATATATTTAAATTAATGAGGATTGGAGGTATTTATATTGGGACTTAATCAACTTAATTAGACTCCCTTAATCCACTAATTAATCACCTGACCCCCCTATCTAATTAAATGACACTAACTTAAACTGAGCAGGAAATTTGAACCTCATAGATGAGACCCCGAACGACGGGCCATCTGTGAGTCGACGATCCCTCACCCTTCGGTCTTGCACTCTGTCGATGAGTCCAAATACTGTGCAGGCGGAAGCTTTCCTCAACTTGTCTAATTATGGTATGATCGTGGCATCGACGCCCCGTCAGTCCACACACACACCGTAGGTGGTCTCGTCGATGCCCACTGTCCAGGCCCAATTTCTACAAACACAATGGTACCTGGGCATTTCAACCATGAAACAACTCAAACACCTATTAGATACCCGTCCACTAATTTTCGTATATTTCCGACTCCTAAGAGTTAGTCAAATAGGCTAAGACACAGTAACACCCTTTTGAACCAACTTCTCGGACATTATGGACGTTCTTTGACGTTTTGGTACTTAAACTTCCTAAATGACCTATATTAACTAAAATGGCCTTAAAAAAGTTCTTAATCCTTATGACACCTATGTTATGCTTTACGACACGTCTTGGATTTTCAAGGTGTTACATTATCCCTTCCTTAGGAATATTCGTCGCCGAATGACACCAAAACTCTTTTCAAGGAAAGAATAGACTCAAGACTAGAAGCCCAACCAATCAATAATATGAAAACAAAATAAACCATGTCATTTCAACAAGGAAATTTCAAAACTCACATTACTACACATACGGCTCAAATCACTTCATTATGAGACATTTCCTTCTCAAAACACATCTGAGCTCAACATACATTGCATGAGTGAATTAGCACAAAGTTCAACTTAACAATGTGCTACATATAGTTTCATAAATACTCACCATATCAGAATACACAGCTTAACTCAAAACAAGCAAAAAGGAAAATTTCAAGTCTAAAGCACCAATTTCACTATAACTTCACTGTAAAGTTTTCAAAAATACATAATTTGCAAAACTTCACCCAAAATAAATAAACCCTAAATTCTAATCATATTTATATTATTAAAAAGAATGACTAACCTTAATTTTAAAAAAGATGAGGGTGATGGGACTTCGTGACGGCCTCGGCATCCCATATTGCACTCTCCAATAGCTGATTCTTCCATAACACCTTTACGGAAACCATTTCTTTATTCCTCAACTTCTTGACTTGCCTATTAAGAATTTTAATAGGGACTTCCTCATAAGAGATGTTATCTTTGACACCAAGACCCTGAATATATGGACTCGGGATCACCGATAGACTTCTTTAACATAGAAACATGGAAAACCAGATGCGCCAAAGCCAATTCACTAGGAAGTTTCAATTCATAAGAAACTTACCAACCCTTTGATAGATTTCATAGGGACTCACATAACGAGGACTCAATTTCCCTTTCTTTCCAAATCTAACCACCCCTTTCATTGGTGAAATTTTCTAATACACCTTATCACCTTCTTCAAACTCAAAATCCCTTATTCTATGATCGGCATAAGACATTTGCCAACTATAGGCCATTTGCGACCAGTTCTTTATGATATGAACCTTTTCCATAATCTTATAAATCAAGTCGGGACCAAGAATCGATGTCTCACCCACTTCAAACCATCCACTAGGAGACCTACACCTCCTACCACACAAGTCTTCATAGGGAGCCATGGAAATGGATGACAGAAAACTATTACTATAGGCAAACTCCACCAAAGGTAAATGCTTATCCCAATTCCCTTTAAAATCAATAATGCATGCCCTAAGCATATCTTCAAGGGTTTGTATAGTACACTCTGCTTGACCATACGTTTGGGGATGAAAAAAGGTGCTCAACTTCACAGTAGTACCCAACCCTTTTTGGAACGACCTCCAAAATTTAGATGTTAATTGTGCTCCCTGATCCGATATGATGGATAACAGAATGCCATGGTGGCACACAATCTCATCTTGAGGAAGATCCTTGCATAACCCTCCGCCGAATATGTAGACTTGATGAGAATAAAGCAAGCGGACTTATTCAATCGATCCACAACCACACATATGGAATCCTGTGACTTTTTAGTCCAAGTTAAACCTACTACAAAGTCCATATTAATGTGTTCCCACTTCCAAGTAGGAATTTGGATCTCTTGTAGTAAGCCACCCGGCTTTTGGTGTTCGACCTTTACTTGTTGGAAATTCGGACACTTAGCGACAAACTTTGCTATGTTACTTTTTAGACCTTCCAACCAATATATCTCCCTTAGGTCATGGTATATTTTTGTCGAACCCGTGTGAATTGAAAAACAGGACGCACGTGTTTCTTCCAGGATCCGATCCCTCAACCCATCTACATCGCAAACACACAATCTCCCTTGGTACCTTAGCACATGATCCCTCACCAAGGAGAATGGTTCATTCAACTTGCTGAGAACCGATTCTTTCAACTCCATAAGGCTAGATCAAGGTCTTGTTTGGACTTCACCTCATCCACTAGAGATGACTTGGAGTTATGATGAAATATGGCACCCCAATTCGGAGAACTTTCCAACCTCACCCCCAACCTAGACAACCTATGTACTTTCCTTGCTAGGTCTTTCTTAGCTTCGTCAAGATGTATTACACTACCCATAGTCATACGACTTAGGGCATCCGCAACTATTTTAGCCTTTTCGGGGTGATAAAGGACACTCATATCATAATCTTTCAACAACTCTAGCCACCTTCCTTGTCGAAGATTCAACTCCTTTTGGGTAAACACATATTGGAGACTCTTATGATGGGTAAAGACATCAACATGAAGCCCATACAAGTAATGCCTCCAAATTTTCAAAGCAAACACTACGGCCGCTAATTCAAGGTCATGAGTTGGATATCTTCTCTCATGTACCTTAAGTAGCCTAGAGGCATAGGCTATCACCTTCCCGTGTTGCATAAATAGACACCCCAAACCCACTCGGGATGCATCAGAATATACTACAAAACCCTTTTTACCCTCCAGTAAAGTCAACATTGAAGCGGAAGTGAGTCTATCTTTCAACAATTGGAAAATTTTCTCACATGCCTCAGACCACTCAAACTTCTTACTCTTTTGGGTCATAGTTTTCACGACTGGAGTCTAGACCCTAGATGAGACTTGCTTCATTGACCTCTCAGAGGTCACAAACAAGCCTACGTACGTCATCGTTACTTCATCTCGGTTAATTTTAGCGGGAAATTTGAACTTTTTCTTACTTAACATTCATATAAGACATTCTACTTAAACTCATAAACTTTCACAATCAACCATCTAATATTAAGATCATCAAATGAAAGAATTAGTTCATATACTACATTAAGAGTATACTTGCCAAAATGGCACCAATACGATGTCTGAAATAAAATGGGAAAGAAACGCTAGTGGAACATACTCCACTAACTCAAACCTATAGCTAAGCTAGAATATAATGGGAAAGCGTCTTCAAAGCATTAGGGCCTACCAAGTCCGGATAAATGTTGCACGTTCGGATAGTTGCAACATTGTATCGTAAGCTCTAGCGTCCTCCTGTGCTTGCACCTACAAGTATACAATTGTATGGGATTAGTACACACTTGTACTAAGTATGGGTATATATAAGCACACAACAAGGACATGCATGATTAAGAAGATCTCTCTCCTAAAGATATGAATTATGGAAAGTCAAGTCAGTGGACTTGCCAAAATCGGATTAGGAAAGTCATGCTATAAGAGTAACATGCATCATCATACTTATCATTTTGCAAACAGCACATCAGATATTGCACATATCACATCACATAGTTCATATCATTCTTTCATATGCCTTGACACCTTGGAATCATGGACTTGATATCAGGACTTCCCAAAATGAGGGCTCAACACATGGGACCTCAACTAGGGAGCCTTCTTTAGCAAACACAGAGTTTGTATCATTTATTCATGCGTACTTCATTTTCATTCTTTCATTTACTATTGCAAACACAAGTAATACTAAGGATGTAGTTTAAGACTCTCATCGGGTTCGCTGTGCAATGACCAAGCATAACCTAATGTCATTACTTAAGTCTAGATCACCTCTTGATTATCCCATCCTAACACCTTTGGTATCGTTCATTTCATTATGTGTATTCGTTGAGGATGGACTCATTCTTTCTTTGGGAACTTTAACATTAACTGGCATAAATTATGTGAGAATCATGAAATCCAGTGTCTACCCTACACCGAAAAGAGGTGGAATGACCGTCCACAGTGAACTCAACATGCTAGCGTATATAGGGAGTTAAACCCTGCTAGATCCCTTTATTGGCAGTATAGATTCAAAGACTAGTAGATATTAGGAGACCCATACCCGGCATGCCGGACAGTCTCATATCATGAGATTTACGTGAACCTCCGCCCTTCTCTAAGGAAGAAACTACCACTCATAGCTAGCCTATCGTTGCTTAGTATAAAGTTCAATTACATTCAACTCATACATCATGGAAGCTGGCATCTAGTAGGAGAACATCATAGCTCATTAGATGATTTCTCATCTCATCATTAGTATTAAGTATGCATTAACTTCAATACTTTTATTAGAGTGTTCATAGAGACTGTTCTCTTCATTAACTTTACACTCTCATAGGTGAGTACGTCTTGGTAACATTAACTAAGGCTCATTTGAGATTTCTTTCACCTTTTGCATTAACCCCTTATAATGTTGTCACCGCATTCTTTAACTTTAGCACATTAACTCTTCATAATTACTCACCACTTTACGTGAATGTTCTTTTCATTGTATGCCAATGCACTGGGCCCTTTAGTATGTGTCACACTCTTAATTAACCCCTTTGGAATTTCATTATCTCATCACATAACATATTAGGTTCACTTACTTTAAAATGTATTCTAGACTTATGAGTCCACACATACAAGACATGGGGCTTCATTCATAGTTTTTCTAACTAATTCATATTTACCCAAGATTATGTGGTACAAGAATTATGCATCTTGCAGGTATGACAAGATATTGATTTCGATCTTTAGAGGCAGCACTCATTAAATATTTGTGTACGTATGACTTATGTGTAAATACGGAATTGGGCAAGGGAATCCGATTTCGAATCCCTGCAGTAACACTTAAGCTTATAGTAAACTTGATATTTGCATTTTTCAAATTTGGGGGACCCTAGTTCGATCCCCATCACTTTCATGATATTTTCGTTTCTTTTTCTTCTCTCTTTTTCGTTTAAGGCAAGAAGGTTGTGGGATCAATCCCCCACAAGCTCATTCTTTTCTTTTAATTAATCTCTTAACTTTCTCACCTATCCAAGCGGTTATGAGTTCAATCCCCACTCACCACATTTATTTTTCCTTCTTTTATTTTCCCCTAACTCTCTCATCTATTCAAGAGGTTGTGGGTTCAATCCCCACTCACTGCATCTATTTTTCCTCCTTTATTTTTCTCCTAACCCTCTCATTTATTCAAGAGGTTGTGGGTTTGAATCCCCACAGCCTCACCTTATTTTAATTTACATTTCCTCCTTAACTTATCATTCTGCCAAAAGGTTGTGGGTTCGAATCCCACATACCTCATTTTTATTATTTCTTTATTTCATTCTTCTCCTCTCCCCTTCATCCGTCCAGAGGTTGTGGGTTCGAATCCCGCATGCCTCACTTCATTTTTCTTTCATTTTCCCCCTAACTTTTCACTTGAACTTTATCCCATTTCGAATCCCCCTTATCACATTTTATTTTTTTTATTTTTACAGCTTTCTTGTAGTGAGTTCTTGGGTTCAGTCCATACTGACCTCACATGTTTTTATTCATTTTTAAACTCTCCAAAACATCAAACATCTGTCCAAAACCAAATTTCAAGAATGCAGGAAATTTGATCTTGTTTTTCCAGTCCCTTTTTGCAGCATTTATACATTAGTTCTTAGGACATTTCATAGATCATTTAGTACATATTTAGGTGCATTTTCATGGTTTCATTTGATCAAGAGTTGGCACTCAATTCAGCAAAATTACACCACTTATGAACATCACGATTTACACATGCAATTGCACGTAAAATACAGGAAATCAAACATGTCATTTGATGCTCCAATCCGTGACTACATATTTTTTTAAAAACATCGTTTGTTACTCACATAATTCCAAATATACATACATTCACATAATTATCACGAAAACACGTTACACGCCTAATATCTACCAGCAGGCATATTAACCTACAAGCATCAATAGGATCTAGTGATAGGGACATGCAACAGGAAACTATCCTAGATTTCGGATTAGAATCGGCTGAATCCTATGGGTCTCTTAAGAACGGGACCAAAAGTAAGAAAACCCATACCTGGTTTTAGCTTTCAAAACCTTACACGGGCTGCAAAATCCTCCACTAAACCAATGTCGACAAAACAAATCTTCACACCTTACCCGTCGAGAATTTCCTTTTTTGCTTTACATTTTTGAATTAGCTTGTTGTTTTGTATTTTGTTTTTTGGCATGTAATTTCTTTAAGTGTGAAGAACTTTTGTTTCGTTTTTCATCCAGAGAGTATGTGGAGTCATGACAGAGTGTTTTGACGAGAGAGATATAGACATGAAAGAGAGAGAGATGTGAGGTAGTGTTCCCTTAGAACTAGGACTTTTAGGCAAGACTTAGTCAAATAAAATATATCAATTAATAAATAATAATGTAAAATAAAAATATGATTTTCCTTTTTCTTAAATCAACCATTATTTATTAATTTATTAAATTAATTTACCAATTAAATAATCAAATTCAATCATTGCTCGTACCTAGGTTCGAACCCGGTTGGAGCAAGGTTTTGCTCAAAGGCCAATTTCGGCCCTTTGTCCCCAAAATGCACCTCCACCATATCAATTAAATAATTAGTTCGATTTTTAGGATAATTACAATATACCCTTAGCCTGAAAAAAGACCATTTTACCCCTAGACCTTCCAAACTTAAGATGTCTCCTTTTTTAGTCCGGTAAAGACTCATCCGAGTAAATCTTCATATTCGGGTGCCCTACATGGCTGGACCCAACCTTTCCTTGCTCAAATAACTTAACAAGTTAGTTGAATTGGCTGTTGCAGAGGTTCAGAGAGCATCAATCCGTGTGAAACCGACCTAATCGTAGGCATTCTAGACATATTAAGCATTAATTAGCATATCCATTTTAGGGTAATTACAATAGTAGTTAAAGGAGATGTAATGGACGCGAAACCATCCACGAATATCCGATAATAACCGGCTAAACCCAAGAAACTCCTAATGTCAGTTGGAGTCAAAGGTCTAGGCCAATTCTTCATTGCTTCTATTTCCTTGGGTGTACTTCAACTCCCTCACTAGAGATGATGTGCCCAAGAAATGTAACCGACCTCAACCAAAACTCACACTTACTATATTGGGCATACAATTGATGTTCTTTAAGAGTTTGCAATAACACCCTAAAATGACCCATAAGATCACCCTCATTTTTCGAATATACCAACATATCGTCAATGAACACAATGACAAATGAATCTAGGTAATTTCAGAACACTCTATTCATTAGGTCCATAAACGCCGCTTGAGCACTAGTGAGACCGAAAGACATAACCAAGAACTCATAGAGCCCATACCTAGTCTGACAGGTCGTCTTTGGTATATCCTCACCTTTCACCCTAAGTTGGTGATACCCCGACCTCAAGTCTATCTTTTAAAAGTAGCTCGCTCCTTGGAGTTGATCAAAGAATACATCAATCTGAGGGAGAGAGTACTTGTTCTTAATGGTGACCTTGTTGAGTTGGCAGTAATCAATACACATTCTCAAGGACCTATCTTTCTTCTTCAAAAACAAATCCGGAGCACCCCACGGAGAAATACTAGGCCTTATAAAACCCTTATCTAGCAAATCCTTGAGTTGAGCCTTCAACTCCTTTAATTCAGCAGGAGCCATCCGATAAGGAGGAATTGATATGGGATTTGCATCCGGTAGAAAATCAATGCCAAATTCAATTTCTTGTTCGGGAGAAACATTGAGAAGGTCATCAGGAAAGACCTTTGAAAACTCGCTCACTATGGGTACCGACTCAATGGTAGGAACTTCGGTGTCTAAATCTTGGACCATTGTTATATGATATAGAAAACCTTTTGAGATCATTTTGCATGCTTTCATACAAGAAATAATACAACCTCTAGGAATATAATTTCCCCCTTTCCACTCAACAACGGGTTCATTTTAGAAATTAAACCTCAGCACTATTGTCCTACAATCAATGGAGGCAAAATATTCATGCAACCAATCCATACACAATATAACATCAAAGTCAAACATATCGAGTTCTACTAGATCAACATATGAAACTCTATTGGGCAACATTATTGGACAATTTCTATACACCCTTTTTGCAACAATCGACTCTCCCACTGAAGTATACACTACAAAAGGTTCATGTAAAATATCACATAAAATGTCAAACTTTTTAGCTACTAGAGGTTCAAAAGATGATAAAGTAGCGAATGGATTAATTAAGGCATATAAATCAATAGAGAAAACTTTCAACATGCCTGTCACCACGTCGGGAGAAGTCTCTTGCTCATTCCTAGAGTGGAGAGCATAGAAGCGTTTCTTCTTTGGAGAATCACTAGAACTACTTGCTTGAGCTTGACCACTACCCTTGTCTTGACTCTTAAAGTTTGGACAATCTCTCATCTTTTAACCATTCTTTCCACAACTAAAACAATTATCTGTCCCCTTAAGGCAATCACCATAGTGCTTTTTACCACACTTTCCACAAGTTGGCTTCCCATTTGGTGAATTAGTACCTTTTCCCTTATTGAATTTATGGTTGGACACCATATAACCACTAGCTTTTGGGAATTTGGAAGGGACTTGATTAGAAACCCGCTTCTTAAATCTAGGCTTGTCTTGTATTTCAAGCTTATTCTTTGAAAAAACTCCATCATATAACCTTTCTCTCTTAGCATCTCTACTCTTTCTCTTAGCCCTTGTCTCCTCAACCCTTCTTGCATGCTCCATAAAACAGTAAATGTTCATGTTGTCATGTAGCATGGCCGAATGGCACTCCTCTCGTAAGTCCTATGACACCCCCGTTACAAAATGACTCATTTTGGTCTCTATCGGAGACCAAGGAAGGAGCATATTTGGACAACTTAATGAATTCCAAAAAGAGTACTCATGGACACTCCTTCCTCCCTTGCGAAGATTGGTGAACTCCACCACTTTTTCCTCCCTCATATCCCTAGGAAAGAACCAATCTAGAAAAGTCTCCTTATAGATCTCCCAAGTCACCGCACCACCCCTCAATGGCCTATTATCCCTCCATTGCACATACCATGATTGCGCCACATCCTTGATTTGATAAGTAGCCAACTCTGCCTTCTCACTTGTGGACAACCCCATAGCCAAAAGTATTTTAGAGACTTCATCGATGAATTATTAGAGTTCTTCATCAACTATATACCCATAGAAAGTAGGGGGTTCATTCGAGTGAAGTCCTTAAATGAGAAGATATAGTAGTGACTTGTTGATGAGGACGGGGAATAACCTCCCGGTTTTGCTTGAAGCGTCTTAGCTTGGGCTTGAGTCGTGGAAATTTGTGCATGAGTGGTGATATCTTGGGCCATTTGAAGAAGACCGGTGCTTATATTCTCATCCGTCAAAGGATGAGGATTGGTCGGTGCTTGCTCCACATTAGCATCTTTATCAAGTGGAGGAACTTGCGCACCACGGTGAGGAGTTCCCGCATTGACAATTTCCTCTTCAACTCTTCGAGCTGCATTCCTTCGAGTGTTCATGCTTCCTATAATCACAACAATAGGATTAGATGCAAAATCACACCACAAGTATACTCTATCGGCACGATATAAGAATTCTAAGAAAGAGAGTGATTCCTAAGCATCATATAGGTTCCCACTCATAAGTGTGGTGCGCTTCACAATTATGAATACGAACCTACATCTATGTGGTAGAGAGAGAGACATAACTCAATTATATTCAACCTCATGCTTTAATACCAAGTTTGTCAGATACGGGTTTACCCCCTAGACGTAACTGGGGTCGTCGTCCTTTTCAAGCACTAAGACTAGCCTCTTAGTCTTATGTTATTACCTTCATAGGTTGAAAAATGTGAAAAATTTAAAGCATTCATCATAACTACTTAGAGGTTTACATAGACCTTTACATACACATAATATAGAGTCATATCGAGTATACATACACCCTTCATATAGAAAATTTACATAGCCTTCTACTTTTATTGAACATACATATATATATAATATAAAAATAGTCTCAACGATTGTCTCATGTCATACCATCTAAAGGATTATCACAATATGGGTATAGCCGTTACATCAATTCAACAACACCACATATAGGTCATACAAATGTATAGTACTCAATTGAAAAGGAAAGAAATGAAAGATTTATTAAGCTCATAACAAGTCTGTAAGCTAGATGATGTCATTGCCCTCGAAAGTTGAGGACCTACCCCACTTGGATGAAAGGAAGAATACAAGCCTTCAACAATGTCACCTTACGAACTCTTTAATGATCGGAACCTAAAATATTTGGGAAAAGGGGAAGAAAATGGGGTTAGTACTCCACATGTACTAAGTATGAGACCTTATTCAAATATACAACAAAAACATGCTAAAAAGGGACTTTTGTAAAGACATGCCATTTTACCCTTTTAGGAACCTAGTGCAAAGGCAAGCAAATCATATCAACCAACCAAAATGCTTACCATCTCAAAAAGTAATACTTATCCCAATATACTTGAAACCATGATTTACTACAATCCTATAATCAAGGAATAATATCACAAGAATGAATAAGATTTAATCGCATCATAATAAGCAAAACAACTACTCATAAGTCCTTATCAAGTCAACAAGTAATATGACCAAGCAAAGCCCCATAACCTTACTCAATCAAGTATCCTCAACAATAAAACATGACCAATGTCAAACTTTACATAACATAGCATACATTTCATCACAGATTAACATTATAACCCAAGGCATATTCATAAATGAACTAATCAACATTTAGTATCAACAATGTGTCATAGTCATCAGATATACATCATATACCATCATAACATAAACATATATAAGAACCTCCTCCTAAGACTCCCCTCAAGGCTTAATAGTGAAATAATTAGGTAGATTTCCATACCCCTACCTAGACTAAGCTAGACCCCTTTGGTTATCCAAGATAGAGTTCAAGTCCTTTAATTCGTTTTACCTTTTGGGAACACCTTGCCCTAACCGACATAGACCACATGAGTTAGTGTGGAATCCGGTGTCATAAAACCCTAAACTAAAAGAAGGAAGACTACTTTCCAAGGTAGTACGAAAACATAATATATAGCAAATACGTGGATCCACTAGCTCGTATTCCTATGGGGGCAAAATAGTTCAAGAACTAGGAGATATAGTTGGGAACCTCTTTATGAGCCATGCATTATAGTCTCAAATCTAAAGAGTAATGTGGTGTTCCTACCTTCTTTATGTAGGAAGTGACACTAGTCAATCTAATTCACTCGGTGCTAAGCTAGAGTCCTTTTTTTAAAATGTCTTTAAGCCTTTAATTATCAACATAGCTTAGTTTAGGTCATAGGGTCTACCCCTTGTATAATCATCATCATCATCATCAATTGCTCAATAAGAATTGTATGAGTATAAGTCCTTTCATCACAATTCATATAAGTGAGGTTAACACACTAGCGTTTCATAGCATATCAAGGCACATTGATAGTTTTGACCATCCTTATATCAAATACACCTTAATCAACCTCACAACATATTCAAGACATTTCAAATCAACATCATACCACCCTATCATCCCAGTATAAGGCATACCCCAATGTAACATTATGACTTAACAACAATTAATCACAATTGGAATTAAAGATAGAAATTCTAAGACTTACCAAGTTTTCCTCATAGTCTATCATCAAGGTCTTACCATAAACACATAATTCAACACAAGTTTAATGTAACATCATCACACAATGATAACCAACAAGATAACAAGGTCAATTGCATCTTTATAACCAAATTCAACATTAGACCACAACTTAAGACAAGATACATAGGCTAATTTCACATTACAATTCATAACCGAAATCAAATCTCAAGACTAGAACGATATCCATATAATTCATCTTAATTAAATCATAATAACACCATAGGATAGTTATTTAATCAATAACCAAGTCAATTGAATTATCACAATACAATATATGTCAAAATCACAACTTAGAATTAGGGATTTAAGATCATGTTCTTCAATTTAGATCAAACTATCAACAATTACGAAAAACAAGTTAAATGACATGTTAATATATTCAATATTACATAAAGATATTATCAACAACTCAATTCATAACTTTAATTTTGTAACTGGATGAAGCCCATAAGACAACTCGACTTTTAAAATCCGTTTTGAAGGAACCCTTTGGGGAAAGAGTCTCAAAGGTGAATTAGATCTCATACCTTAACGTTTGAAAAAACTTTGATAATGAAGTCGTCCTTTTCCAGTCCCCAAACCCTAATCCTTTCTATTTTTCAATGGTGAGTTCAAGTAGAGAGAGAAATAAGAGGGAAGGAAGAGAGTTTATTTGTGAGTTGTGTTTAGATTAATGAGGGTTGGGGGTATTTATATTTGGACTTAATAAACTTAATTAGACTCCCTTAAACCAATAATTAATCACCTAACCCTATAAATAATTAAATGAACTAACTTAAATTGTGCAGGAAATTTGACCCTCATAGACAAGACCCCGAACGACGGTCTCTCTGCGAGTCGATAGTCCCTCAACCCTCCGCCCTGCACTCCGTCGATAAGTTTAGAGACTGTGTAGGAGGAGGCCTTCCTCAACTTTTCTAAGTATGGGACGACGGTGGCATTGATGCCCCGTCAGTCCACACATAGATCGTAGGTGGTCCCATCGATTCTATTGTCCAGAACCCTGTTTCTTCAAACACAAGGGTCCTCCTCAAGGACCATTTGTTGGTCCTTGGGGTGTCATACCTGAACGTTTCAACCTTGAAACAAATAAAACACCTATTAGCTGCCCTTCCACCAGTTTTCGTACATTTCCGACTCCTAAAAGTTAGTCAAATAGGCTAAGGCACACTAACAACCCTTCGAACTAAGTTCCCGGACGTCATGGATGTTCTTGGATGTTTTAGTTCTTAAACTTCATAAATGACCTATATTTATTAAAATGGACTTAAAAACAGTACTTAATCCTTTTTACACTGATGATATGCTTTACGACACGTCTTGGATTTCAAGGTGTTACACTCTTAGGAACTACTTAGTTTCATTATAGCTTTTGAGAAATGAAATCACTCTTCGCCCTTACATTTACTTGAAACTTAACTCTTACGGAATACTTAGTTCCCTTATAACTTTTGATATTTAAACTCAACTCATTACTTTTTTCTCAACTTGTGGCTTGAGCCTTTAAAACAAAGTTAGAATGTTTGTTTAAGACTCTTGAAAATTGTAAGATAACATTAACTTGCTTCTTAACTTTTAGACTTCACTCTTAACTTCTGACTTTGATCTGAACTTTCCCTGATATTATTATTGATTCAAGGACCATGATATCATGTTTATGGATGATTTCATGATGTTTAAATGTACTCTAGAGTGTTGGAAACAACTAGGAGTTATAGATACATCACTTAGGAACTAGTGTGAAAAGTTAGCGGAAAAATGGGATCTCCAAGTGACACTAGCGCTCTTAGAGGTGCGGGGTTCCAAAGCCTGACGAACAGAGGCTGCTTGAGAGGCTTTGCCTGGCGGGGTGCGCTAGGCCCTGTCAGAAAGAGGCTGCCCTAAAGGGAACTAGCAGGTGTGGCGTCCCAGGGCTTGTCAGATGGGATTTTCGACTTTTTTTATCTGATTTTCAATTCTAAACCTTCTAAAATCCTATATATATCACATCAAACACTTAGGTTTAGACTCGTGAAAAAGTCTGAAAACACAAATCAAACAACCCAAGGTATACTACAACTCAACAAATCAAGAATTCAACGGTTTTTCATCAAGAACTTCAATGTTCATTATTCAATCTTATTCTGATTGCGCTAAATTAAACATATTATTGTGTGGGTTGAAGAACCTATCACATAAAGATCTCACATACCTTACAGGGATCACCCCCGATAAAATTCACTAAACGATCTTAATGTTCATAGCGAAATTTGGGTGTTTTCTCCTTTCTCTTTCTTCTCTTCCCTTTCTCCCAAGCCCTAAGCTTATTCAATCTTCTAAAAGCTGACTTAACTCTTAATTTTATCCCTAGGAAACCCTTAAAACAAATTAGGAAATAGTATGGTGAAAAATACTACTTTACCCTAACTAAAATCCGAATTGGATTTTCCTCAATCTAACAACCCAACTTCCGATAAGCATATTTCACTCATACAAAATTGAAATTACGCAAACTCGGAGGTGTTGGAAATATTGATTCAAAGGATTCCAAACTATATAAAGAACTAGCCCTAACTCATCCTGAGCTAGAGGTTATGTCCATTGGAGAATGACAAAAAAATTAATTTCACACTTTGAATTTTCCAAATTTCTCCTTTTCTTTCAAAAAGAATAACTATTCTTTGATTAATCCTAGTTATTTCAGTTTACGATATGTAACAATGATGTTCACCTTGGAGGTTTCATGAGGAATTATGAGCATATTTACTCAACTCAAGGACTCAAAAAGACTTCTGTTCTCAAGAATGTTCGACTTATACAGTTCATGCAGAATTATGGGCTTGAAAATTTCAACTAGAGGACTTCATGGGTAACATGTTTTAATACCATTATAAGAAATATGAAGTCAATCTGTGGAGTCCACACGTAATTTATGGGCATGAATGAGTTGACTCTAAGGTCTACATACCTCCTCAAAACTTAGTTCAAATCAATGATGGATCTCAAATGAATCACCATTAAACTCAAAGGCTTTCCTGAACTCTACTCTTAACTCTCTCTTGAATGTGAATCATGAATTCAAGAGTTTTAGTTAATGAAATGGAGGATATCATGATGACAAGGTAGACTCATATGTAAGTGTATATATATATACATATATAGATATATATATATATATATATATATATAATATAATATATATATATATATATATGTATATGTACATATATATATATATATATATATGTACATATACATATATGTATATATTATACATATATGTATATGTACATATATATATATATATATATATATATATGTACATATACATATATGTATATATATAGAGATATATATATATATATATATAGAGATATATATATATAGATATATATAGATATATATATATATCTATATATATATATATGTACATATATATATATATATATATATATACATATACATATATATATATAATATATGTACATATATATATATAGATATATATATATATATACATATACATATATATATATATATATATACATATACATATATATAGATATATATAGATATATATATATAGATATATATATATATAATATATATATATATGTATATATGTATATATATATATATATATATATATATGTATATATGTATATATATATATATATATATATATATATAGATATATATATATATATATTATATATATATATATATATTATATATATATATATATATATATATATATATATATTCCCTTCCTTGTCATACTCACTTTGTCGAGTCTTGAAACGAGTTAGTACAAGTTGTAGAAGACTCCTCGAAAGGACAATTTTAGAATGTTGGGAACAATTCTCGTAACTTAAATCTCATTTGTACCTTGAATTTGAATTATGAATATAAGGTTATGATCATTTCAGGAATGATTTAAGGTGTCTAGAAGTATCCTAGAGTAGTTAAAATCGAAAGGGACTGAAGGTGCACTTTAAACGAAGTCAAACAGAGCAATTGAAGACAAACTGGATAGGGCAGGCGACCCTGCCTCTATAGGTGGCATGGGGAGCCAGCCCCTAAAGTTCATAGGAGAGTTTGGGGAGCTCTGGCTGGCGCATCGCGCCAGGACCTGACCTAGAAAATCTGTCGAGTTTCCTTGCTCAATTTCTCACCCTTATCGGCTAGAATCGAACGTGTTCTTCCCCAATCACTTGGATTCGATTACATAACTTACATACCTCTAGGATTAAACCCATGGCGAAATGCTGCAACAAGACACAAGAATCTTGACTAACGCTTGATCCTCTCCTTTTTTTATCCTCTTTTCTCTTCTTTTCTCTCCTTGAACTCTCAACTAAAAACCTAGGACTATATTTGTAACGACCTGTTTAGTCGTTTTGAGCAACAGATTTTAATTCTGGGAAAAACTGGCTGGGACGACGGATGGAACGACGGACCGTCGTGGTCACGACGGCCCGTCGAGGAGGTGTCGTCCCATGGCACTTAGAATTTTGAAATTGGGTACTGAAAATCGACTCTCTGTAAATTGTGACGGACCTGCAGGACGTGCCGTCACATCAACGACGAACCGTCGTGAGTTCCGTTGCAAAACACTTCAACTTTTGAGAATTTGGTGCAAGAAACGAGTTTGTGACCGTCATGACGGAGGAACAGGACGGACCGTCACGGCTGTGACGGGCCGTCACAGGCCACTTGAGCTCGAGGGAGCTGCGACGACCACCGTGACGGACCGTCGCAGGAACGACGGCCCGTCACAGGTTGCGCAGTCCCAGGCAAAATAGGATTCCTCTACACGTTTTAGGGGTCGTTTTGGACTATTCTTTCCTTAATTATAAAGATTGAGGGTTAATATTAATAGGTCTAATTACTTGGGGGTTAAAAGGGGTAACCTTAAGTTAATTAGTGGGTTTTATTGTCCTCCTTTACACTTAATTATACTTTTAATTAGGGTAAAAAGAAGGAGGTTTGAATAAAACAAAACAAAAGAAAAAAACAAAGAGAAGAGAGGAGAAACGAACGAGTAGAGAGAGAGAAACGAGGAGGATAGCAAGGATTTTGAGAAGATAGCTTGTTGATTCAATTCTTCGGTGGAGGTAGGTTATGGTTATATTACGATACTCGTAGTGAACTCTTAATAGTGAATAATATGTGTTGATGATATTGTAAACCTGTCTATATGCTTAATTGTATGCTTGCATGAACATGATTATGTGATTTTGATAAAACAAGCATGATGAAAACCATTGAATCCCAAATCTTGAAAGAAACTTTAATCTATGATATTAATGATGATGCCTTGGTATAAAAGAAGGCTTGACGAATTAAAGTAATGGGATTGATGATGCCTTGGTATAGAGAAGGCTTGACGAACGGATAGAATGAATTTAGTGGATCGGAGTGTCACGTTCCGACACATAGTATTAGTGGATCGGAGTGTCACGTTCCGACACATAGTATTAGTGGGACGGGTGTCACGAACCGACACGTAGATATAGGGGATCGGAGTGTCACGTACCGACACATATAGGGGATCGGAGTGTCACGTTCCGACACATATAGGGGATCGGAGTGTCACGTTCCGACACATATAGGGGATCGGAGTGTCACGTTCCGACACATAGTGGTAGGGGATCGGAGTGTCACGTACCGACACAAGAGGAAGAAAGATAATGAATCTTGAAAGATGTTAATATACTCAACATAATGAACTTAATTCCCAAATGAGTATGGTATTGAGGCTTGAGCCCTCATGGATGAACTTGATGGTATTTGTTGACGATTATAACACTTGTTGTTGCTACATATTGAGTTTATAGTTGATTTATAATATTTCTTGATATATATTATCTTCTATTTGAGTTAGCCGATGATATCTACTCAGTACGTGTGGTGGTACTGACCCCCTACTTTATTGTTTTCCTCTTTGTTATTTGTGTAATGCAGCAAACGTTCCGTCAACTTCAACTCCGCAGTAATTCAGCCAGTCTTCGTCACACCGGATCTTCAGGGTGAGCTAACGCTTCTAGCTTGGACTGGATATTCTTCTTCAAGTCTTGATGCCTTGAACTTCCGGCATGGACTAGCTTTTTAGTTATTTTTGTTCTTAGACATTTTTAGTTTAGTAATTTGAGGATAGATGTTCTTGTGATGATGACTTCCAGATTTTGGGAATAATAATAATAGTTGAGTTGTTTATTATGAGATTAAGTCTTCCGCATTATTTCTGTTGATATTATATTGAAATGTTAAGATTTAGATGGGTTGGTTCGCTCACATAGGAGGGTAAATGTGGGTGCCAGTCGCGTCCCCGATTTGGGTCGTGACAGACTTGGTATCAGAGCATTAGGTTCATTGGTCTCATCACACAAGAACAGGTCTAGTAGAGTCTTAAGGAACGGTAGGGGGACGCCTTTACTTTTCTTTGAGAGGCTACAAGACTTTAGGAAAATTCCATTCTTTCATTCTTCTTTCGTGCTACTACTTGAGTCCAATTGGTATCTAGGTGATACAAATTGGTATCTGACCATCTTCATTCTATTTCGCAGATGGTTAGAACTAGAGCAACGACCGCACCAGCAGCGACACACGGAAAGACAAGAAACGACTGAGCCAAGCCACTGGGGCTGTGGCTCGAGGAAGAACAGCGGCAAGGGGTCGTGGAAGAGGTCGTGGGAGGACGTCCTCTAGAGGAAGAGGACGAGCCCCTAGCCCATCTGATACTAGGGCGGTGACTCCTCCACCGACTGAGGAGGTAGTAAGAGAGGGTGAGGAAGGGGAAACCGAACAAGGGCAGAATGAGGAAATGCCACCCCAACCTACCCCAGAGATGATCAACCAAGTACTTGCTTATCTTAGCGGGTTGTCTGATCAGGGTCAAGCACCTCCAGTGGTTTCTGCACCAACACCTCCGTTTCAGAGATACGACATGCGGCTACTATGGCTCCCCGCATGGATGCAACATTGGGAATAGGCACATTTCCACGTCTGACTACTGGGCCTATTATGACAAACGATCAACACGAACTTTTCAGTAAGTTCTTGAAATTGAAACCCCCAGTCTTCAAGGGTGCAGAATCTGAGGATGCTTATGATTTTCTGGTTGATTGTCATGAGCTACTACACAAGATGGGGATAGTAGAGAGGTTTGGTGTCGAGTTCGTGAGCTATCAGTTCCAAGGGAACGCCAAAATGTGGTGGCGTTCACATGTTGAGTGTCAACCAACAGAGGCACCACCAGTGACTTGGGAATCATTCTCTACCCTGTTTATGGAGAAATATATCCCAAGGACTTTGAGAGATAGAAAGAGGGATGAGTTCTTGAGTCTGGAGCAAGGTAGAATGACGGTTAATGCATACGAGGCTAAATTTCGCGCACTATCCAGATACGCCACCCAACTCTGTTTCAGTCCACAAGAACAGATCCGCCGTTTTGTAAAGGGGTTGAGGTCAGAATTGCGGATTTCAGCCTTACAGATAGCGGCAACAGCAACATCCTTCCAAGAGGTGGTAGACTTTGTGATAGAGGTGGAAGGAGTGAAATCGGATGACTTCACCACCACGTCTACATCGAAGAGGTTTCGAAGGGGAGGTGAGTTTAATGGTTCTTACTCTAGAGGACAGAACTCCGGAGGTCACTCAGTTCGACCAATACAGTCTTCACTACAGACTGTAGTTGGGGGTCCACCTCAGAACGGTCAACACTACTCCGAGAGGCCTATGCCCGACTCCAGAGAGTGCTATGGATGTGGGGAGATTGGACATATTAGGAGGAATTGTCCAAAACAGAGTTACAGAGCCCCACTAGCTAGAGGTAGGGGTGGTCATGGTAGAGGCCGTTTTTCTGGAGGACGTGGTGGTCGAGGTAATGGCGGTCACCAAAACGGCAGAGGTGATGGGCAAAACGGAGCCACTACTACACAACATGGTAGGGGCAACGGACAGACAATAATGGGGCCCATTGTTATGCTTTCCCTGGGAGATCTGAAGCGGAGGCGTCTGATGCAGTTATCACAGGTAACCTTCTGATTTGTGATTGCATGGCTTCCGTATTGTTTGATCCTGGATCCACATTTTCTTATGTATCTTCCTCATTTGCTAATGGTCTAAATTGCATTGTGAATTACTTGACGTGCCTATTCGTGTTTCTACTCCGGTGGGTAAGTCGGTGATAGTTGAAAAGGTATATAGGTCATTTTAGTGAATTTTGTGGGGAGCAACACTTATGTAGATTTGGTTATTTTAGAAATGGGTGACTTTGATGTAATTCTGGGTATGACTTGGCTTTCTCCAAACTTTGCGATTTTGGATTGTAATGCTAAAACGGTAACGTTAGCCAAGCCTGGGGCAGATCCGTTAGTGTGGGAGGGTGACTACACTCCCAATCCGGTGCGTATCATCTCCTTTATTCGTGCTCAGAAGATGGTTAGTAAGGGTTGTCTAGCTTTCTTGGCACATCTCAAGGATGACACTACCCAAGTACCTTCGATCGAGTCGGTTTCAGTGGTCTGTGAGTTTTTGGATGTGTTCCCTGCAGATCTTCCCGGTATGCCACCAGATAGGGATATAGACTTCTGCATTGATTTGGAACCCGGTACTCGCCCCATTTCTATACCCCCGTATAGAATGGCTCCCGCCGAATTAAGAGAGTTAAAGGCACAACTTCAAGAGTTGTTGAGCAAAGGCTTCATTAGACCAAGTGCATCTCCTTGGGGTGCTCCGGTGCTATTTGTGAAGAAGAAGGATGGGGGTTTCCGAATGTGCATCGACTACAGACAGTTGAACAAGGTAACTATTAAGAACAAGTACCCCATTCCTCGCATTGATGACTTGTTCGATCAGTTACAAGGTGCTTGTGTCTTCTCAAAGATTGACTTGAGATCCGGTTATCACCAATTGAAAATACGAGCAACGGATGTTCCAAAGACTGCTTTTCGAACTAGGTATGGGCATTATGAATTTGTGGTAATGTCATTTGGTCTTACGAATGCCCCTGCTGCCTTCATGAGCTTGATGAACGGGATTTTCAAGCCATACTTGGACCTCTTTGTGATTGTGTTTATTGATGATATACTGATATACTCCAAAAGTAAGAAAGAACATGAGGAGCATTTGAAAATGGTGTTAGAGTTGTTGAGAAAGAAAAAGCTTTATGCTAAATTCTCCAAGTGTGAGTTTTGGCTAGATTCAGTGTCCTTCTTGGGGCACGTGGTTTCTAAGGATGGAGTGATGGTAGATCCATCTAAGATTGATACGGTAAAGAATTGGGTAAGACCTACAAACGTGTCAGAAATAAGGAGTTTTGTGGGGTTAGCTAGCTACTACCGCCGATTCGTCAAGGGATTGTCTTCCATTGCTTCCCAATTGACGAACTTGACTAAGCAGAATGTTCCATTTGTATGGTCAGATGAATGTGAGGAAAGCTTTCAGAAGCTTAAGACTTTGTTGACTACCGCACCTATCCTTACCTTTCCAATAGAGGGTAAAAACTTCATTGTTTATTGTGACGCATCCTATTCTGGGTTGGGTGCAGTACTAATGCAAGAGAAGAATGTGATTGCTTATGCTTCGAGGCAATTAAAGGTGCATGAACGTAACTATCCGACCCATGATTTGGAGTTGGCCGCGGTAGTATTTGCACTAAAGCAATGGAGACACTACTTGTATGGGGTTAAGTGTGAGGTCTATACGGATCATCGTAGTCTACAGTATGTCTTCACTCAGAAAGACTTGAACTTGAGACAGAGGAGATGGATGGAACTACTGAAGGACTACGACATCACTATCTTGTATCATCCGGGGAAGGCTAATGTTGTAGCGGATGCTCTAAGTAGAAAGGCCGGAAGCATGGGAAGTCTAGCTCATTTGCAAGCTTCTAGACGCCCATTTGCTAGAGAAGTGCAGATTTTGGCTAATGACCTTATGAGGTTAGAAATAAACGAGAGGGAGGATTGTTAGCTTGTGTAGAGGCAAATCTTCTTTTCTTGATCAGATTAGGGGAAACAGTTTGATGATGAGAAACTAAGGCGAATTCGAGATAAAGTGTTGAAAGGAGAGGCCAAGGAAGCAATAATCGATGGGGAAGGTATTTTGAGGATTAAGGGAAGAGTATGTGTACCCCGCATCGATGATTTGATCACCACTATCCTTACAGAAGCTCATAGTTCCGGATATTCTATACATCCTGGTGCAACCAAGATGTACCGCGACCTAAAGCAACACTTCTGGTGGAGTAGAATGAAGCGAGATATTGTTGATTTTGTGGCCAAATGTCCAAATTGTCAACAAGTAAAGTATGAACACCAAAGGCCCGGAGGAACACTTCAGAGAATGCCCATTCCTGAATGGAAGTGGGAGAGAATCGCAATGGACTTTGTGGTTGGTCTTCCAAAGACCTTGGGTAAGTATGACTCCATTTGGGTGATCGTTGATAGGTTGACTAAGTCTGCTCACTTCATTCCTGTCAAGGTGACCTACAATGCAGAGAAGTTAGCCAAGATCTACATCTCAGAGATCGTTCGTGCATGGAGTTCCACTCTCAATCATATCAGATAGAGGTACGCAGTTTACTTCTAAGTTTTGGAGGACATTACATGCTGAATTAGGTACTAGGTTGGACCTTAGCACTGCATTTCACACCTCAGACCGATGGTCAGTCTGAGCGAACGATTCAAGTGTTAGAGGATATGCTTCGTGCATGTGTGATAGAGTTTGGTGGCCATTGGGATAGCTTCTTACCGTTGGCAGAGTTTTCATACAATAATAGCTATCACTCCAGTATCGACATGGCCCCATTTGAAGCATTGTATGGGAGGAGGTGTAGATCTCCCATTGGGTGGTTTGATGCATTTGAAGTTAGACCTTGGGGGACTGATCTGTTAAGAGATTCTATGGAGAAGGTGAAAGCTATTCAAGAAAAGCTTTTAGCGGCTCAAAGTAGACAAAAAGAGTATGCAGACCGAAAGGTTAGAGACTTGGAGTTCATGGAAGGTGAACAAGTCTTGTTGAAGGTTTCGCCCATGAAAGGGGTGATGCGGTTTGGAAAAAGAGGTAAGCTAAGTTCAAGGTATATTGGACCATTCGAGGTACTTAAGAGAAATAGGGAGGTGGCTTATGAATTAGCCTTACCCCCAGGGCTGTGTCCGGAGTGCATCCGGTATTTCATGTATCCATGTTGAAGAGATACCACGGAGATGGAAACTACATTATCCGTTGGGATTCAGTTTTGGTGGATGAGAACTTGACTTATGAAGAGGAACCGATTGCTATATTAGATAGAGAATTTCGCAAGTTGAGGTCGAGAGAGATTGCATCCATCAAAGTTCAATGGAAGAATCGACCGGTTGAAGAAGCTACTTGGGAGAAGGAGGCAGATATGCAAGAAAAATACCCACATCTGTTTACGGATTCAGGTACTCCTTTTCGCCATTGTTTTTCCTCTTTTGATCGTTCGGGGACGAACGATGGGTAAATTGGTATCTATTGTAACGACCTGTTTAGTCGTTTTGAGCAACAGATTTTAATTCTGGGAAAAACTGGCTGGGACGACGGATGGAACGACAGACCGTCGTGGTCACGACGGCCCGTCGAGGAGGTGTTCGTCCCATGGCACTTAGAATTTTGAAATTGGGTACTGAAAATCGACTCTCTGTAAATTGTGACGGACCTGCAGGACGTGCCGTCACATCCACGACGAACCGTCGTGAGTTCCGTTGCAAAACACTTCAACTTTTGAGAATTTGGTGCAAGAAACGAGTTTCTGACCGTCATGACGGAGGAACAGGACGGACCGTCACGGCTGTGACGGGCCGTCACAGGCCACTTGAGCTCGAGGGAGCTGCGACGACCACCGTGACGGACCGTCGCAGGAACGACGGCCCGTCACAGGTTGCGCAGTCCCAGGCAAAATAGGATTCCTCTACACGTTTTAGGGGTCGTTTTGGACTATTCTTTCCTTAATTATAAAGATTGAGGGTTAATATTAATAGGTCTAATTACTTGGGGGTTAAAAGGGGTAACCTTAAGTTAATTAGTGGGTTTTATTGTCCTCCTTTACACTTAATTATACTTTTAATTAGGGTAAAAAGAAGGAGGGTTTGAATAAAACAAAACAAAAGAAAAGAACAGAAAGAGAGGAGAAACGAACGAGTAGAGAGAGAGAAACGAGGAGGATAGCAAGGATTTTGAGAAGATAGCTTGTTGATTCAATTCTTCGGTGGAGGTAGGTTATGGTTATATTACGATACTCGTAGTGAACTCTTAATAGTGAATAATATGTGTTGATGATATTGTAAACCTGTCTATATGCTTAATTGTATGCTTGCATGAACATGATTATGTGATTTTGATAAAACAAGCATGATGAAAACCATTGAATCCCAAATCTTGAAAGAAACTTTAATCTATGATATTAATGATGATGCCTTGGTATAAAAGAAGGCTTGACGAATTAAAGTAATGGGATTGATGATGCCTTGGTATAGAGAAGGCTTGATGAACGGATAGAATGAATTTAGTGGATCGGAGTGTCACGTTCCGACACATAGTATTAGTGGATCGGAGTGTCACGTTCCGACACATAGTATTAGTGGGACGGGTGTCACGAACCGACACGTAGATATAGGGGATCGGAGTGTCACGTACCGACACATATAGGGGATCGGAGTGTCACGTTCCGACACATATAGGGGATCGGAGTGTCACGTTCCGACACATATAGGGGATCGGAGTGTCACGTTCCGACACATAGTGGTAGGGGATCGGAGTGTCACGTACCGACACAAGAGGAAGAAAGATAATGAATCTTGAAAGATGTTAATATACTCAAAATAATGAACTTAATTCCCAAATGAGTATGGTATTGAGGCTTGAGCCCTCATGGATGAACTTGATGGTATTTATTGACGATTATAACACTTGTTGTTGCTACATGTTGAGTTTATAGTTGATTTATAATATTTCTTGATATATATTATCTTCTATTTGAGTTAGCCAATGATATCTACTCAGTACGTGTGGTGGTACTGACCCCCTACTTTATTGTTTTCCTCTTTGTTATTTGTGTATGCAGCAAACGTTCCGTCAACTTCAACTCCGCAGTAATTCAGGCCAGTCTTCGTCACACCGGATCTTCAGGGTGAGCTAACGCTTCTAGCTTGGACTGGATATTCTTCTTCAAGTCTTGATGCCTTGAACTTCCGGCATGGACTAGCTTTTTAGTTATTTTTGTTCTTAGACATTTTTAGTTTAGTAATTTGAGGATAGATGTTCTTGTGATGATGACTTCCAGATTTTGGGAATATTAATAATAGTTGAGTTGTTTATTATGAGATTAAGTCTTCCGCATTATTTCTGTTGATATTATATTGAAATGTTAAGATTTAGATGGGTTGGTTCGCTCACATAGGAGGGTAAATGTGGGTGCCAGTCGCGTCCCCGATTTGGGTCGTGACAATATTAGGATTATAAAACTTTAACTTAAAGTATTAGATCCCTTACTAAAAACGAATTAAATCTTATTGGGTAGGTAAAATCCAAAATACCCCTTACTATTTACGGTTAACATTCCTTAACTGGAAAACCTAAATTAAAAAGGTCATATCTCACTCATCCAAACTTGAAACTTAGCAAACGCTGTGGTTTGGAAATTTAATTATAAAAGCATTCATAAGATATCTTTTAGCAAACCTAACTCATCCTGTGCTAAAATTTATGGTCGTTTGAAGTTGACCTAAAACTCATACTTAAGCATAACTTGCAAAAATTTAGATTTTGCTCTTTCCATATTAGTTCTTTTTAAAAATCAAGGTTCTACATCTAGTGACCTTAAATTAATACTAAAGAAATTTTTAATCCCTTGGCAAAAACTTACTCTCTACGAATGATGATTCAAGCCTTAGCTCAAAAATTTTCCGAGCTGTTACATTATTTGTCCCTTAGGATCATTCGTCCTCGAATGACAACTGCACTAGGTATGGAATGGTTTACTCTTACTAGGGTCTACTAATGGTATACTCTTACTATATTAATGGTTAAGCAAAAATCCTTCAGTTCGGGTTCTATAACTCTCTATAGGGAATCCCATCCCAACACTATTACTCCTTACCGCCACATTTAAGCTTAGTACTTTAACAACTCCACGGAGGTCCTACTACCCGACTCTTTTGAAACTAACTAAGGGCTCTAATTTAACTATTTTTCATAGTAAGACCTTATCCTCCCAAACACTTTGGAATTCATTACTATCTTCTTCTCAATAATTGACTTGAATTCTTATCTCATCTCGCCTTTAGGTCTAAAACTAGCACTTGAAAGCTATGGACCCATTCCACATCTCTAACTGGTGTACATTCTTTTACTCCTCTTTTTACTGTTGTAACTTAGCCAAACTTCACTGTCCTTATCTAAACGTTAGGGTCTTTTATTTGTAACACTCATACCTATTCAATCTAATCACCTTAATGCCACACTTACTCTATGTCAAGTATTCTAGATCAAATCTAAAGTCTAACATGATCACCCTCATGTTTTCATTCTTTCGATAATGACACTTATCTCAAATTCAAGCTTAATGTTTACCACTAAACCTGAATATCAAATTAGTTGCTGACCTACTATACTATACCTCAATACTATTATGGATATTTAGAAACACTTGTCCACTAGGACCTTATCATAATTAGTCAATCTTTACCTATAAGTCTGCATACTCAAATTACAATCACATTCCACTTTACAACGTAAGTACTACTTACTCACTTATTGCACATTATCTCTCAAATAAATCTATCATTCTCTGAATACCATGAGGTTCTCCTTTCAAAATTCATAATCCTAGATTAGATCTATCACTTTATGAATACTTTTGCTCTTCTATTCAACACTTACACTTGGTCATTACTTACCCAATGACACTTCATCCAAACTCCTTTCTAGCTAAACCACACTATACATCTTGTGATAAATCTTCACAAATCATCATTACTTAGACTAGCCATAAGGAGAACTCCTCACTAATAACTAACTAGGTGCATGGATATAATAATATAGTGTGCCCCATCACTATCTCCCTTTTTATGATTACTAAACCTCTACATATTTTCCTCTAACTCTAGGCACTTTCACTACTACTACTCATGATCTCATAGCTCATGCTACCTTTTTGGGTGAAAATACTACCCAAGCTCTAAACATACTTTCTCATAAACATCTCACTTGAACAAGTTTTAAGTAAAAAAATACAACTCGCTTTTAGCTCAAATGCATGATTCATATGAATATGGGTTCATTATTCTTAAACTGAACACTTAACTTACTCATGGACTTCTGTTAATACCTCTGGAGTCTCATGAATTCCTCAAAAGTTTTACTAAGAATAACTCACTGACAAAGTACTGGTTCTGCTTTTTAACCACAACTAGTATGACGGGTAGTTGAATGATTATGACAACGCACGAGTTATAATTGATAGCTATGACTTAGCTATATTGCACTATTAAAAGTAAGAAACAAGGGAAACTATTCTCAAATGTCCATAGTACCTCTTCATAGAAATAGGGCCCTCACAACCATACACAAGATCCTACTTGACACAGCTTCATAGACACCCTAGGACACTTAAACATTATGCTCTAATAACAAGTTTTTCACGAGTCGAGTCTAAGACTTGGACGTGGCTAGCACTCAAGAACCACTTTTTTCCCAAAGCGAACCCTCATCCTGGCTAAGTACAAACAGAAGACTAACTTAAGCATCCAAAAGCATTAAACTGAAATGAAATTCAATAAACTCAACTTTACAAAGCTTTAAATCAAATAAACAACTCTGAATAATAATAATATATTCAACTGGCCATAAAATAGGCAACTTAAGTCTTTAAAACATTTAACAAAATAAATGAAGACTTTGAAACTCTACTTTCTATCTGTGAAGCCCCTAAATGACAACAATGGAAGTCGGGACAAGATTCATGAAATCCTAACAACTGATATAACTGAAAGGTAAATGAAATCCTCCAGAAGCAATGAGTCTCTCCACACTAACTTGAACACTCAGATATATCAAAGGAGCTCCTGTTGATGATCCTCATTACCTAGATTTGCATCATGAGAAGATGCGGGCCATATGGCTCAATATGTGGAATGTACGATCATGTAAAGGAATTCCAAAGAAAAGCATAAGCTTAAAACTTGATAAAAGGGAAACATACTTACCTTCACTAAACTCACTCAACTCAAGAATAAGTTACTCAACTAAAGATACTGAAATCAATATACTCGATTATGGATACTTAACTGAACTCATTTCAATATAACGCAGTTTAAAACAAGTGCAAAATAAAGAAAAGTTGTTTTAAAACATGATGTCAACTCATAATCATAATATCATAAAAGACATACCATGATCCCTCTCAAAGTCTACTTGTGTGATGCATGAATAAAGTCCCATACCCCCCTTTATACTAAGAAGAACCACTTAAGAAACCATGCAATTACTACTGTAGGAGTTTCTCTAACCTACAACCATCACTATCAGCCTATGTGCTGATACATTGCTTTTACCATCACACCGTCAGACTGTCCTATACTTTGACATCATGTAGAACTACTTAAATTTGTGGATCTACTAGCTTAATTTAAGTGATCATCTAAAAAGTATGACCCTTTGATACCCATGAGGGCTACATAGTTAATAGAGAACTGAGTTAATATGAACTTGCATCCCCATATCGGTACTCAATACTATTGACAGAAATAAACTTAACTCATATGTTTTCAAAACATTTATTTTATTTGAGATAATTACTCAAAAATTATCTTAAAAGCTTTATTTTGGAATCGATACTCCCTTTCTTTTAGAAATGTGAAAACAACTTTGAACTCTTTGGAAATACATAGTCCTCATATGCTTCTTTGAAGAAATGACTTCAATATTTATTCAACTTGAACTTACTTTCCAACAAAGTGAAAACGTTTGTGAAAGACTTTTGGAAACTTTATAAACTTCTCTTTTACTTGGTCCTTAACTTCTAGACTTGACTCGTTAACTTTCCTTGAATTGAAGTATGGATTCAATGTATAATCTCATGTTCGTAGATGATTTCATGATATTCAACTTGGAGGTTTCATGCGGAACTATGAGCATATGCCGAACTATGAGCATAAACTACTCAACTTAAGAACTCAAAGACATTTTTCATCTCAAGACTGTTCGACTTATAGGGTTCATGAAGAATTATGGGCATGAACAATTCAACTCAAGGATTTCCTGGGTAACATGTTATAGTCCCATGATAGGAAATATAAACTCTATTATGTAATAAACTTGTAACTCAAGATTTAGAACTTTCAGGTACTACTCCTCTCAAAGATACTAAATTTGTGGAGTACATGCGGAATTTATGGGCATGAATCAATTTGTGGAGTACATGCGGAACTTGAAGGTACTACTCCTCTCTAAGGTATACATACTACATGTAACTCATGTGTATGACTCTTCTAGTTCTCTTATTTACTTCCTCAAACATAGTTCAAATCAATGATGGATTTCAAAAAATTCACAATTGAACTTAAAGGATTTCTTAAACTCTACTTTTAGCTCTCTCTTGAATGTGAATTATGAATTCAAGAGTTTTGGTTCATGACATGGAGGATCTCATAATGACAAGGTAGACTAATGAATACAGTCTCTTCCTTCTCATACTCACTTTCTCGAGTCTTCAAATGAGTTACTAGAAGTTGTAGAAGACTCCTCAAAAGGACTTCCTTAGAATGTTGGAAAGAATTCTCAAAACTTAACTTTCATCTGTACCTTGAATTTGAATTATTAATTCAAGGTTATGATCATGTTAGGAATGATTTTAGGTTCTTATATGTATCTTAGAGTAGTTAGAATCCAAAGGGAGTGAGGGTGCACTTTAAACGAACTCAAAGTGAGAAACCGAAGACAAACTTGATTGGGCCGAACTAAGCGCAATGGGTGGCACGGGGAGTAAGCCCCTAAATTTTAGAGGAGGGTTTTGGGCGCTCTATCTAGCGCATTGCTCCAGGCCCCAACCTAGAAAATATTCCCAGTTTCCTTGCACGTTTGCTCACCCTAATTTGCCTAGAATTGAACAGTTTCTTCCCCAATCACTTGGATTCGATTGTTTAACTTAATTTCACTCTAATATACTTAATACAACACTCAAATTAATCAATTTCAACTCAAGAATTCATCAAAACTCTAACACAACATGATTTTGAATGAACTACAAGAATACCTCTCAAAACTCATCAAAAACTCTAATCATTAAACTTTAATAATGAAATTTCACTGAAAATTACATCATTGGAGTGTGGGTGAAATAATTTAACACTATCGATTCTTACATACCTCTTAGGGATTAAACTCATGGAGAAATTCTACAACAAGACGCAAGAATCTCGACAAACGCTTGATCCTCTCCTCTTTACTCCTCTTTTCTTTTCTTTTCTCTTTTTTTCTCTCCTTGAACTCTCAACTAAAACCCTTGGCTTATATTAGGATTATAAAACTAAACATTAAAGTATTAGACCCTAAAAACATTATTAAAAACGTATTAAATCTGATTGGATAAGGAAAGGACCAAAATACCCCTTACTATTTTCGGTTAACTTTCCTTAACTGGACAACCTAACTTCTAAAGATCATATCTCACTAATCCGAACTCAAAACTTAGAATACTCAGTGGAATTGGAAACATAATTCAAGATGTTGCTTAAGAGATCTTGTAGCACACCAAGCTCATCATGTGCTAGGATTTATGGTCATTTAAAGTTGACCTAAAACTCATACCTAAGCATAACTTGCAAAATTTCAAATTTCACTTTTTCCAATTTAGTTCTTTTTAGAACTCACGGTGCTACATCTAGTGATATGAACTTCATACTAAAGAAATTTTAATTCCTTGAAAAAAACTTACTCAGTACAAAGGATTGTTCAAGCCTTAGCTCGGAATTTTTCGGAGGTGTTACATAAACTCATTCAGAAATCAAAGTTTCTCTTTAATAATTTTAAAGTTAATATAATTTGGGAAATACTTAGTTGCTTATACTTTCTCTCAAAACATCTCTTCAGAGTCTACTAAAAAATTTTCTTTATTTTCCTCATAAATCAATTTAAGACAATGATTGGTTAAAATAATTTCTTAATGAATTACTTAATAATAAGGTTTATGGTGGGAAATAGATATGAACAACCAATTCAAAAATATCAATGTGTGATATACAACAACTTAACAATTGGGAATATAAATTAGCTTCAACGATGCTACTCATCTCAAATATACTCGCAATCAAGGGTCAAAACCCTAGATTACTATTTTATTGGTTTAAACTTAGATGTAGGGCATTAGAACTAGTCAAACACTGTGATAGTCTTACATACCTAGAAAGAACAATGTTCTTGGTGAACTTTATGAAAACTTCAACAATGCTCGAACCGCTAGAATTTATCCTCTTGGAACCTTAGTCTAATATATTAAAGTGTGAAAACGTTAGGATTTAGGCTTAGAATGGATGGGAAAGGTCTGAAATTCTATTAATTAATAGAAAACGGAAAACCCAATAGCGCTTTACAGATGTTCTGACAGACTGTCACCAAGATGACTGCCATAGATGTCATAAAAAAAAACCTGAAACACTGAAAATACTACAAAGTTGACAGGAAGTTGATGGACCATCATGTAGTCGACTGCCCGTAAAGGTTGTCGTCCACTTTTTCCTAATATGACAGACATAATTAAAATGGTTATAAGTTTTTACTCCAATCTTGAAATGAGGAAAACTTAGTGGTTTTGGAAAGAGGAATCAAAGACCTTCAATTTGATATTCATGGGCCACCTAACTAATCCTGAGATAGAAAATACGATGGTTTGAAGTTAACATAAGTAGAATCTAGTGTCGAAACTTAATAGATAAGAAAGTTTTCAATTCAACGTTGTGTTAGGGGGTTCTTGCGACTTTTATTTCAAATCCTTAATCATTCCAACACCAAGGAATTGAACTTCACACATATGAGTTATTTAAGAATGACCCACTACAATTTTACATGCAATTAAATAATTGATAGAGGATTATCTTAGAATTTTTTCGTCCTCGAATGATGGATGAACTGGGCATGAAAAGAGTAGGGACGTATTTAACAACCCAATTTAGTGCAAAATACACATAAAACTCACGTATCTAAAACATTATAGGAGAAATTGAGTTGAATGAGTACTTTAGGAAGTGTAAATATCTTTGACTAGAAATAACTAAGAGGAAAAAAGTATGAGGGTATCTGGTCTTCATATCCTCTTAAGCCTCCTGAGTTTTGTTCTCAACAAACTCATTTACCCACAAGACCTTGATTGATGCGACCTATTTGTTTCTTAACTTGCGAACCTGACGAACAAGAATCTGAATGAAAATCTCATCATAAGAAGGATGTCCTTGGTATGAATATTCTTGGTAGGAACAATAATTGAGGTATCGCTTCGACATTTCTCTATCATAGAGATGTGAAATATGGGACGGGGTGTTGCTAACTCTGACAGTAACTCTAACTCATAAGCTACATTACCAACTCTTTTAGATATCCTGGAAGGAAAAATGTATCAGGGGCTGAGTTTTCTTTTCTTATCGAATCTCATAACATCCTTCACAGGTGAAACCTTCAGTTATACCTAATAATAAACTTAAAGTCTTAATATCTTAGTCTAACATCTTTATAGGTTTTTTGACATCTCTGTTCTATTTTTAATATCTGTTGGATTATTTTCACTTCCATTATGGATTGATGAATTATGTCTTGTACTATCAACTAACTTTTACCAACCATAATCCAACCAGTAGGATACCTACACCTTAACCCATAAAGAGCATCATAAGGAGTCACCTCAATACTGGAGTGGTAGTTGTTATTTTGTGCAAACTCAATAAGAGGAAAATGGTCATCCAAATTCCCTTTTAATTCCAACACACATGCTCTCAACATGTCTTCTAAGGTATGAATAATGTGTTCAACTTGACCATTCGTCTGAGGAGGAAAGGCATATATTAAGGTTTACATCTGAACCCATACCTTTCTAAAACAAATTCCAAAATTGAACAGTAAACTGATCACCTCTATCCAATATGATGGACAAGGGAACTCCATGAAGTTCAACTATCTCATGATTGTACAAACCAGCATGCTCATATGCTGAATTGATAGCCCTTACAAGCAAAAAAATGGTTTATTTAGTCATTCGATCTACAATCTGCCAAATAAAATAATGTTGCCTGTGAGATCAAGGTGAGCAACAATTAAGACCATATTATCCATCTCCCACTTCCATTCTGGAAGAGTTGTGTTCTGAACCACACCACATGGCCATTGGTGTTCCACCTTGACTTTTTCACAATTTAGGCACTTAGCAACAAAATCTGCAATACACCTCTTCATGTTATTCAATCAATAGACTTCTCTCAAGTTATTATATGTAACTATGAGTTTCTTCCATGATCACTCATTTAGATCATCCACCTTCAGAACAAACAATCTACCGTCATATCTCAGCACACCATCTCCCTCTTTTTTCAAAAGTCATTATCTTCTTTTTATGAACATTTGTTTTTATTTCTAGTAAGATGGGGCCTTTATCTTTCTTATCCTTCTCTTATAACACTAATGAAGATTCAACCCCACTAATAACAATGTGATGTAAGTGTATAACTTTAAGAATCTTGTTTTACCCACATTCCAGAGACTTCTAATGTTGTTGGTTAGTTGTATATTCTTTTTGTAACACTCCAAAATCTCTAAGTTAAGACCCAAACCATTTCATTTACTTGAAGGATCATATTGGGTGATTATTGAATTTCCATATGTGTAAAGGTAAATTCTTTAGTCTGGAAATGATTTTGGATGTTAATTAAGGTAACTAGAATCTCTGAGCACAAAGTTGAGTTGAAACTGATTAAGTTTTTGATGTATGATTTTACTTAGATCAACTACAAACAACCATATGTGTTAGAATACAAAGTGTTATGTGTCCCATAACATATCACATTAGAGGCATTTGAATCCTCTTTCCGACGCCACCAATTTCACAACAATCTAAGGTTCAAGTAAAAGGTTAAGGTCATTTAAGTAATGTGATACAGTGCTATTACGAATTAGCCGATGGGAAAACATTAGAAGGGTCGTTTTTATCTTTTTAACTCTAAGTAAACCCTAGACAAATTGCAAAAACAATCATATCTTCTCTCTTAATCCATCGTTATGTTCTCTCTAAAACATGATTCGTATGAAAATCGAGTATACCATCAATGTATGAGTAGTATGGTATATAGATGTACCATCAATATTTATGTAGTATGACTTCCTGAGTCATCAGTGATCATATTAAAATATGATTTTTATATGTTTTTTGAAAGATATTCAAAGTATGAATTGAGTTAAATTATAAAGGGGCTATGTATTCCCAGAGTTGTCAATCTTCACATTGATAAAAAAAGAAACTAAGATTTCTAAATGAGTTATGAATTTAAAAGATACTTCAAGAGCAGTTACTTCTTTTAAGAGGGTAGTTTAAGAAATTATCGCAAACGATAGAAAGAGTTTGTTTTATAAGCATATCGGAACAAGCACACAGTATTGAGAGTAGTATTGAGAACCGATATAGGGGAGAGTTCAGAAAACTCACAGCTCCCATAAACCATGAATACCAACATGGGTAAAGGGTCATACTTTTTTGATGATTCCTTATCGTTTTTTAGCATAGTTTAGTGGATCCACTTAGTTGAGGAGTTATATATTCCAGCAAGGAATAAGACATTTCGGACAATGTGGGCGAGACATTGTATAATCACTTAGCTCATAGTAATAGTTGTCGGTTAGAGAATCTCTCTATAAAGTTAAAGTGTATTGTTATATATCACTTATTATGTTGAGTTCATAGATAAGAAAGTACTTTGTAAAGCTTGAAATGATTTAACTCTTTTATTTTTTTGCATTCAGTTTGAGTATATTGTTATCTATTTCAGTCCTTTCTTTTAGTTATTTGTTTTTCAACTATATTGCATACTCGTACATCCAATTTACATGTTATTAAGATCTTCAACAAGAGATTTTTGAGATTACTCCATCCGCTCGTCTTCTTATGGGTGAGACCTTCTTATTTTTGGAGTACTCCAGTTTTATGAGTTGTCAGTTGTAGTTCTTTGGTGTAGTCATGGGTCTTTGTCCCACATCTATGTATAGTAGAGATTCATAGATATAGAGTTTTTAGAGAGTCTTTTGGTTTCAGATATATTATTTAAAATTTATGTTTCATACTATGTGCATACAACAAAGTTTGAGATTTAATAAACTAATTTTAAACGCTTCTTTCAATTTGATGCATATGTATTCTCAAGTTAGTCTTCATCTTGTAGTTATCCAGGATGAGGGTTCGCTTGGAGACCAATAATGGTTCTCGAGTTTGGGCCACGTCCACGATGTAGTCCTGGGTCGTGACACTTTTGCCTAAATCAATGTCGGATTTTTGAGGAATGGGGTACAAATTCATTATCATATATGATTGTGTCCTTGTAAAAGGATGCAATAATTCTGCAAGGACAGAGCTTATGGACTGATTGAAAAGAGAGTGGAGAAGTTGAAAAGGTTCGACAATGATAAAGGCAACATTTGAGGTTTAAATCTGGATTTGATTATGCCAATATGATACCCTTAAAGAACTCCAAACTGTCTCAATTGTTGGCATAAGCAAACGAGTTGAACTTGGCACATTAGTCAAGATTTCATTCCCAATAGATATTTTTATAATGAGAGTTATATTCATAGAAAGATCTAATAGTGCAATCTATGAAAAAATATATATTATCTACTACTTAAACTAAAGCTTATAATCGTGCATCAATTTTCTCTATCATTTTTAAGTTTTATTTAGTACTTATTTATTTAGTATCTTGTACATATTACAATCAATTTTTTGGGTTTTTAAAAGAATAAGTTTCCTTTTTTATCTTGTTCTCGTTTTTGTTGTTGTTCTATTTTTCTTTCATTTTTGTTGGGTTTAGGGTGACTTGTCTTGATTGGAAAAGACAAGTGTAATCACCTAGATTTTTTTATCGTGACATGCCTCCAGGATAGTTTTGTGTATTAAACTACATCTATTATTTTTCTATATATAGTAATGAAATTTGTGTTAACACACGAGACCTAATAAATTTATTTCCATTTAAGTCCAATCTCCAAAATTATTTTAATATTAGAATCTAGTCTTCACTTCACTTATGGTAAATTTGAAGCATGTTAATTATTATTTATACACATTTTTCTTAGTCCATTGTATTCTCTACCACAAATAGCAATCACAACATTCAACTCATCTGCTCATGAATTGCACAAAATATTTAATTAAATTTAAACATTTTCATAATAATCATCTTCTATAATAATTATATTTTATTATAACAATCATGTTTAATTATCCTCTAATGCATGTCAGATACACCATAACTCAAATTTGTTGATTTTTTTGGTCAATATTAAAACTATATTCCTAAATTTGCATAAACTAGATAATTATAATCTTTGCACCTTCGAGTTTTAGAGGTTCATTCATATAAATGACCTTATGTTGGGATGACAATTTATTTTTCTTCCAATTGATGGTTGTGAATCCCAATGAGTCGTCTAGCGAATCATTGCAATTGATGCTCGATTTTAAAGTGATAATATGTCTCCCTTTACATCAAGTTATATTTTCATATCATAATCTAACATATGTTGTGTCTTACAATGCATTACAAGTTATGCCACTTGTTTTTATAACACTTGTGTGTTAGACACATTCGTTCAATTCACAACCCATCTGGTAAAAGTTCTCTAAACTTATGGCAAGTGAATTAAATACTACACATTTATGTCGAACAATTAATTCCTACAAAATATATTATGGAAAAGGAAAAACTGCTCGAACTTCAAATTTTGCATAATTAGGTCATAGATAAAGATACTTTGATCTGTAAGTTTTCACTGAATGAGTGAAGAATAAAAAATTGAAAATTGAAAACTACTCAAAAATAGTAAGTTTGTGTGCAAGAACTAGCATCCCAAAATTCTTGAGGAAAATGAATCTTAATCTCTCTCTCTCATTATATATATACAAAATAATATGAATGTTGTTTTGTATTGTCATGGAAAGTAAAAATAATGTTCAAATTCATTGTTAGGTAGAGTTTGGTATATTCATATACGAATTCAAAATAAAAGCAATTATTTAATGATAATAACAAAAATCTAATATAAAGTTATATTTCATAAGTTTAACCTTATAATCATTATTTTTTTGTTCAATCATATTTATATCCGTACAATAACAACAATCATGTCATAATTAAAATAGTCAGAATCTGATATAAGAGAAATATTTTGAATCCATATGAATATTTAAATCAAACTCATTATTTATAGATCTTAGTTATCCCAATCAAATAAAACAAATTTCCTGGTCGAACTGATTGAGCATATCTTTTGTTGAAGACAACTTGTAGACATCTTTACTTAAGTTGCTTATATCTTCAAGGATTTCAGGTTTTGCGGTTGTAATTGCAAGTTCTCTCAACCTCTTAGATTGTTCTTGATTTCAACTATTGACATTAGGCATTTTTTCCTTGATTCTTTTGAAATCCATCGCTATCACAAAAATTCAGTAATGCTTGTTTAGCAGCCACTGCATCTTCAAATCTACTAGTGTCACTTGCTCGTTATTCGATGATAAAACATCAACATAACTGATTTATTGTGAATTAATTTAAAGATGATTGGTCTTAAAAGGGGGATTAGATATTTTGTCGAATAACACTTCACATGTCTTCTTATCCCTAACAGCTTCTAAAGGGGCCTCCATGACAAGTTAGTGTTACTAACCTAGATCTACTTTGTGTGCCTATATATACTACAAAAAATTGTATTAAAACAATAAAACTATGAAACTTATTTTTATTCAAGTCAAAGCTCCAAGATTATTGTAATATAAGAATCTAGTTTTGATTTCACTTATGGTAAATTTGGAGCATGTTAATAATTATTTTTCCATTTGATCATCTTATTATCCAATATTATTGTATTTTCAAAATAATTTACTATCAAGTTTAAGTACTTCAATTGGATAAAAGAAAATTAATTTTTACATTATTTATATATATACTAGATTGGCATAAGTCGTGTTCAGCACGACCGCAACATGCATGGTTTCACTATTGCTTTTTCACTTTAAGCATTACAACTTAAATAATTCAATTAAAATATTTCAGATGTATTTATACTAGCAAGAATGAAACATTTGCATTTTTGGAACAAAGAGAAGCTCTCATGTACTTGTGAGAAAGAGAAGCTTCGATCTTACATCAAATATAGAAAAAATCATACATTCGTTAATGCTAAAGTTTTAATAGACAACTAATAGGCTACGTACAACACGTGCATAATTGGGTAGTATTATTTATTATAAGAAAATCGACGTAAGACCACCCCAAGTCTGAATTGAGTTTTAAAAGAAAGTTAATTTAGGAGTGGCGGCATTGTGTTATGAGAAGTTAAGGGGAATGAGGATGTCGGGTGGTTGCGTGGGTGGGGTATTGTGTTAAAAAGAAATTGGGGATGGATGATGTTTTTCTTTTCCTTTTTTTTGGACTAAAAACATAGTCCTTTTTTTTCTTAAATCGTTATTTTATAGGTTTATGCCACAGGTCTTTTCTTATTGGGTAATATGTCGCATCATCCTCAGGTGTATGACACACTGTTTATGTTTTGTTGATTGTCATAAAATGTTCAATAATAGTAATTTTTTACTAACAAAGGTGTTCATTGGAATAGGCCTAAGATAAGGTGTCTAAGTGAATCATGCGGATAATTTTAAGAGGCTATCGATGACTTAACCCTTTAAAAACATAACTCTTTATGTGGTTTGAGATTATTACTCAAAATATTTCTCTTAAAAGAGATGATACTCAGACTTTCTCATGATAACTCATTTTGAAACTAGTTTTTCCTCTCATCTTAAAAGTGAAAGCATTTACTCTTTGTAAATACTTAGTTTCCATATATATTTTAAGTCAACCTCTGATCTATTATAAGTCACCTCATAAATGGGGATCCAACTACATTCATTCTCACCCCAACTGATTGTCCATCTAAAAAAGCATATTTCATTTATTAATATAAAAATTTCTGTCTAATAAAAATTCCTTGTTCAATTGCTCTTTTTATTCTTTTTCTTAATTTCTTATTCTTAGTTAGGATATTCGGGACTCACAATTGAAATGATCTCACATGTTTATATTCTTTTAATTTGTATTATTTTCATGGTGAGTGGGATAGGAGAAAAGATTACTTTTTGTCACGACCCAAAACGAGCCGCGAGTGGCACCCACACTTATCCTACTATGTGAGCGAACCAACCAATCTAAACCCCAACATTTCAATCATAATAACCAGAAAATAATGTGGAAGACTCAAAATCTTTATTAATATAACCAATAAACAAGCTTCTAAAGTTTATTAACTATTATCCCCAAAATCTGGAAGTCATCACCACAAGAACATCTATCCTCAAATTACTAAATCTAGGAGTATCTAAGAAGCTAAAATAAATAAACAGCTAGTCCATGCCAGAACTTCAAGGCATCAAGACGTGAAGAAGAAGATCCAGTCCAAGCTAGAAGCAATAGCTCACCCTGAAATCTGGTGTGATAAAGACTGGCTAGAGTTGCGGACGAGTCAAAGTCGATGGCACGTTTGCTGCACTCCACAATATCAAGAAAACAATTTACAAGTAGGGGTCAGTACAAGGAACACGTACTGAGTAGGTATCATCGGTCAACTCAAAATAGAAAGCAATATATATCGAATAATACATAAAACCAACCAAATACTTAACATGTGATAACAACAAGTGTAAGAATCATTTGCAACAACACCAAACACATCTATGAAGACTCAAGCCTCCACAACATACTCATTTAGGAAATAGGTACTTCAAATTGAGTATATTAACATAATTCAAGATTCATTCTCTTTATTCCTCTTGTGTCGGTACGTGACACTCCGATCCCCTCAATATTCATTCTCTTTATTATCCTGGTGTCGGAACGTGACACTCCGATCCTCTACTATCCTAGTGTCGGAACGTGACACTCCGATCCTCTACTATCCTAGTGTCGGAACGTGACACTCCAATCCTCTACTATCCTGGTGTCGAAACGTGACACTCCGATCCTCTACTATCCTGGTGTCGGAACGTGACACTCCGATCCACTATTATCCTGGTGTCGGAACGTGACACTCCGATCCTCTACTATCCTGGTGTCGGAACGTGACACTCCGATCCACTACTATCCTGGTGTCGGAACGTGACACTCCGATCCTCTACTATCCTGGTGTCGGAACGTGACACTCCGATCCCTTTTTTCTACGTGTCGGTTCGTGACACCCGATCCCCTAATCTACGTGTAAGTTTGTGACACCCGATCCCCTAATCTCATTCTTTTAGTTCATCAAGCCTTCTTTTATACCAAGGCATCATCATTAACAAAGTGAATTTAAGGTTTAAGATTCACAGTCTTATCTTTCCAATCCATTACAATTACGTAATCACATCATGCAAGCACACAATTAAGCATATAGAAGACTTTACAATACTACCCAATACATATCATTCGCTATTAAGAGTTTACTATGAAATAACATAAACCATAACCTACCTGCACCGAAGAATCGTGATCAAGCAATCTACTTCTCAATGCCTTTGCTTTCCTCTTCACTTCTCCCTCTCTCGTTCGTTCTTCCCTCTTCTCTCTGTTCTTTCTATTTTTCCTTATTCAAACCCTTTTCTTTTACCCTAATTATCATATAATTAAGTATAAAAGATGATAAAAGTAACCCACTATTTATTTCAAGGTTATCTCCTTTAACCCCCAAGTAATTAAATTATTAACATTAACCCACTAACTTTATAATTATAGCAGGAATAGTCCAAAACGCCCCTTAAGACTTTTAACAGAAATCCGACCCAGTCAGGGTTACGCAGCCTGTGACGGTCCGTCATGACTGTGACGGTCCGTCCTGTAGGTCCGTCACAAAGTTCAGAGAGTTAATTTCTGTGGAAAGGTTTGTGACGGTCCGCGGTGCCTACGACGGTCCGTCCTGCAGTTTCGTCACGAAGATCAGAGAGTTAATTCTGTGGAAAGATGTGTGACGGTCCATCGTGCCAACGACGGTCCGTCCTGCCATTCCGTCATAAAGTTCAGAGAGTCGATCTCAGTACCCAAATTTCAGAATCTAAGTGTTTTGGAACGAGACCCCCTCGACGGTCCGTCGTGCCCATGACGGTCCTTCGTGGGATCCGTCGACCCAGACAGTTATTACCAGAAATAAACTCTACTGCTCAAAACGACTAAACAAGTCGTTACAATAGATACCAATTTACCCATCGTTCGTCCTCGAACGATCACAAGAAGAAAAACAAGGGCGAAAAGGAGTACCTGAATCTGTAAACAATTGTGGGTATCTTTCTTGCATATCAGCCTCTTTCTCCCAAATGGACTCTTCAACTGGTCGATTCTTCCATTGAACCTTGATGGATGCAATCTCCCTTGATCTCAACATGCGGATTTCTCTATCTAGAATGGCAACAGGCTCTTCCTCATAAGACAAATTCTCATCAAGAAGAACTGAATCCCAACGAATAATGTAGTTCCCATCCCCATGGTATCTTTTAAGCATAGACACATGAAATACCGGGTGCACTCCTGACAGTCCTGGAGGCAAGGCTAATTCATAAGCCACCTCCCCTACTTGCTTAAGTACTTCAAATGGTCCAATATACCTTGGGCTTAGCTTACCACTTTTACCAAACCGCATCACCCCTTTCATGGATGAAACCTTCAGCAAGACTTGTTCACCCTCCATGAACTCCAAGTCTCTAACCTATCGATCTGCATATTCATTTTGCCTACTTTGCGCTGCTAAAAGCTTTTCTTGAATGAATTTCACTTTCTCTAATGATTCCCTCAGAAGATCAGTACCCCAGGGTCTAACCTCAAATGCATCAAACCAACCAATGGGGGACCTACATCTGCTCCCATACAGTGCCTCAAATGGAGCCATATCAATACTTGAGTGATATATTATTGAATGAGAACTCTGCTAAGGGTAAG
The DNA here is from genome assembly GCA_027705065.1 of Solanum peruvianum. Taxonomy (NCBI): domain Eukaryota; kingdom Viridiplantae; phylum Streptophyta; class Magnoliopsida; order Solanales; family Solanaceae; genus Solanum; species Solanum peruvianum. The sequence goes on along the minus strand of JAKWJD010001766.1, from coordinate 10,742,622 downwards.
AAGTTATCCCAATGACCACCGAATTCTATCACACATGCACGAAGCATATCTTCCAACACCTAAATTGTTCGCTCACACTGACCATCGGTCTGAGGGTGAAATGCAGTACTAAGGTCCAACCTAGTACCTAATTCAGCATGCAATGTTCTCCAAAACATAGAAGTAAACTGCGTACCTCTATCTGATATGATGGAAAGTGGAACTCCATGCAATCGAACAATTATATAGAGTTTGGCTAACTTCTCTGCATTGTAAGTCACCTTGACCGGAATGAAGTGAGCAGACTTAGTTAATCTGTCCACAATTACCCAAATAGAATCAAACTTACCCAATGTCTTTGGAAGACCAACCACGAAGTTCATTGCAATTCTCTCCCACTTCCATTCAGGAATGGGCATTCTCTGAAGTGTTCCTCCGGGCCTCTGGTGTTCATACTTTACCTGCTGACAATTCGGGCATTGTGCGACAAAATCAACAATGTCACGGTTCATCCTACTCCACCAAAAATGTTGCTTTAGGTCATGATACATCTTGGTTGCACCAGGATGTGTAGAATATCCTGAACTATGAGCCTCTGTAAGAATAGTGTGGATCAAATCATCAACACGAGGCACACATACCCTTCCCTTAATCCTCAAAGCACCTTCCTCATCGATTTTTGCTTCTTTAGCCTCTCCTCGCAACACCTTATCTCGGATCCGAATCAGTTTCTCATCAGTAAACTGCTTTTCCTTAATCTTGTCAAGAAAGGAAGATCTTGCCTCCACACAGGCCAAAATTCCTCCCTTCTCTAGTACTTCCAGCCTCATAAAGTCATTAGCCAGAGTCTGAACCTCTCTAGCCAATGGGCGTCTAGAAACCTGCAAGTGAGCTAGACTTCCCATGCTCCCTGCCTTTCTACTCAAGGCATCTGCCACAACATTAGCTTTTCCTGGGTGATACAAGAGATTGATATCATAGTCCTTCAGTGGTTCCATCCATCTCCTCTGTCTTAAATTCAAATCTTTCTGAGTAAAGACATACTGTAAACTACGATGATCCGTATAGACTTCACACTTAACCCCATATAGATAATGTCTCCATTGCTTTAATGCAAACACTACCGCAGCCAACTCCAAATCGTGGGTCGGATAATTACGTTCATGCACCTTTAATTGCCTCGAAGCATAAGCAATTACATTCTTCTCTTGCATTAGCACTGCACCCAAACAAGAATAGGATGCATCATAATAAACAATGAAATTCTTGCCTTCCACTGGCAAGGTAAGAATTGGTGCAGTAGTCAGCAAGGTTTTGAATTTCTGGAAACTTTCTTCACATTCGTCCGACCATACAAATGGAATGTTCTGCTTAGTCAAATTTGTCAGCGGGGAAGCAATGGAAGAAAATCCCTTGACAAATCGACGGTAATAGCTAGCTAAACCAACAAAGCTCCTTACCTCTGACACATTAGTAGGTCTTACCCAATTCCTCACTGTTTCAATCTTGGAAGGATTCACTATCACTCCATCCTTAGAAATCACGTGCCCCAAGAAGGACACTGAATCTAGCCAAAACTCACACTTGGAGAATTTGGCATAAAGCTTTTTCTTCCTCAACATCTCCAATACAATTCTCAAATGCTCCTCATGTTCCTTCTTACTTTTTGAGTATATCAGTATATCATCAATAAATACGATAACAAAGAGATCCAGATATGGCTTAAAAATCCCGTTCATCAAGCTCATGAAAGCAGCAGGGGCATTCGTAAGACCAAAAGACATTACTACGAATTCGTAATGCCCATACCTGGTTCAAAAAGAAGTCTTTGGCATATCTGTTGCCCGTATTTTCAATTGATGATAACCGAATCTCAAGTCAATCTTGGAGAAGACACAAGCACCTTGTAACTGATCGAACAAGTCATCAATGCGAGGAATGGGGTACTTGTTCTTAATAGTTACCTTATTCAACTGCCGGTAGTCTATGCACATCCGGAAACTCCCATCCTTCTTCTTCACAAATAACACCGGAGCACCCCAAGGGGAAATGCTTGGTCTAATGAAGCCTTACCTAACAACTCTTGAAGTTGGGCCTTTAAATCCCTTAACTCAGCGGGAGCCATTCTATAAGGGGGTATGGAAATGGGGCGAGTACCCGGCTCCAGATCGATGCAAAAGTCAATATCTCTATCCGGTGGCATACCAGGATGGTCTGTAGGAAACACATCCAGAAACTCACGGACTATCGAAACCGACTCAATTGAAGGTACTTGGGTAGTATCATCCCTGAGGTGTGCCAAGAAATCTAAACACCCTTTACTAACAATTCTCTTAGCACGAAGGAAGGAAATGATACGAACTGGAGTGGAAGTGTAGTCATCCTCCCACACTAACGGATCTGTCCTAGGCTTGGCCAACGTTACAGTTTTGGCATTACAATCTAAGATTGCAAAACTTGGAGAAAGCCAAGTCATACCCAGAATTACATCGAAATCAACCATTTCTAAGATAACCAAGTCTACATGAGTGTTGCTCCCCACAAAAGTTACAAGACAAGACCTATACACCTTTTCAATTATTACAGACTCACCCACCGGAGTAGAAACACGAATTGGCATGCCAAGCAATTCACAATGTAAATTAAGACCAGTAGCAAATGAGGAAGATACATATGAAAATGTGGAGCCAGGATCAAATAATACAGAAGCCATGCAATAACAAACCAAAAGATTACTTGTGATAACAGCATCAGATGTCTCCGCTTCAGACCTCCCAGGGGAAGCATAACAATGGGCCCTCTCACCTGTCTGTCTGTTGCCCCTACCATGTTGTGTTGTAGTAGCTCCAGTTTCCCCGTCACCCCGGCCGTTTTGGTGACCACCATTACCTCGGCCACCACGTCCTCCAGAATGACGGCCTCTTCCATGACCACCTCTACCTCTGACTATTGGGGGTCCGTAACTCTGTTTTGGACAATGCCTCCTAATGTGCCCAGTCTCCCCACATCCATAACACTCTCTGGATTCAAGCATAGTCTCTGTGAGAATGACCAAGTCTGGGGGTGACCTCCAAACTCAGAGGAATGTTGGCTGGTCTGTGATGGACCCCCAGCTACAGCCTGCAGTGAAGACTGAATAGGTCGGGCTGGGTAACCTCCTGAACCCTGCCCTCTGGAGTAAGAACCATTAAACTCACCTCCCTTACGAAACTTCTTAGATGTCGATGCCATGGTGAAGTCGTCTGGCTTCACCCCCTCCACTTCTATCACAAAATATACCACCTCCTGAAAGGATTTTGCCGCAGCAGCTACCTGTAAGGCTGAAATCTGCAAATCTGACTTCAACCCTTTCGAGAAACGGCAAATCCGCTCTTGTGCACTGAAGCAAAGTTGGGTGGCATACCTGGATAGTTCACGAAACTTAGCCTCATAAGCAGTAACCCACATCCTGCCTTCCTCTAGGCTCAGGAATTCATCTCTCCTCCTATCCCTCAAAGTCCGGGGTATATACTTCTCCATAAACAAGCTAGAGAATGATGCCCAAGTCATAGGTGGTGCTTGTGCTGGTTGACACTCAACATATGACCGCCACCACATTTTGGCGTTCCCTTGAAACTGATAGGTCACAAACTCAACACCAAATCGTTCTACTATGCCCATCTTATGTAGCAACTCATGACAATCAACCAGAAAATCGTAGGCATCCTCAGATTCAGCACCCTTGAAGACTGGAGGTTTCAACTTCAAGAATTTAGTGAAAAGTTCATGTTGATCACTAGTCATTATAGGCCCTGTAGTCAATCGAGGAAACGTGCCTATTTCCAATAAGGCATCCATGCGGGGAGCCATAGCAGCTGCATGTTGTACTCCCGGAACCTGAGGTGCTGGTGCAGAAAACACTGGAGGTGTCTGGCCTTGATCAGATAACCTGCTAAGATAAGCAAGAACCTGGTTAATCATATCTGAGGTAGGTTGGGGTGGTAATTCCTCATTCTGCACTTGCTCATTTTCCCCTTCCTCACCCTCTCTTACTACCTCATCATTCGGTGGAGGAGTCACTGCCCTAGTACTAGTTGGACCAGGTGTTTGTCCTCTACCTCTAGAGGACGTCCTCCCACAACCTCTACCACGGCCTCTTGCCACTGTTCCTCTTCGAGTTACAGCCCCAGTGATTGGCTCAGACGCATCCTGTCTTGCCGGTGTTGGTGTTGGCGCAATTGCCGCTCTAGTTCTAACCATCTGTGAAATAGAGTGAAGATGGTCAGATACCAATTTGTATCACCTAGATACCAATTGGATCCAAGTAATAGCACGAAAGAAAGAAAGAATGGAATTTTTCTAAAGTCCTATAGCCTCTCAAAGAAAAGTAAAGGCGTCCCCCTACCATTCCTTAAGAATCTACTAGACTCGTTCTTGTGTGATGAGACCAACGAACCTATTGCTCTGATACCAAGTTTGTCACGACCTAAAATGAGTTGCGAGTGGCACCCACACTTATCCTACTATGTGAGCGAACCAACCAATCTAAACACCAACATTTCAATCATAATAACCAGAAAATAATGCGGAAGACTCAAAATCTTTATTATTATAACCAATAAACAAGCTTCTAAAGTTTATTAACTATTATCCCCAAAATCTGGAAGTCATCACCACAAGAAAATCTATCCTCAAATTACTAAATCTAGGAGTATCCAAGAAGCTAAAACAAATAAACAGCTAGTCCATGCCAGAACTTCAAGGCATCAAGACGTGAAGAAGAAGATCCAGTCCAAGCTAGAAGCAATAGCTCACCCTGAAATCTGTTGTGATAACGACTGGCTAGAGTTGCGGACGAGTCGAAGTCGATGGCACGTTTGATGCACTCCACAATATAAAGAAAACAATTTACAAGTAGAGGTCAGTACAAGGAACACGTACTGAGTAGGTATCATCGGCCAACTCAAAATAGAAAGCAATATATATCGAATAATACATAAAACCAACCAAATACTTAACAGGTGATAAAAACAAGTGTAAGAATCATTTGCAACAACACCAAACACATCTATGAGGACCCAAGCCTCCACACCATACTCATTTAGGAATTAGGTTATTCAAATTGAGTATATTAACATAATTCAAGATTCATTCTCTTTATTCCTCTTGTGTCGGTACGTGACGCTCTGATCCCCTCAATATTCATTCTCTTTATTATCCTGGTGTCGGAACGTGACACTCCGATCCTCTACTATCCTAGTGTCGGAACGTGACACTCCGATCCTCTACTATCCTGGTGTCGGAACGTGACACTCCGATCCTCTACTATCCTGTTGTCGGAACGTGACACTCCGATCCTCTACTATAGTGGTGTCGGAATGTGACTCTGATCCACTACTATCCTGCTGTCGGAACGTGACACTCCGATCCTCTACTATCCTGGTGTCAGAACGTGACACTCCGATCCTCAACTATCCTGGTGTCGGAACGTGATACTCCGATCCCCTAATTCTTTGTGTCGGTTCTTGACACCCGATCCCCTAATCTACTTGTCGGTTCATGACACCCGATCCCCTAATCTCATTCTTTTAGTTCATCAAGCCTTCTTTTATACCAAGTCATCATCATTAACAAAGTGGATTTAAGGTTTAAGATTCACAGCCTTATCTTTCCAATCCATTACAATTATGTAATCACATCATGCAAGCACACAATTAAGCATATAGAAGACTTTCAATACTACCCAATAAATATCATTCGCTATTAAGAGTTTACTATGAAATAACATAAACCATAACCTACCTCCACCGAAGAATCGTGATCAAGCAATCTACTTCTCAATGCCTTTGCTTTCCTCTTCACTTCTCCCTCTCTCGTTCGTTCTTCCCTCTTCTCTCTGTTCTTTCTATTTTTCCTTATTCAAACCCTTTTCTTTTACCCTAATTATCATATAATTAAGTATAAAAGATGATAAAAGTAACCCACTATTTATTTCAAGGTTATGTCCTTTAACCCCTAAGTAATTAAATTATTAACATTAACCCACTAACTTTATAATTATAGCAGGAATAGTCAAAAACGCCCCTTAAAACTTTTAGCAGAAATCCGAACCAGTCAGGGTTACGCAGCCTGTGACGGTCCGTCATGACTATGACGGTCCGTCCTGCAGGTCCGTCACAAAGTTCAGAGAGTTAATTTCTGTGGAAAGGTTTGTTACGGTCCATCGTGCCTACGACGGTCCGTCCTGCAGTTCCGTCATGAAGATCAGAGAGTTAATTCTGTGGAAAGATGTGTGACGGTCCGTCGTGCCAACGACGGTCCGTCCTGCCATTCCGTCGGTGAAGTTCAGAGAGTTGATCTCAGTACCCAAATTTCAGAATCTAAGTGTTTTGGAACGAGACCCCCTCGACGGTCCGTCGTGCCCATGACGGCCCGTCGTGGGATCCGCCGACCCAGACAGTTATTGCCAGAAATAAACTCTACTGCTCAAAACGACTAAACAGGTCGTTACACTTTTATTCTTTATTTGAATTTTGGGTACAGAAAAAAGAAAAAAATTGTATTAGTACTATTTTACGAAAATATATAAGTAATGTAAAAAATGACTAAATTTCTAAATATCGATTAATCTTATGATTTAAGAGAAATCGACTTTCCAAATTAACAGAGTCGCCACTTGATTAATTGTAAAAAAACAAGAAAAATTCAAATTTTTTTTCAAAAGATTTAAACAGATAAAAATCAGTTGAAAAAATGGGTTCAAATTTCAATAAAATATCCATCAAATAAACAATTTTTATTTAATTCTTTATAGTTTATCACCATTATTATTTTTATTTAAGTCCCAATCTTTTATCAAAAACTATAAAGAATTAAATAAAAATTGTTTATTTGATGGATATTTTATTCCAAATAAAAACAATTTAATAAACCTTGCAAAAGGAAAAACTTATTTTTCAAAATTTGACTGTAAAAGTAGATTTTGGCAAATAAAATTAGAAGAAAATTCAGTTAAATTAACTGCATTCAGTACTCCTAATGGACATTGCGAGTGGTTAGTAATGCCTTTTGGATTAAAAAACGCACCACAAATATTCCAAAGAAGAATGGATAAGATCTTCTCGGAAGATAATTATTTAATAATTTATATTGATGATATATTAATATGTTTTATAACATATGAAGACCATTTAAAACATCTAAAAAGATTTTTAGAAAAATGTTTAAAAAATGGAATAATCTTAAGTCAGAAAAAGGCTGAGATAAACAAAAATGAAATAGAATTTTTAGGAAAGATTATTTCTAAAAATGGAATAGAACTCCAAGCACATATTGCTAAAAAGATTATAGAATTTCCTGATAAACTTACAACAAAACAAGAAATCCAGAGATTTCTAGATTGTTTGAACTACGCAGGAGAGTTTATACCACATTTAGCAAAGAAAAGAAATATATTTCAAAAGTTAATAAGAAAATCCAACATACTTGGTTGGACGGAAGAGCACACTAAATGTGTAAAAAACTTAAAAGAAGAATGTTCAAAATTACCCAAATTAAGACTACTAGATGAAAGTGATAATCTAGTTCTACAAACAGATGCATCGGATTATCATTGGGGTGCTATTTTGCAAACAGATCTTAATGAAATTTGCAGATACACAAGCGGTACATTCAATGACGCAGAAACAAGATATTCCACTAACGAAAAGGAATTATTAGCAATCGTAAAGGGAATTAGAAAGTTTTCTACATTTCTTTTACCAAAACAATTCATTATTAGAACTGATAACACTCAAGTTGCAGGACTAATAAACAATAGATTGCCTTCAGAACCTCAATACAGGAGACTTCATAGATGACAAGTTTTATTATCTTTTTATACCTTTTCTATTGAATATATAAAAGGAATTGACAATTTTCTTGCAGATTTCCTATCAAGAAACGTCCAATATGAACAATCAGACGAAAATCCTGGTTAACAGGATATATGAAAAGATGAAAAAGGTGGATGAATCCATCGATGAGAAAGGACAAAAATTGTTTAAAATAAGAGATGAACTCTCAAAGTTATCTGAACAATCTCGAATGCTGCAATTCGAAATAAACCAACTCAGCACTGATCAAGCTGAAAACATGAGAGAATTTTTACTTCTCTGTGAACATTTGGACTCGCGTCCAATTCAGAATTCAAATCTGAAAGAAAATATCATTCTCAACAAGGTGGAAGGAGATGTCCCACCAGCACCTAGTGCAAAAAACATCTCGACGGTACGCACGGATATGCCATCTTCGTCCAAAAAGGATGTAAGAGAAAGCCGAGCAAATGAAGCTTCAAGTTCTTCATCAGTTAAGACTGAAAAAATATCTGGAAACCCAGAAAATAAGACTAACCCAGATTCTTCTGGAGCAAAAGTTTTTTCTTCTTTACAGGGAAAACAACATCCGAAGGAAGAAGAGTATCTAAAATTCACTAGATACATTTACAATCTCCCAGAACATAGCGGAGAAACATATGGAGTTTTAGGAACAACTAGTTTGTTTCCTAGAATATCTATATTCCTAAACGGAATTCCAAGCTTTACAGCTCAATTATTCGAGTTCGGATTTTTGGACCGAATATACACAAGTCCAGATCTCAAGGAGATATCCCAACTACCATCCAGATTGTTTAATGCAATCAAAAATTTCAGCCAAGGTGATGGAGGAGTATATTGTAGATTCTATAGCATTGCAATGGAATGTCAAGATTCTCATGCATACTATCCTACTCTCAACTACATATCAGTTGAGAAAATAAAAGATTTCAACGTTAAGGCTACAGGAATCGATAAAAAACTTCCTTTCCTTAACAAAAAATGGATACAAACCAGAAGAGCATTAGGAATAAAGGCCCTATATGCTATTCTAAACAGATTTTACCGAGATAATTTCAAGGTAATTGATCAAGATTCTGACTGGGTTTTAATCACCAAAGGAAATTCAAAGTCAGAAATACTCAAAGAAAGGATCCTTGATATCGAGCTTCATATATTAGGGGCAACAGAGGAGACTAGGAAGCTAGCATGTAAAATGCTAGAACACGAACATAATCGATAATGGAAGAAGATCGATGAAGAAGAAGAACGTAAGCACTTACGTAATCAAACAAAAACGTAAGCACTTACGTCAGCAAAAGGAGGAGAGGACAAAAGAAGAAACGAAGGTCTGTCGGCTAATGACAGAAAGGACGAAAAGATGCTATCTTTAAAAAGAGAAGTCACATTTTGTCGGCCACAACAGAAAGCAGCAGCCCATGTGAAATAAAAGATAAAATCTTTTGACTCGGACGAGTCAATAATGCAATCTTTAAAGAAGGACCTTTTAAGATAAACATTTGAAAAGAAGTCCCTCTTTAACATCTATAAAAAGAGGAGACATATCTTGGTAATAGGCAGGTAGAGGAGTAAGTCTAAGTGTGAGTCTAAGAGTGAAAATAAAGAGTGAGAAATATTTTTAATATGAGTGAGTAAGTTAACTTCTCCCGTTAGGGAAAAGTGTTTCTATTTAATGTCATATTAAGATATATACTTATTATATGTAAGTAAGATTATATATATGAAATAAAAGCTATATGATTATACATCTGATTGGTATTATTCAGATTAATGAGTCTTAAAGAAATATCAGATCTCTTAAAAGACCTCATAGAGAGTAATAAACAAATATCATTAAGAATAAGAATGATAGAAATAGAGATAAAATATATCAAAGAAAATATTCCGGGGAAAATAACAAATTTCATAGAAAAAACAGATAAAATTGACAAAAGAATAAGTCAAAAATATATTAAAGAATTATTGAATAAAAAATCAGTTAGTGAAAATACTTACCAAAAAGGAAGTATGGATGAAATATTAATACAGAAATTCCTAGAAAAACAAAAAGGAAAAGAAAAATACATAGAAAATGAAAATGATTTAGAAATAAATCACAACGATAATGCAGTAATAGAGATTGATTCAAAATTAATTGAACAAAATAATGATGAGTGAATTAAATGAGTTAGTTTATTCTTTAGAAGACTTAAGTCTTTCAGAAAAAGTAAATGTACTCATGAATAGAGGGGAAACAGAAAGACCTCAAGGAAAATTCGAAGCTTCAACTTCGATGAAAAATGAATGGCAAGAACCAGAAAATGAAAATAAAATTTTTACAAATTAATCAAAAACAAATAATGATTTTACAAAAAATTATCATAACAATGATAAATCAAAGATTTATGCCTAATAGACTACCCAAAAGAGATATTAGCATACAATTCTTAGATTCAGAATGTAAAAGAAATTCAGAAAATAGCCTAGATCTTTGGTCTCAAAATATGTTAATGTATTTCCTATTAGGAAAAGGAAATTATACAGATGAAGAAAAATATTTCATAATGATAAATACCTTTACAGGAAAGGTAAATGATTGGTTTTCAGGATTAACTGAAGATGCTGAAAATATAATTAAAAATGATACCTTAGAAGAATTAAAAAACTCTTTACAAGAAGGTATAAATAACCTTAAGCAATATATTACAAATGAATTCTTTGGAGGACAAGGAAATGAAAAGGAAAACAAGAAATAAAAAAAAAATTAGCAAAAGAAAAATTAGAAAAATTGCAGATATGTAAAATGAGTTATATTCGAGAATACACTTGTGAATTCGAAGAATATTACTATAAGATATTTGATAACGGTAAGGAAATGTTGCCTTATTTAGAAAAATACTATCAAAAATTACCAGGCTTTTGGGTCAAATATTTTAGAGAAGAATATGAAAAAGAAAATATGAAAGGAGACACTCTTGGTCAAAGAATAAGTTTCCTAAATAATAGATTAGGGCAGTTATGTATGCCACATAATATGCAAACAAAAGCTAAAAGAATTAATACACAAATTTATTGTAAAGATACACATGCATCTACTCAATGGGGATGTGAGGATAGACCCTTTAAAAGGAAAAAACAACTCAAGAAGGGGTTAATTAAAAAGAAAAATTTTACCAAACAAAAATATATACCAAAGAAGAGATATTATAAAAAGAAGAGAGAATTTGTAAAAACTAAAAGTAAATGCAAATGTTACAATTGTGGAGAAGAAGGACACAAAAGTTATGAATGTAACAAGAAAAGAGTAAAAATCTCAAAAATAGATAGATTAGAAATAGATTTAGACTTAGAGTCAATAAAATCTATAAAGAGTGATGATTACTTTGAAGAAATCTATGAAGAATATTCAACTAGTTCAGAAGAGTCTGATTAAATGAATAAAGAAATACAAGAAAAGGAAGATTCTGTACAGATATTAGATACAGAAGAAGATCACCATGGATATGCTCTAAAAGCAACTTTCGATGGAGAAACATTTAAGAAAATCAAAGGATTAAAATTAAATCTTAAACTAGAAGATAACTTATTAAGTAGAATGCAAAGGATTTTCACAAGAGATAAAATCTCTTATCATGAATATCAAGAAGTTGAAAAGGTAATAGAAATTACCCAAACCACAGGAAAGCATAAGTTAAACTTATTAACAAAATCAATGATAAATCAAATCTTAAGAAAAATTCCTGAAAAGAAAAGAAAGAAAATGAATTATGTTCATTTAGGAGGAATTCAAATACTGGTTAAATCAACCTTTAAAGAAGGAATAAATTGTCCAATAGTGATAAATTTTATCCGACGAAAGATTTATGAACGCAAGAGAAGGAAATCTTGGAATAGTATAAGGAAATTTAGCTTACACTAAGCTTCTATTCACCTATTACCTAAGATATTGTATATCACTAAAAGACGCTGATTTTAATGATGCATTAAGTCTACATTTTCAGATCAAAAGGAATGATCTATTTAAACCAGGTAATCATATAATGAGTATATATTACCAAGCATTATACACAGTTACAAATTCAAATTATGGAAATGTGTATAAAAATAAAGAATCTATTGAAATAGATAGAGAATGTGCAGGAATTGCTAGAATTATAGAAGTTGAAATTCAATAAGCACAAATTCCAGACGAATATGAAATTCGATTTGGAAAAACACATGAAATAGGAAGTACTAGTAATCCTAGGCTTTCATTAGAATATGGAAGAAATTCCATTATAAAAAGTATATCTAATAGATATCATGAACATTCAAATATATTGAAAATAAGGGGAAGAATTTTCAATGGATTAGAATGGAAAAATTAGGACATACTAATACAAACTGGAGCAACTGCTAATCATATTAAAGAATATCTTATAAATGGATTAACAGTTTACGAAGGAGAACAATACGTATACAAAACCTTTGAAGGTAATAATTTTAGTTGTAAAAATATGGTAGATTTATCTATACAACTAGACAAAATAAGAATAACAGTTCCTTGTTATATTATAAATCATGAAAGTAATCAAGAAATAATCTTAGGAAATTTATTTCTAAATGATTTAGAAGACTATATTATCGGAAAAGATGGAATAGAAATTATATATAAAAATGAAACTTGTTTCTTATCGAAAATATAAATGCCGAAAGAAACGATTTTTAAGGTTTCAGTTTTTATAGAAATAACAATATATGATACAAAATTGACAACTTGTTGTCAAATAGATAATGGATCAGAAGCAAGTCTAGCTAAGTCTTTTTTAATAAAAGATTGGGACTTAAATAAAAATAATATCTCTATGATAGGAATCACAGGAGATAAAGAAAAATTAACAAAATCAAAAGAAAAAGTAGAAATAATTTTAGGATCAAAAATTGTTTCTATAAACAAGTTGTTTGCTTATGATAAACTGGAAACAGATTTATTATTAGGAAATGATTTTATACAACAATTTTAGAATTATCAACAAACATTGTATATGATAAATCTGAAAACACCTTGTGGACATTATATCAAAGTCCCGAGAATACAAAATGTTTATAATCTTGAAAGAGATAGTTTTTTATATCTTTCTTCCTCTTGATTGATAAATAGTCCTATCAATGCCGCAACATTTCTCCTTTCCGGCTATGAATAGTATTTTTCGCCTTCTTCACTCTTATGGCTACTTTCGAACTATTCCTCCTTTAGAAAAAAATACAATAACTTCTAAAAATCAAAAGCATGATGGACATTTTCCTCAAGAGCAAAAATAAGAATTCCGAATGAAGATATTTAATTAAGATAACAGTGAGCAATCAACTGGATATTCGTATTGAACATTTATCTCAAATGCAGCTATTTGAAATCCTTTCCTAGATAGCAAAAAAAAAAAGGTAAAAAATTTCATTTATGAACCCCTTTATACTCGGACCAAAACTAGGCAGCAAAAGGTATCATAAGACCAAGCATATATTAATGACATGATTAACAGAGAGCAGGCAGAGGAAAAAGCCTGATTCTCACAATAGCGGACACAAAAACCGGTACGTAAACGCGATAGGATACCCGAAAATAAAACCATAGTGAAACCAAAAAATTACTATCAACTCGAGGATGGAAGACGGAACAAAAAGAGACACTACCTAAAGAACTTTCATGCTAAACTAATACCTTGTTGGATAGATAGGTATTAGATCATTTCAAATCAAGAGAGCTTCAGACAAACTTAAGCAAACAGAACAATGATCAGTCGTACAAAGATACATTAGTTAACAACAAACTCTTCGAATTCATGGCAAAACATTAAACTATCTAGGATGAATGGATGAGTTACAAGAAGTCTAATTACCAAACACCGAACGAGTGTAATGATATCATACTACAAAATGACCTGAAGAAGAACGAGTCATATGAATGTGAACTAAACTATCATATGCTCAAGATTATACGACGGAATAACTTCCTTGGCGCTTAAGGATTTTATGGAGAGTACAACAACCATGAACTTGATGAAACCTCAAAAATGTAGGCTCAGATGAACACCAAGCCATCCTTGAAATTAGAAAAAAGGAAGAAAAAGAAAAAAACGATAGTAATAGATTATCAGACCAACCTTTACCCCTAATTCGCAGGCAGCAACGAGTCAAACGAAAATTTCATTCTGTCATGTAAGATACTTCACGCTATCATGAACAACACAGTAAAAACAAGGGATGCTTGAAAAGAGATGGACGTTACCTTTACAGGGCAGCGGAACTGGGACGGCAACGATTTACGGAGTACTTCACCACAGACTCCGAACTCTGGGAGTTTCTATGGGTCCTAGCAATCTTCAGACAACGAAACAAGAACAATCCAACGAGTATTTTTATGCGGCTGTATCTATTATTTTTATTCTCAATATATGCCCCCATTAACAGAGAAGAAAATCAGTTTATATAGGTCGAATTTCGGGGGGAAAAGATCAGGAAAAATCCAAAGAATAATGGGTCCATTCAAAATTTGAACCCCAAAAACTTTCACAATTAAGGGGAGACGCTCTTTTTCTGAGCCTTCAAACTATTTAGAAAGGCGAAAGGACGAATGGACGCCCTCGATCAATCTTCCATCCTAGAGACGTTACGTGGATCAATCTTGAGCTGCCAAGGACGGAGACGCAGGTCTGCTACAGCAGTAGCTTTGTCGCGCTGCATCAGACTGCTGGAGACGTAGAAGACGACGAATAACAGCTGTCCTTAGCTTGCCTTTCCATGTATTTCGACGGAAAAGGGAATCGGTTAGAGCCGTTGCTGATTCTTCCGTGAACTTTCCTTCGCGTGAGGTGGATTGGAGCGCGTACAGGAGTTCGGTGGCTACTCACGCGTCCTTGTCTTTTAATTTCACTTTAACACTGTGTAAGCATCGTTGGATAGTGATGTTGGGCCTCTTCGTAAAATGAAAGGAAAGATTTGGACCGGGTTTAAGGAGAATTAGGTGGTGGGCCTGGGGAGGGATCAGGAATTAAATTAGTAAAAATTAGGCAAATGACATACTGTAAATGATAAATTACATTCTATCCCTATAATATCGATATTACCAAAAATCCATTATTTTTAAGAATTCTGGATACTTTATAAAATAGAAATGATACTTAAATATAAATGACTGAATATTTTTTTTTTGTAACTGTTATAGCTAAAATTTAGTATCTTTTCATGTGTTGGACATGAAATTAATGTATCAAAGAAATATATTTTAAATTTAATATTTCGTTTATATATATAGTTTCAATTAGTATTTTGTAAGTATCATGTTACTTTTTTTTATATGTTAGTATAATGAGTTGTATTAAGTATCTTTTCAATCTTATCATGATTTTTGAATATATTTGTTAGTATGTTCAATTAATTTTATTAAGTATCATTTTTTGGTGATCATGATAGAATGATTCTTTGTTTTATTTTTACTTATATTTCGTATATATTAAGGTATCAAATAATAGTATATGTGTATCATACTGTCATACATTTGTTATTTAAGTATCATACTTATATGAATTATTGATAAGTATATAAAAATTAAAGTATCTAATTTAAATTGTGAATTTGAGTATCTTTTTATGTGTTGGGCATGAAATTTAATGTATAAAATTTAATTAGTATCATTTGGGATAAAAAAGGGATTTTTGTAATTTAATACATCAGTAGGGAATTAATGAAATTAAATAAATTAAAGTAGTGTATTTTAGTAATTTTTCCATTAAATTAGTGGGGGCTGCTGACTTAGGCAGACGTGGTCCTGGAAATAGATTATAAAATAGGCCCAATTTTTAATCTTAGATGGGTTTAAAGTGAGGTAAGGATAGAGTTTAGAGTTTAAGCAAAATGAGTTTGAGTTAACGAATTCGACTAAACTCTAAATAAGACGAATTAATATTAATTAATTAAAAAACTTCTTAATATTAAAGAAATAAAATAATCAAATCAAAAGTTCAAAATTATAATCATAATTTAAACAAAGCTAATTTAACAAAGTAATCACTAAAATTAAAAATTTTGAGATGATTTTCGAAATGTTCATAAAATATATACTAATTATATAAAACATATATATAAAAGCTATAAAAACGATAAAATTAATTAAGAATAATTTTAGAACTATTTTGAGCTTTATAAAAACTAGTTATTTCAAATCATTTAGAATTAAGAAGCTCGTCGATTAATTATTATCGGGGAGGGTCAAAATTGGGTGTCAATAAGTACAGTTTTTTAGTAAGTCATCTTATATTGAACTATTTATTTCTATATGAATGTCATTGTTATTTTCCACCTTTTTATCTCTTGTTTGTCATTAATTGAAAACATAAATAGAATAAAAATGGTGGACAAGATCGAAATAGAAAAAAATAGAAGAGATAGGAGGTGAAGGAGTGGGGGTGGGAGGAGAGGAGTGTAGAGAGTAGATGCTTAACCTTTTTTATTTTTAATTTACTCTAAAATTCAAAACCAAGTCAATCACGTGAGCTTATATATTAAGTAATTTTAAATTATTTAACGGAAAAGAGCTTAAATGCCGTTAAACTATGAGATTTGGTAAAATATTGTCCTCCATCCACTTTATGAGTATGTTCAGTTAGACATTAGGATATTTTTGAGTCAAATGGTTGACGACAGTGGTATTGGGGGGTCCAAAGATGAATGAAGGGTAGTTTTGTACCAATTCAAATAGTTGAGAAACATTTTAGAACCTTCTCGAAGATACTTTTAAGTTTGTTATTCTTGAAAAGATAACATTGAAAAATATCTTAATCATTTTAACATAATTATCCAAATATGTGACTGGTTATATATATAAAGTTAGTTTCAACACTTATAAGTTGCACTACATATAAAGTTTGTACAGATATGAGCCCAACTGGTACTTTTTTTATTTCAATTTATATAACATAAACGTAATTTTGAGTTGATCAAATTTTTTTGTTTGTTTATAAATATTCAAAGTTTTGGAGCGTGCTAATACTTTTTATGTCATTTTCGAATATATAACAAACTACAAAAGTAAGACAAATACATTAAAATAAATAGATTATGTGCGGAATCAGTTTTCTAAAAAAAACAAGACAAATTAATTCTCCAAACATTACATTATCACTTTTGTATCAGTTTTTTAATAAAGTAAGAATTGAATATTCATATAAAATTTTCAATGATATAGGGGATTCATCTTCCTTTAATATACAAGGAAGCAAATATAGATTCTGTGAGTTTAAGTTAACTCATTGTTTTCAGTTCGAACTATTTATTCCTATGCATAAATAGTAAAAATTGAACACATATAACAAGATCACACTCTACATATGATTAGTTTTAAGAACCAACATAGGATCCTAGTTTGTATGTTTAATTGTTACACTTGGGAAAGATTAAGTAGTTGGCAGGCATCTCTATGATATTTGTCACCATATATGTAAGTCTAATTTTTCAGCACAACATTGAAACAACTCCTTCATGATGTCTTTCCGTAAGTGTTGCTGAAATAATCTCTATGTTACGACTCGTATAGATAAGATTTATACTTTGCTTATTTGATTTATACTTTGTTTCCACTGGTTGAATGATATTTTGAACTGCAAGACATATGTTTTCCCCAATAGAGCACCAAAAATTTGTTATACGAAATAGACTACTATCAGGGTTTATTATACCCATATCAATTTCCTGCTCAATCAACTTGGTATTTATATGTTTGGAAATACATACAAAAGGATTACCTTTTTGAATACCACAACGCCATCCATTTTGACCATAAAAACAACAAATGTTATGGATCATAACAACCGCTGTAACACCTCAAAAATCAGACTTAGAAAATGTAGTAGAAAAACTCTAGAACCAGTGAACTACGATGGGGTTTATAGACCATGAGAGAGACAACGATCCATTTACCTACCCGTGGACTCAGCACCCTTCCAGCAAAGGTGGCAGAGCCCTTGACGGGCCGTGAACCACCTCACAGGTCGTACCGGTGCTAGTGGGAGCCAGACAAAGTCCACTAAGCCCATACGTCAAACCATAGGACCTTTCACGGGATGTGGACCTGACGATGGACCGTGGTGACGCCCGTGAAAGCTCTCCTTAGAACCAATAGCTACTGGACCATGACTAGCTTGACGGTTCGGGGTCCATTTGATGGTCTGTCAGATGGGCCGTGGTCAGTTGCGTCTTTCCTTTATGCATTGGACTCTAAACTACGTCGTTTTACCCCTAAACTACGTAGTTTTGGTCAGTTTTAGCCTAATGACTTAATTAGAACTTACTCTAATCGATTATTCACCTAAATTCATCGATCTTAAAGAAAAATAGAGGGAAAAAGTCAAGCATCACTTCAAGAACATGCAACAACGTTTTCCTTAGTTCCAGACCAAAATCAAAAGATTTCTCCGTGATTTCTTCACAAGATATGTGAGATTTTGCTAGTGGCTTCCTTTTATCTGTTGGGTCCCTAAAGTTGAGTCAAATTCTTGATTCCCTTAATTCTATTTAGACCTATGGTTTCTAGAACTTCAGATTATTGTTGTGTTTTAGCTGTTAGATTAATCCTAATCACAATAATACGTTTTTGTAACAATGTTGCTAAATCCTTGCATGAAATTCAGAACCCTAGTTGTGTAGACTCATTTAGTTCATGAATTACACTTACTAGGTCAATTTATACAGTTATACATGCATCAGTTTACAAATGTTTCATTATCAGTACTTAATGTTCCATTTTCATTTAGCATGTTGGAATCTTGAGCTATCTTGTTGTTTTAGTTATTTTATATTTTATATTTTATACATTCTATTGGGAGTAGGCTTAGTGAGTTGGACTAGGGTTAGTCCCCCTTATAATCCCACAACTACTTAGTGATCGCGCTAGTCATGCCTTTATACCCTTGGCAAGGTATATTGGGTCCTCATGATGGGAAGTATATATCACACTCCACATTTATCTCATGTGGTTTAGTGGCTTCCATATTCAGAAACTAGAGTATTGACCAAGTTATCAGTTACATTTCAATATTCAGTTTCAGTAAGTTATAAACATGGTCACTAAATATAGTCAATTCATATTCAATATGTTTAGCATATTTATCATGTTCAGATTATATCATTACTTTAATGTTTTGCTCAGTTATATGTTTTTTTTCAGTTATATGCATACTCTATGCTACATCTTTTCGTATTATCGGTTAAGGTCCTCAACATTCAAATCACCCATAGATCGGTTCTCGGTCTTCAGTTTAGTAGCTTCACTTGTGAGTCCTCATATTTTGAGGACAATAGACATGTTTCTATATGTAGTTTTTAATTTTAATTTTCAGTTTTTGCTAGAGTTAGCTAGGGCATGTCCAAGCCTCTCTAGTCGGTCAGATGCTTATTTCAGACAAAGACAGATTCTGCTTTAGTACTATTTGAGTTTTATTTCACTATCTTAAACTCATCTCAGTTATATATACAAATAGTATTAGGTATTCCCCATCATTTTAGTTTATCGCATGTCTTAAGCTTCTGCACAGAATTATCTTATTTCAGTTATCTTAGTATGCTTATGATATGTCAGCCGGGTTAGCTTGGGGTCACTCATGGTCCTAGATCGCGTGTCCACGTCTTAAGGGTAACCTTGGGGTGTGACAACCGTAGTAATAATTTACCATTTGTATCTAAAAATTGGTTGTATAAACACAAATAGGTCGTGTGAGTGTATGACATTCAACGTTTTGCTTAACCCACATTATAGTGATTTCTGATTCAGTTGTTAAGTTGTATACTCTTAGGTATAAACTAGCGTCTACAAATCCATTATCATAGATGATTGTGTCCTTGACAAAAACTGCAATAATTTTGAAAGAATAAAGCTAATGGGATGATTGAGAAAGTCGAGGAAAAGTGGAAAAGGGCCAGCAATGATAAAGGCAACATTTGGAATGAAATCTTGATTTGAGTTTGCAAATTTGCACCGCTAAAGCACTGCTAACTGTCTCAATTGTTGTCATAGAAAAACGAGTTGAACTTGCCACATTAATCAAGATTTCATTCCTAATTTCTACTATTATGATGAGAGTTATCTTTGTAGAAACATATAATAAAACGACCTCTAAAAATATATACTATGTACTACTTACTTTCTCGCAAAAAAAAGGAAGCTAGAACATAATACAATGAAATACCAACTAAAAGTTTATAATTTTTGCAATATTTTTCTCTAACTTTATTGAGTTTTATCACTATCTCGAAGTGTTACTGCGAATATCTTTTACTATGTGCATTGAATAAGCAATAAAGCAATTAAATATGACCCTCAACTATAGTAGCATTAGTTTTTCTGGTAAGAAATAGTCTGTTGTTTATGATGACTTGGGTTATGGCGGAATTAGATAAAAAGATTTGTCACTTGTAACGTCACATAAGTAAGTGTTTGAAAGAACGTAGTAAGAAAAAGTAACAGCAAATACCATATGATAAGGAAGCAAATAAAGAACCATTATTAATAAGAAAATTCATGTGCATAATCTTCATAATATTGGAGTAAACAAAGTAACATTCAAATTATAGAAGTCAGGCACAATATTTTTTATTTGATCTATTTTAAAATAATTTACAACTCCCCAGACACAATGACTTTCATTAATATAGCAAGATATCCATGAAAGGATTATTTTAAAAAATGAAATAGATTTTATCATCTAAACGGGAACAAAAGCTTTTTCACCTGTCATATATCTTTATTTTACAGAATCATAAGATTCAAACCATTACTGATAGCAAAAAAACACAGTGGATCAAACCAAACCTAAGCTCTTGAACTTGATAAGTGAATTACTATTGTAAAAGAGGGAAAAATTTTATCATAATTTTCTTGAACTTCTTCTGTTCATATATGGGTTTTCCATCAGAATCAATTTTCTGAATTTCTTCATTTAATTCTTATATTGTTGTACGTTTATCTTGAAGTTTCTTCACGTCATTGTATTGACATTTTGAAATTATTTTCACTTGAATTGTGAAGTTAAATATCTGCAACTAATTATGTCATGCCTCCAGCATACACCTTGAACGTGACCGGTATTCGAGAACCATTTCTGTTTCCCAACGAATTCTTGACTTGACTAACTACTAAATGGAATACTTAACTCAAGAAATAAGGAGGTTTACATGAAAATTTTAACTCATAAATCTCAACTACACTCAAGTCAAATGTCTGAAAGTACTCAATATTATAAATATAATAGTTTGCAAATATCTCAACAAAAAAGAAATATTGAGATACTCCTCAACTCTAAATATCTATGACGACTCTAATACTAGGATAGATGTCAGGACAAGATCCATGACAACTCAACAATAACTAGAAAATAAATATGAAATCCTCCAGAATGCAAGAATGCTCACCAAAGCTATGTGAAGCCCAAAGTGATCTCAATAAAGTGTGTGTTGATGATCTCAGACACCTACATATGCATCATAAAAAGATGCAGGTCGAATGACATCAGTACATTGAATGTACAACTATGTAATAGATTCGAAGTGAATCAACCAAACGAAAAGACTACAATAGATAAATATATAGTCAAGTTTAATGTAAATAAATAAAAGAGTTAAATTATTTAAAACATTACAAAACTTACTCATCTCTAAACTCAATATAACAGGTTATAAATTAATATACACTATAACCCTATTGAAAAAATTTCTAACCGAAAACCATCACTATGATCTACATGATGATATAACATCTTGTTCCACACTGTCAGATCTTTCTTATACCATGTCGGGTATAGAACCTCTCTACTAGGTGAATAGACTATATATAAGGATTCATCTAAAGTTTATGATCCTAAATCCATATAGGAAAAACATGGCTTAAGAGGATTTTGAGTTGTTTGAGCTCATCTCTATATCGTTGCTCAATACATCTCCTGATAATATATATTAATGCTCAAATGTATAAACATACTATTTCTCTAGTTGGAAATAATATCTATAATCTCATAGACTCATTTAGAAATTAAAGTTTGTCTTTACTCATTTTAAAAATGGTATCTTTGGGAAATACTTAGTTCCTTATACTTTATCTCAGACATCCCTTCAGAATCTACTCAAAATGCTTCTTTACATTTCTTATAAATCAATTTAAGACAATGATTGGTTAAAATAATTTCTTAATAAATAACTTAAGGGAAAATACCCAAGTACCCTCTCAACCTATGCCCGAAATCTCAGAGACACACTTATACTATACTAAGGTCCTATTACCCCCCTAAACTTATTTTATATGTAATTTTCTACCCCTTTTTAGCCTACGTGACACTAGTTCGAAAAAAAAGTCAACCATCGTTGGGCCCACAAGATAGTGCCACGTAAGCTAAAAAGGGGTAAAAAATTATTAATAAAATAAGTTCAGGGGGGTAATAGGACCTTAGTATAGTATAAGTGTGTCTCTGAGATTTCGGGCATAGGTTGAGGGGGGTACTTGGGCATTATCCCATAACTTAATAATAAGGTTCATGCTGGAATATAGACATGAACAACAATTCAAAAATATCAATACGTGATATACAACAACTTAACAATTGGGAATATAAATTAGATTCAATGATGCTACTCATCTCAAAAATACATGAAATCAAGGATAAAAGCCTAGATTACTCTTTTATTTGTTTAAAATACAATGTAAAGTATTAGGACGAACTAGTCCAACACTATGATAGCATTACATACCTAGAAAGAACAATGTTCTTGGCAAAATTGATGGAAACTTGAACTACGCTCGAACCCCTAGATTGTTTTCCTCGTGGAACCATACTCTAATGTATTCAAGTGTCCAATAGTGTAAAAGGATGTTTAACACTTAACTAGGTGTAATAATGTTACATTTAAGATTTGAATGGATGGGAAAGGTCCGAAATTATATTAATTAATAGAAAATGAAAAACCCAATAGCGCTTGACAAAGGTCCTGACAGTTTGTCACCAAGATGACTGCCCATACATGTCATCATAAAAAACATCTATGACACTGAAAATTCTCGAAGTTGAGAGGAAGTTGATGGACCGTCATGTAGTTGACTGCCCGTAAGGTCTGTTGTCAACTTTTTCCTAATATGACAGACGTTATTAAAATGGTCATAACTTTTTACTCCAATCTTGAAATGAGGAAAACTTAGTGGTTTTGGAAAGAGGAATCGAAGACCTTCAATTTGACATTCATGGGCCACCTAACTAATTATGAGATAAGAGATATGATTGTTTGGAGTTTACATGAGTAGAATCTTGTGTCAAAATTTAATCGATAAGAAAACTTTCAACTCAATGTTGTGTTAGCGGGTTATTGCGACCTTAATTTCATATACTAAATCTTTCAAACACCAAATTATTGAACTTTATACATATGAGAAATTTAGGAATCACCCACTACGATTTTACATGCAATTAAATCATGGTTAGGGGATTAGCTTAGAAATTTTCAGGGTGTTACAATATATCCTCCTTGGAATTATTCATCCTTGAATGATGGATGAACTGAGCATGAAAAGGGTAGGGGAGTGTTTAACATCCCAATTTAGTGCAAAATACATAGAAAAATCGTGTATTCAAAACATTGAAGGAGGGATTAATTTGAATGAGTACTTTAGGAAGTGTTAATACCTTTGACTAGAACTAAGAAGATAACCATATGAGGGTATCTGGTCTTTATATCCTCCTCGATCTCCTAAGTTTCCTTCTCAAAAAACTCAATTCTCGATAAGACTTATCAACTTGCAAATCTGACAATTAAAAATTTGAATGGGAATCTTATCATAAGATAGGATGTCCTCAATACCAATATTCTCGGTAGGCACAATAATTGAAGCATCACTCAAACACTTCTTTTGCATAGAGATGTGAAATATGGGACAGACTGTTGCTAACTCTGACAGTAGCTCTAGATCATAAGCTACATTACCAACTCTCTTGGATATCCTATAAAGACCAATGTATCAAGGGCTGAATTTTTTTTTTTTTGGTATCAGATCTCATAACATCCTTCACAGGTGAAACCTCCAGATACACCTAATAATCAACATAAACTCTAAATCTCTTCATCTAACATCTCTATAGCATTTCTGGCGGCTCTGTGTTGTTTTGAATCACTCTTGGATTATTTTCACCTTCTTCATGGATTGATGAACTATGTCTACTACTATCAACTCACCTTTACCAACCATAAACCAACCAATAGGATATTAACACACTTCACCCATTAAGAGCCTCATAAGGAGTCACCCGAATACTGGAGTGATAGTTGTTATTGTGTGCAAACTCAATAAAAGGCAAGTGGTAATAAAAATACCCTTGTAAGTACAACACACATGCTCTCAACATGTCCTCTAAGATATGAATAGTGTGTTCAACGTGACTATCTGTCTGAGGATGAAAAGCAGTATTAAGGTTTGCTCCCGAACCCATACCTTTCTAAAACAAATTCCAAAATCTAGCAGTAAAATAATCACCTCTATCCAAGATGATGGACAAGGGAACATCACGAAGTTGAACTATCTCATGAATGAACAAACCAGCATACTCATATGCTGAATTGATTGCCCTTACCAGCAAAAAATTGGTTGGCTTAGTCATCCTATCCACATTCACCCAAATAAAATAATCTTTCTTGGGAGATCAAGGTGATCAATAATTAAGTCTATGTTATTCATCTCCCACTTCCATCCTGGAAGAGCTATGTTCTGAACCACATCACATGGACTTTGGTGTTCCACCTTGACTTGTTGGTAATTTAGGCACTTAGCAACAAAATAAGTTATTCCGTCAATAAACTTTTCTCAAGTTATGGTCTGTAAATAGGAGTTT
Source organism: Solanum peruvianum (assembly GCA_027705065.1). NCBI lineage: Eukaryota > Viridiplantae > Streptophyta > Magnoliopsida > Solanales > Solanaceae > Solanum > Solanum peruvianum. The sequence goes on along the minus strand of JAKWJD010001766.1, from coordinate 10,717,919 downwards.
CTTCCATGATCCTATCATTGAGATCATCCAGGAACACACAATCTACCTTCAAATCTCGATGCACCATCTTTCCCTTTTTCAAAAGTCATTATCTTCTGCTTATGAACATTTGTCTTTATCTCTAGTAAGATAGGGTCTTTGTCTTTCTATTCCTTCACTTATAACACTAATGAAGATTCAACCCCATTCATAGAATGTGATGTAAGGGTATAACATTCAGCATCTTGTTTTACCCACATTCCATCGACTTCTGTTATTGTTGGTAAGTTGTACATTCTTTTTGTAACACACCAAAATTTATAGGTTAAGACCCAAACCATTTCATTTACTTGAAGGGTCATATTGGGTGATTATTAAATTTCCCTTATATGTAAGGTAAATTCTTTAGTGTGGGGAAATGATTTTGGATGTTAATTAAGGAAACTAGAATCTCCGAGCACAATGTTGAGTTGAAAGTTTTCTTATCGATTAAGTTTTCATGTAAGATTTTACTTAGATCAACTTCAAAGTATAATATCTCTTCGAATATAAAGAGTTATCTGTCTCATAACCTATCTAATTAAAGATCTTTTAAATCCTCGTTCCAAAGCCACTAATTTCACAACAATCTAAGGTTCAAGCAAAAAGTTATGGTCATTTTAGTAATGTGATATAGTGCTATTACGAACTAGTCGACGAGAAAACATTAAAAGGGTCTCTTTTGTCTTTTTACCTTCCCAAAATAATCATATCTTCTTAATCCATCATTCTCTTCTCTCTAAAACATGATTAGTATGACAATCGAGTATGTCATCAATGTATAAGCAGTATGGTATCTAGATAAACCATCAATGTTTATCAGCGTTCATGTTAAAATATGATTTTATATGTTTTTGAGAAAGATTTTCAAGTATGAATTGAGTAGGACTATAAAGAAATTATGTATTTCCAGAAGTATCAATTTCACATTGATAAATAAATAAACTAAGATTTCTAAATGATTTATGAGTTCAAAAGATATTTCAAGAACAGTTACCTCTTTTAAGAGGGTAGTTTAAGCAATTATCTCAAACCAGTGAAAGATTTATGTTATTTGAATATATCAGCATCTGGTTGAGTTTAGATAATCCACAGCTCCCATAAACCATGTATGCAAACATGGGTAAAGGGTCACACTTTTTGGATGAATCCTTATTATTTTTTAGCATAGCTTAGTGAATCTACTTAGTTGAGGAGGTATATATTCAACAAGGTATAAGACAATTTTGACAATGTGATCGAGACATTGTATCATAATGTATTTCATAGTGATGGTTGTCAGTTAGAGAATATCCCAATAAAGTTAAAGTGTACTTTTATATATTATTATTATTTTGAGTTCATAGATGAGAAAGTAATTGGTAAAGCTTCGAATGATTTAACTCTTTTATTTCTTTACATTCAGTTTGAGTACATTGTTATCAATTCCAGTCCTTTCTTTTACTTATTTTTTTTCAACTATATTGCATACTCGTACATCCAATTTACATATTATTAAGATCCTCAACAAGAGCCTGTTGAGATTACTCAATCCGCTTGTCTGCTTATGGGTGAGACCTCCTTCTCTTTGGAGTACCCGAGTTTTATGAGTTGTCATTTATTGTTCTTTTGAGGAGTCATGGGTATTATCCCGACACTCATCTTTAAATAGTAGAGGCTTCATAGATATAGAGTTTAGGAGAGTCTTTCTGTTTCATATATATTATTTAATATTTATGTGTCACACTAAGTATATTCACCAAAGTTTTGAGATTTAATAAACTAATTTTAGACGTTCCTTTCAATTTGATACTTATGTATGCTCAAGTTAGTCTTCCACTTGTAGTTATCCAGGATGAGGGTTGACTTGGGGACCAATAATTATTCTGGAGTGCCGGCCACACCAGAATGTAGGCTCAGGTCGTGACACTTTTGTCTAAATCAATGTCGGATTTCTGACCAATGCGGTACAAATTCATTATCATATATGAGTGTGTCCTTGGCAAAGGCCACAATAATTTTGAAAGGACAAAGCTTATGGAATAGTTGAAAAGGCGTGGAGAAGTTGAAAAGGCTCGGCAATGATAAAGGCAACATTTGCGGTTTAAATTTGGATTTGAGTTTGCCAATAATCTACCCCTAAAACACTGTAAACTGTCTAAATTGCTGGCATAAGAAAACGAAAATATGGAATATTTGAAAAAATATATATTATGTACTACATACCTTCTCACACACACAAAAAAAGAAGCTAGAATAGAATACAATGAAAGACCAACTAAAGCTTATAATCGTGCATCAATTTTCTCAATCTTTATTAAGTTCTATTTCTTACTTATGTGTTTAGTGACTTGTATAAGTGACAATCAGATTTTTTAGGATTTTAAAAGAAGAACAAGTTTTCTTCTTTATCTTGTTCTGTTTTTCTTTCATTTTCGTTGGTTTTGGTTGATTTGTCTTGGTTGGAAAATACAAGTGTCATCATCTCAATTTTTTTAATCATAACATGCCTCCATGATAGTTTTGTGTATTAAACTACATTCATATTTTTTCTATGTATACTACTGAAATTTTTGTTAACACACGAGACCTGATAAATTTATTTCCCTTAAGTACAATCTCCAAGTTTATTTAAATATAAGAATCTAGTTTTGACTTTACTTATGGTAAATTTGAAGCATGTTAATTATTATTTGTACATTTTGTCGTCTCTATCACAAATAGCAATCACAACATTCAACTCATCTGCTCATGAATTGCTCAATATTTTTAATTAAATTTAAACATTTTCATAATAATCATCTATAATAATTATATTTTATTATAACAATCATTCTTTTAACAATGGTGAAAGTCGTTTTTTGAAAACATGGTGAAAGAAAGAAGAAAGAGATGAAAGTTGGTGTATTATGATACATTGTAATTGATGAGACTTTTAAGCATTTATTCCTTCTTTTTAAAAATTCTCTCCCCTATTCCCAATCCATTGTATAAAATTATATTCTTTACATAAAAATAAATAATAAAAATATAACTAAGATACATAACAAACTAAAAAATTGATATTTTTAATAAATATTGCTAAAAAATTGATATTTTTAATAAATATTGATAGTGTCGTTAGTGAGTCTCTTGAATTGTTAAAATATTCACATTTTAAAAATTTTGTCAAAAATAATTTGATTCTTTGTCCAATTTAACCTTTTGCTCTTACAGAGGCAACTTCATGTCATTATGATTTTGTGGGCCCCACTGGATTTTTTCATTTTTCTGCCAACTTTCTCAATTCTCATATTGAGATTGGTGATGTAACCACAATTACTTCTCTTCTTAGTACTTTATGACAAATAATAAAATTCTAATCTTAATACTCACATAATGAGCATCTTTACTTTTATCTTCTTCATTTTAATTTGTTTATTTGATTTTGGCTTTGTCAAAATTTGAGAAGATACAAAAAACCTTCTAAATTTAATAGAAAATAAAGAATATATAAAAATGTCTTTTGAATTTTGTGATTTTAAGGTAGAAAAATAAAATTAAAGAGTTATTTATTTTATTTTATTTTTTTAAAAAAATTAAAAACTCAAAGTAGTTCAATCTCTTTTTCTAAATTTATCCCAAAAATGCATATTTAGAAATGCTGGAATCCGTTAGTTACTTTGTAGGTTCAATATCCATTTTTAAATTGTATAACCATTTCCTTGAAAAGTGAAAAAAAATCAATAAATAAATTTTAAAAAAATTATATCGCTAAAAATATATTTTTTGGAACACTAATTATATATATTTGGGTCGGGGGAACGCCCGAGCTTTCTTTACTAGCACACACACATGCGCGCGCGCGCATGCACGCACACACGCACGCACGCGCGCGCGCACACACACATTATTGTTATACATTATGTATTGTTAAGAATTTAGTAAAGACTCTTATAATATATTTTACTCGTAAGTGATTTAATATAGAAACTTATTTTTTATTTAATTTTTAATTTCAATTTCAATATAAATGCAATTATTTAATGATAATAACAAAAATGTGATATAAAATTAGATTTCACCATTCCAACCTTATAATCAATATGTTTTTGCTCAATCATTTTTATATCCATACTATATGTAGCGACTAGGTTCCGGCGTTATAGAAATGTTAGTGAGGGAAAATCGAGGTTGAATTTTTTTTTGTAGTACTAGAATTTTTCCAACCTTGTCCAGAATTGGAGGAAAATGGGGTCATCAAGGTGTAGGAAAATCTGGTACCAATTAGGTGGATCAAACACGATTTCGATTACATAATCGGGTAGATAACTCATTAAGGAATCTGTACGGCATTACATAATTGAATTTGGATAAATAGACCTCCGAGAATCGATCCTAGCGTTAAGGGTATTTTCTGAGAGTAATGGATTGAGGGTGTGTTGTAAAATAGGGAAATTGAGTTCCCCTAGAAAGCTCTTTGATACACTTTATGCCGCTATCGCGGGATTTTTGTCGTTGCAGCGATGCCGCTACAGTGGGATGGGTGTCATTGTAGCGAGACAATGGGAAATTAAGTCATAAATAAAAGTGATATTTGGGACTTTTCGAATTTTAGAGCTAGAGAACGACCCTTGAACGATTTCAACTTTTTTCTACCATTATTAAAGCTAAAGTTAAGCTTTTCACTCCCCGGATTCACTTATTAATCATAGAATGTATTTGATTGGGTTCATGTTAATGGGGAAGGGTTTCTTGATTGATTATATATATAGTTAAACCGAAATTGACTAGTTGGGGTCATGGGTTTGGCCTAGGGTCATGAAATTGTTAGAATTCCATAAAATTAGTGATTAAGTATTGATTACTCATATTGTTGATTATTTGTAGACCACGGACAAGCAGAACGAATCCAAAAAGGAAGGATCAAGTTTCTTAATGTTTCAAGGTAGGTGATGATTTTATGGTTTTATATATTTGTTCTCTCTTTATTGTGATACCTGTATATATATGCATGCTACAATATTGATCATAGATGTTGAAAGTGAAATCATGACTTAATGTGTTATCTTGATGTGTTCTTTGTGATGTGTGATTTGGATTAGATTTCCACATTTCGACATTCTAATAGTTTGGATCGAATTAACACATTCCGGCATGCTAATAGTTGGATCAAATTTCCACATTTTGGCATGCTAATAGTTTTGGTTTGGGTTCCGTGAGAGGACCAACTACGTGATGAAGTATGTGATCTCTAATGATAATTTTTATGATGATATTGAATATGTTGGTATATATATATATATATATATATATATATAATATATATATATATATATATATATATATATATATATATATGTATATAATATTATAATGTTGTTTGACTTGTATATATTACACTAGTGGGATAGTCATGTGATCTTACTAGTACATTGTGGTTGTGTACTTATTCTGCACTTGGTCCTATTTTTTTGGTTGAGTGTTTGTCATCTTAACGCCACTATTGACAGACCTTGCTTAGGAGACCAGTGATCGTTGACAAATTCAAGGGTGAGTCATTTCGTTCGGGCTACCATGGGGTGCACTTTAGTCTACGTCCACCAATTTTGGACCTAGAGCTTGTTTTAGATAGTTGATAGTTCGTTGGTAATCTCTTGTTACACATGGATATTGTTATAGCTTTGGCACATTGACTTTCAGATTCTAGGTGTATCTTCCGCATTATTAGTTAGCTGTTAGATATTTATCTAGTAATGAAACTTAGCTTAGTTATTTAGCTTGCTTCTGTAATGTAAGTGTCTCAATTTTTGTTTAGTTTCTTTAGTTGGATAGTAGTAGTTGTTCTCCCACCGACTTGTAAGTATGGGTGTCAATCATGACGGTTTGTGATCGTGACATAGTTAGTATCACAGCCTGGATTTGTTTATCTCGATGTAGCAAAATGAGTCTAATATCATGAAACGGTACAAGGACGCCTTTACTTTTATTCGAGAGGCCATAAGACTTAAGAAAATCTTCATTTTCTCTTGTCTCCTTCGTGCTATGACTTGATTCTGATTGGTTATTGTCGATTCAAATGGTATCTAACTTATTTCACTCTTCTGTGTATATATGATTAATACTAGGTATAACCGTTTTAGGCCCGTAGCTTATGTTAATGCTCCAGTTGGGAAACCAATAGCGAGAGGTCGCGGTCGAGGCAGAAATAGATGAAGCGCTAGGTGTCACGCCTCGAGATACCCTCGAGACACTAACACGGGACCTAGGACCACAAGTGATGCTAAGCTAAGCCTACTGACATGGTAATGGGCATACAGAAGATAATAAACTGATGTGGAAGATAAATCATAATTAAAATGGAAAAATAAGGAATACTTATATAATATAATTGATATAAATGAAACAATGATGAGTTTAATACAAAGAAGATAGTAACTCAACACCAAGTTGAATCTAACTATGTCTGAAAATACCTCTAACAGACTAGAAATGTTGGGTCAGGCCCCAGCTGAGTCAAGCAAAACTGAAACTAAAGGACTAAAATTACTGAAAGTAAACTCATGGCTATTATCCTAGGAGGACTCACCATTGATTCTGTTGAAAGTCGGAAACCGATCTAAGCGTGATTAGAATGATGAGAACCTAAACCTACACGATGAGAAGATGTAGCGCACGTCTGTGTCAGTACTTGAAATGTACTGAGCATGTGTGATAGTGTAAAGCTGAAATAACATATAACTAAACAAAGCAATAAAGCAATGATATAATCTGAACATGATATACTCAATATTGAGATAACTGAATGTAGTGACCAATTTATAATATGCTGAAATTAAATACTCGATATACTGATAAATGGCCAATGCAATGGAATCTGACTATACTGTGGGAGCTACTAATAATCGATAATGAAATCACATCAGCTAAAGGTGGAGTTCTATGTATACTCTTCATCGAGAGGACCTAATATGCTCTAACATAGGTATAAAGGCATGTTGGTGTGATCACTATACTAATGCTAACAGAGGAGACTTACAACCTACTTGGCTAGTACTTCTGGGACTATTTCGGTACATTGAACCCTAGTCCAACTTAGTATTATGCTACTCCTAATGAATTAGGTGGTTAACTTAATGACTGAGTTTTCGTAAATACTAAATAGCTCAAAGCTGCACATGCAAACTGAGAATGCAACAATTAATCTGATAATAATGCATTAATAATTGAGGCATGTATAACTGAATAACTCAAATATCTGACCTAGCATGTATCATTCAAAAATTAAAAAAATACATAATTAGGGTTCTGGTATTCATGCATTTATATGAATATTAACGTAATAATCTGATTTAGATATTTCTAACAACTAAGAACCCAACAATTCTAACATTCAAGAAACCATAAGTCTAGTCATGATATGTGAATCAAGAAATTGACTGAAAACTAGGGACCTAATGGGTGAAAGGAACCCACTAGTGAAATCCCACATACCTGCTTGATGAATCCACGAACAAATCTTTCGATTTTGGGGCTAGAACTGATGGAACCTTGTTGCGTTCTTGAATTAGAGTTATTGATCTTTTTCTTCTTTCTTATTTCTAATTTTCTAAGTTTTCATTAATGAGTTGACTTAGGTAAGTTTTAGGTATGTTTCTAGGCTTAAACTGACTAAAACATAATGATTTAGGGTCTAAACAATGTATATTAGGGGTCCCATGAAATAGGAAAAGATCAAAAGACCCATGACTTAACTGCTTTTGGAGTGATCGATGGATTAGACTTACGGGTTGTAGTTCAATCTGTGGTCCATAAGTTGGTTTCGTCGATCAAGTCTGCTCAATAGTCCTTCACTAATATGAGCATAAGTTTTTACTAGGAGGTTGGATTTTAGCAAACTCGTTGGCGTTGGAAAGAGGATTCAATAATATATCATATCATAAGTCATAGAACACCTAATTCAGTTTGTTCTAAGATTTATGATCATTTAAAGTTGACTCAATCAGCAATTTCTCCCTAACTTACTACTAACCTTCACCCATGGTCAAATCTACGGTTCGTAGGTCCATCTACAGATCGTACTGGTTGATCATGGTTTATGTCAGAGCTTGGCTATGGGGAGGGGTTGTAGTGGTGAACTATGGACTTATAGCACGGGTTGTAGATCAAAATACGACCTTTTTTTGGATACGGGTGTCACAACCAGAATCTAGACCTCAGATGAGACCGGCGTCGTTGACCTCTCAGAGGTCACAGACAAGCCTACATACATCATTCTTACTTCATCTAGGTTAATTTTAGCAAAAAATTTGAAACTTTTTGTTTCTTAATATGCTTACTAAACATTCTACTACATACGTAATTATTCACCATCAACCATCTAACATTAAGATCATCAAATGAAAGGAACATATTATTATAAAGATAAAGATGTACATCCCAAAATGGCACCAATACAATGTCTGAACAAAATGGGAAAGAAAACTCTATTGGAACATACTCCTCTAGCTCAATCCTAAAACTAAGTTAGAATGTAAATGGACAAGCGTCCTCGAAAGCATGAGGGCCTACCAAGTACGGATGAAGGCACGACGTCCAGATAGCTGCAGCGTCGATCCTATATCTCTAGCATCCACCTGTGCCTGCACCTAAAGTTTTAGAGTTGTATAGGGTTAGTACACACTTGTACTAAGTATGGGTATATGCAAGCACACATCAAGGACATGCATAAGTAAGAATAGATCTTTCCTAACAACATGATTGTAGAAGGTCAAGTCAGTGGACTTGCCAAATTGAGATTAGGAAAGTGAGTTAGCTTTCCAAATTTGGATTAGGAAAGTCAGTGAGCTTTCCAAATTTGGAATAGGAAAGTCATGCCATGAGAGAAACATGCATCATCATACTTATCATATTGCACACAACACATAACATCTTACACATAGCACATATCTTAATTCATATAACACATAACGTTGTTCATATTATTCATTCGTATGCCATGAGACCTTGGAATCATGGACTTGACATTAAGACTTTACAAAAATGAGGGCTCAACATACGGGACCTCAACTTGGGAGTCTGTTTTAGCAAACACAGAGTCTACTTCATTCATTCATACGTACTTCATTTCATTTCATTCATGGGCCAATCTAAACACCAGCTATACCTAGGATGTAGTTTAAGACTTTCATCGGGTTCATTGTGCAATGACCAAGAATGAACAAATGTCATTACTTGAATCTAACTCACCTCTTGATTATCCTATCCTAACACCTTTGGTATCATTTGTTTCATTATGTGCATCATTTGAGGCTAACCTCATTGATTCATTGGGAACTCTAACTTTAACCAACATAGATTATGTGAGCATCATGAAATTGAGTGTCGTAAAACCCCACACTGAAAAGAGGTGGAATCACTGGACAAAGTGACCCAAAACATGCTAGCGTACATGGGAATTGAACCCCACCAGATCCCTATATTGACACTATAGGTTCGAAGACTAGGAGATATAAGGAGAACCATATCCGACATGCCAGACAGTCTCATCTCATGAGAGTTATGTGAACCTCCGCCCTTCCCGAAAGAAGGCATCATCTCTCATAGCTAGTCTATCGGTGCTCAGTATAAAGTTCCATTACATTTAACTCATATGTCATGGAAGCTAGCTTCTAGTATGAGGACATCATAGCTCAATAGATGATTTCTCATCTCATCATTAATATTAAGTGTGTTAATCTCAATACTTTCATTAGAGTGTTCATAGAGATTGGTCTCTTCATTAACTTTACACTCTCATAGTTTGGTAACATTTACTTAGGCTCATTTGAGATTGCTCTCATCTTTTACATTAGTCTCATATCATGTTGTCACCACCTTCATCAACATTAGCGCAGTTGCTCTTCATAATTATTCACCCCTTGTTACGTGAATGTTCAGTTCATCATATGCCAATGCACTTGGCCATTTGTGTGTTTCACACTCTTAGTTAACCCTTCTAGGGTTTCATCATTTTATTACATAATAATCATTTCATCGTATGCCAATGCACTTGGCCATTTAGTGTGTTTTACACTCGTATTTAACCCTTCTAGGGTTACATCATTTCATTACATACATCTTAGGTTCACTTATTTTTAAACGTATGCTAGACTTATGGGTCTATACATACAAACCATGAGGCTTCATTCATAGTTCATTTAGGTGATTCATGTCTTCCTAAGATTATGTAGTACAAGACTTATGCATCTTGTATGTATGTCAATATCTCGATTTCGATCTAAGTAGGCAACATTATTCTTGAAGATTTAATTCACGTATGGGTTACGCATCTGTACATAATTTGGGCAGGGGAACCCAATTTTGAATACCTTAGACAACACTTACATTTTTTTCATTTATGGTATTTTCGTTTACATGACATTGGACGCTAGATCGAGTCCCAACATCAATGTTTCCTCTTTATTTTTATCTTTTGAACCTCTTACTTGGCTGAGGGGTTTTGGGATCAAACCCCCATAACCCCTTTTATTTTTTTTATCTATTTCTCCTTGTCTATTTCGTGTTGACTATGAGATTGTGGGATCAAACCCCGACAGTCTCTCTTTATTTTTCTTTTATTCTTCTTCTTAAATCTTCCTAAGAGGTCGTGGGTTCGATTCCCACATGCCTCCCCCTTTATTTTCTTTTATTCTCCTCCTTAAATATACCTAAGAGGTCGTGGGTTCGATTCCCACACGCCTCCCCCTTTATTTTTCTTTTATTCTCCTCCTTAAATCTACCTAAGAGGTCATGGGTTCGATTCCCACACGCCTCCCACTTTATTTTTCTTTTATTCACCTCCTTAATCAGCCTAAGAGTTCGTGGGTTCGATTCCCACATGCCTCCCCCTTTAGTTTTCTTTTATTCTCCTTCTTAATTTGCCTAAGAGGTCGTGGGTTCGATTCTCACACGCCTCCCCTTTTATTTTTCTTTTATTCTCCTCCTTAAATCTAATTGAGAAGTGGTGGGTTCGAATCTCACTCCCCTCATTTCTTTTTTTTCTTTTAAGTTACATTTTTCATCCAATACCATGGTTCGAATCCCCTTCACCACATTTATTTTTACTTCTTTGTTTTCATGGTTTTTAACATGGTGAGGTCACGGGTTCAATCCTCCATGACCTCACTTGTTTTAATTAATTTTTTTAGACATTTTGAACCCTCTTTGCTGACCAAAATTCATCAATGGAAGCTGGAAATTTTGTTTTAATTTTTCAGCATCCTTTCATCAAGTTACAACGTAGTTCGTAGGGGAATCTCGTAGTGCATTTAGAACGTTTTAGGTGCGTCTTCATGTATTCGTTTAGCCAATACATTATCCCTCAAATCAGCCACATTTCAACTTATATGAACATGACATTTACATCAACACGTGTACATGAAATATAAAGAACTATCATGCCATTTCAAGTCCTAAACCATGAACAATAGCCACGGCAACACACACATACAAACGTAGTTACATTTTGGAAACATCAACATAAGTCACATAATTCCAAACATACATATAAACACATAATCATCACAAAAGTAAGATTCATTCCTAGTTTTCTACCAGCAAACATAACCAACCTATGATTCAATGGGAGCTAGTGAAAGGGACATGCAACGAGGAACATTCCTAGTTTTCGGAATGAATATTCTGAACCTTTAGGGGTCTCTAGGGAAAGGGACCAAGACAGAAGAGAACCCATACCTTTTTTACATTAAAATCTTACTTGCTTCAGAAAAACTTCACCGAAGAACAGGTCTAAGCCCCCTCAATATCAACTCCACTCGAATGACAACCTCCCTTAGCCTAGTGTACGATTAACTTTTGTATTCTTGTGATTTCGTGTGAGTTATTCAAGGGTGAAGAAATAGGTTTATTTTTATGATTTTGTATCTTATTTTGGCAGAGAAAAAACGTGAGAAAGAATAAGAGAGATTGAGCGTGAGAGTGGAAAGATAAACGTGAGAGAGTGGGAGTTGTAGGAGGCTTAGGAGTCTAGTTTTAGGACTTAGTCAATACGGTTTGTTTTATTTAATAAAAATCTGATTTTTTTTAAATCAGATAATGAATAATAATTTTTAATTAATTACATTAATTCAATAGGTTAAATAAAAAAATACTTTAATTCATTGCTTCCACTTAGGTTCGAACCCAGGTGGAGGAAGACTTCACTTCAAGAGCCCAATTTCGGCCCTCTCTCCCCAAAATATGCCTCCACCTTATTAATTAAATAATCAATTTTATATTTAGGATAATTATGATACCACCCTTAGTCTAGAAAAATACCATTTTACCCCTAGACCCCCCAAACCTAAGATTTTCCCTTTTTAAGTCCGGTAAAGACTCCTTCAAGTAAATCTTCATATTCGAGAGCCCTACATGGTTGGACGCAACCTTTCCAAGATCAAATAACTCCCCAAGTTAGTTGTCTTGGTTGTATCAAGGGTTCCGAGGTCTGGTTCTACCCGCATCATCAGTGTGAACCCTGGTCTAATCATAGGCATTCTTGACACATTAAGCATTTCTTATCTTGTCCATTTTTAGGGTTGTTACAACGGGGCGTTACACTAAGGTTAGAGGCATGGGTACGTGGCACTTGTAGTGAATGAGGTATCGATTGACACTATTCCAGTGAATGAGAACCCTCCGGCAAATAACGAAGAGATAGAAGAGGAATTTGAGGTTGAGGATGTTGAGTAGGTAGAAGAAGAGAAAGGAGTGTAGGCTAAAGCGACAGGTATTCCTCTCATCGATCCGGTGTTAGCTTAATAGATCATGTAATTCTTGAAGAGCTTGGCTAGTCTAGAGATGATTCCATCTACTCAAGCCCGTACTAACCCTCCGGTAGCTAGGACTGCACCAAAGATGGGTGAAGTGGAGGGTAATGATGCCTTATTTCATCCTTTGTAGGGTTCAGTAATAACCGACAATGAGCACGATAAGCTTAAGCCTCTGGTGTTCCTTAGTTCTAAGACTGAAGATGCTTATGAGTTTATATTGGATTGTAATGAGAGGCTGCATAAATTGGGTATTATTCACCAACACGGGGTTGAGTTTGTATCCTTTAAACTTCAAGGTGAGGCCAAGAAATGGTGGAGAGCTTATATGGAGTGCAGAATTCCTACCCGACCTTCACTTACTTGGACACATTTTATGCCTTGTTTTTAGAGATGTGCCTAGGACTTTGAGAGATCGCAAGAAAGAAGAGTTCATGGCATTAGAGCAGGGTAGTATGTATGTGGCTACTTATGAGGCCACCTTTCATGCATTATCTAGATACGATACGCAGTTGGTTACCAGTGACGATGAGAGGATTCAGATATTTATTAGAGGTTTGGATTCTGA